>RJVU01036174.1:2335318-2345494 GCA_003731715.1 Anabarilius grahami | reverse complement strand
CCGCCCCACCTTTCACAAGGCTCCAGTACCACCGCCTCGGGCAGCCTCTCACGGTCTTCACTCCCGCGCTGCCCGAACTCCGCAGCACCCCGATCCCCCTCAGCAGCGAGGGCTCTCAGACAGCATGTAACACAGTTCGTATATACGGGAAGAAGGAGGCGGGAACCGGCGAACATTCAAACAAAACTTAAATCTCAAAATAAACAAACAAAACGAAAGTAATGCCGGCAGACCCTCGCGGACGTCTGCCGGCCACACAAACATAATAAAACATGAAATAAAGTCCAGGCCTGGTCCTCTCTCGTCCTTCACTGTCGTCGCTCCTCCTTTTATGCTCCCGGAGCTCCTCCGTGAGGGACTCGAGGCCGGTGCGCCTCACAGGTGACGATCATTAACACTCGCGTCACCGGCCTCGCGCCGTTCCCTCACGGCTCTCGCCCGCCCTGCTCGTCACAGCTTAATTGATGCATTATAATTGAACTAAACCCGTTAGATTTTAGTCGACTAAAATCTTATATTTAGTTGACTAAAACTAGACTAAGACTAAAACAATTCAGATTACTAAAATATGACTAAAACTAAATGGCATTTTTGTCAAAAGACCATGACTAAAACTAAAACTAAATTTGCTGTCAAAATTAACACTGCAAACCGACATTTAGAAATCATAAACTACACTTTTATTAAAAAAGACAAAACATGAAGGAGCTGCAGTTGGAGGAAGACGCCTTTGTGCATTCATAAGTATAAATAACATCAAGAATAGTACACGTAATTCATTGAGATTCTTCTTTGACTTACGTTGTACATAGAATGGTGCCAAGTCATTATGGGTTGTTTGCACTTTTTCCCCTCTCAGTCGCTGTCCTGAAGGCTACACATGCATGAAGGCTGGTCGCAATCCAAATTATGACTACACCAGCTTTGACAGTTTTGGCTGGGCTTTCCTGGCTCTCTTCCGCCTCATGACGCAGGACTTTTGGGAGAACTTGTACCAGCTGGTAAGGGCGTGGTCTTTTTCCTCTTTCATCACTTTCAGCCCCATTTAAAGACTTTTTTTTCTCAGAAGTCTTAATTTTGTACTTACCAAATGATTCTTTTCTAAATCAATTGGTATATATTTTATCTTAATAGAAGAAACTACTTTGAACAAAAATAAATAAATTGTAGTACATGTATATTTAGTTTCTGTGTAAATTAAATTAAAATGGCAAAATTTTGCAGTTGCAACTTTACACAATTAAACAGTCAGTTGAATTTAATTATTTGAATTAAATGTAAATTAAATAAAATTAGTGCTTGAGTTATTCTCATGTCTTTTATACTTAATACTACATTTGTAAAGAACAGGAAACGATATGTGATTAGCAATCATGAGGATCTGGGTCTCTCTGAATCCATCTTCCCAGATATTTTGTGTTTTGCATTTACAGTAGTTCAATATGTTTTGTTAATTATACTGTTAATTCATGCATGGAGGAGTGTTTAGGATAAGCCACAATATTTATGCTGCTGCAGACAGCCCTTGTTCTCAGGATGTGCACAAACACACTGAACCCTCTGGGATCAGGAGCAGTAATGGGCAGCTAGAAGACTAAATAGCATATATGCTAAATATATGAAGTGAAGTGACATGAAGTGATATCCTGAGCTCTAGTTCATTCTGTACAGTTACGTGGAGGTACAAGCATAGGTATCTTGACCCTGTCTTTCATCTCAGCTTCCCTAAAATCTGTGATAAACTTACTTGGCTTGGCTGTAGTGATGCTGATGTTATTTCATTCAGAATCTTCCCCCTCACTAATGAAAAAATTAACATATTTGAAGCATTTTACATTGCTTATTGTCCTTCAATCTAGTCAGAAAGAGAAAGTTGTGATGAACAATTAATCCGTGCGAGTTAATACACAGAAAAAAAAAAATGTTGTCACAGTAAACTTTAATCAAAATCTGAAAATTTGCTTCTGCTCTGGAATGGCGTTCCTTCTCTAATGATGTCAGTTTGATGGCTTGGGTTGAATATCCATAACCACTCCCCTCCAACCATCAGTCTGCTATGAGCAAGGGATTGAGAGGATGTGCGCTAAAATAAAACACTGCCATTCAATATTCTGTTTCACTTGTAAATACATCACAACACTGAAGTCGGTTGCAACTTCCGGTTTACGGCGACTTTAAATACAAAAGAATTATATTATGTTATATTATGTCACTTGAAATTTGTATTAAATTAAATACATTGAATAAAGTGACATAATTGTCTCTTAACAAGTAGTTTTAATACTCACAATGAACTAAATGTTATACACCCCGTATTCAGCAATTAAATGCATTTTGTTTCTAGAAGACACGTAATTGCAGTTCTTTTAAAACTGAGGAGAAGAAATGTCACTCCTCATAAGTTAGGCTTAGTATTTTCTCATTATTTTGTCAGGCAAACCAACCGTATTGTTAAAAACCATGAAATTACTGGTTATCTTTTTGTTCTTCTCTTTTTAATTTTCTCACTCCAAACAATCTGTCTTTCTGTTTGTGCACCAGCATCTCAGGGTGCCAGTGGCTGCCTTAAGTCTGTCTGTTTAATAGTATGTATGCATGAATGTATTTGTGTATGTATGTGTATTTGCATTCTATGTACAAGTAGGTCAAATGTTCTGAGGCTCAGAATAATGAACTGACATTTGAATTTTTCCAGAGAATTCTCTTCAACATGTATGTAAGTGAAATAGCACAGACAGAATCCCTGAATATTATGTTTATGAGTGTTTAGAAATTTGTCAGTGTGTATGTTTGTGTGAAAACAAATGATTTTTTATAGTGATGTATGAATGCTCTCCATCTGTCCCTCATCCACAGACCCTGAGAGCAGCAGGGAAGACCTACATGATTTTCTTTGTGCTGGTAATCTTTGTTGGATCGTTCTACCTTGTGAATCTGATCCTGGCTGTGGTGGCCATGGCATATGAAGAACAGAACCAGGCCACTATGGAAGAGGCAGAGCGAAAGGAGGCGGAGTTTAAAGCCATGCTGGAACAGCTGAAGAAACAGCAGGAGGACGCACAGGTCAGGCACTGTTACAGTCACTGTTTAATGCTAATAATATGGGTCCACTTTGTGCAATTTCAAATGTATTCTTGTCAAATATTTGCCCGGTATTTTGGATGGCTGCTTTGCATTTCGTTATTCACTAGTGATCAAGTGTGGTTTTTAATTGTGGACATTTTTATAACCATGATGGAATCAAAATAATTTAGATCAGTGAATGATTGATACATTTGGTGATGGCAGGCTAATGCTATGGCAACGTCGGCGGGGACGGTGTCTGAGGATGCGGCGGAGGATGATGGTGAAGGAGGTGGGAACTTGTCCTGCAGCTCATCTGAGATGTCTAAACTCAGTTCCAAGAGTGCCAAAGAGCGACGCAACCGCAAAAAGAAGTGGCGGCAGAAAGAGCAGGACAAGGAGAAAGGGGACAGTGAGAAGTTTGTCAAATCCGAATCGGATGATGGAAGCAGGAGGAGCAGATTCCGTTTCCCTGACAACCGTTTAGGGCGTAGGAGTTCTATAATGAACCAGGTAAAGAATGAAATCTGTTTATCGTCATGGTTTTATAGTTTTGAGGATTGTTAATGGTGCTTTCTATGAATAGGGTACAAAATAGGGTCTTAAAGGGAGAGTTCACCCAAAAATGAAAATTCTGTCATAATTTACTCACCCTCAGGATCTTCCAAACCTGTATAAATTTCTTTGTTATGTTGAACACAAAGGAAGATATTTTGAAGAATGTGGAAAACTGAACAGTTCTGGGGCACCATTGACTTCCATAGTATGTTTTTTTCTCTACTATGGATGTTAATGGTGCGCCAAAGCAGCCTGGTTGCAAACTTTCTTCAAAATATCTTCCTTTGTGTTCAACACAGCAAAGAAATTTATACAGGTTTGGAACAACTAGAGGGTGAGTTAATGATGACAGAATTTTCCTTTTTGGGTGAACTATCCCTTTAAAAATCTATTAATTTTGTTCTTTTTTTTTAATCAAATTGTGTGTGAAGAAAACACCCTGCAAAAAACATTCAACAAAATATTATATAAGCTTATTATTTATTTTAAGTCTAATACATTTTATTACATTTATGTATCATCGTCATCCATAATTTTATATATGGGATAAGTTAATGCATAATTAATATAAAAAACATCAAAATTAAATGGACAATTAATAATACAACTTATAAAAATACAATTACATCAAGATTTATCATACGTTAAAGAAAAATATTTTCTTTGTCATTTTATTCTTACAAAAACTTAATTTGTTACTGTTAATTATTGAGCTTTATGAATGCAGAATTATTTTTTTTTTTTTAAAGCAATGAGATTTTTTTTCTTCTTGCCATACTGTAATTAAAAAGTCCAAATTATGTTACTACTTTGCCATTTACTTCTTTAAATCAGAAGAAAATATAAAATTTTTGGTAATAAATTCCTTAATAAAAAAAAATCTGAAATTATGATTTTGTGTGACTTTAAACGTTGGACTCAGGCAAGAAATGTCTGTGCCTAATTCCACTGTTGAGAGCAAGTGTGTAAAACCAAAGAAGTCAACAGTTACATTTTATTTTAAGGTGCCCTTGTTACAGTGTAATTATACAAATAAGTACTGAGTACTATTAATTAACAACATGTTCTGGATATATAATTAGGGTTTGGTTTAGGGTTATTTGCTTGTTATTATGCTGTTATTATTATAGTACATCTAAGATGTGTAACAGGGACACTGTTAATAAAGTGTTACCAAGTCAACATTTCACCCTGTTTTCACTGTTTTTCCTGTCTCTAGTCTCTGCTCAGCATCCCAGGCTCACCATTCCCTTCAAGACGCAACAGTAAGAGCAGCATCTTCAGCCGCTGTAAGGACGGAGGCTCGGAGAACGAGTTTGCAGATGATGAGCACAGCACGGTTGAGGAGTACGACGAGCGGCGTGATTCATTCTTAAGCCCGCAGCGTCGCAGCAGCTACACGGGTTACTACGGCAAGCGCAACAGCACTGTGGATTGCAATGGAGTGGTCTCTCTCATCGGTCCGGGGCCTGGCGGACGCCTACTGCCTGAGGTGATAATAGATAAGGCAGCCACTGATGACAGCGTAAGGAAGTCTAAGAGTAGATCAGTCTAGGCATGGGCATCATCTATCTCTAAACCTTGGCTCTTTCTCTGTTTGGCTCTTGCTCTTTCTGGTGCATTTGTGTAATGGTTATTTTGACTTTGCTCTAAAATTAGCTTGCTTTCAGTTGAGGACTGCTCTCAAAGCCTGTGTGATATGCTGCCCTCCTATGCCAGTTTGAAATTAGTGAACAAGCTGCTAACTATAGATTGACCTCACTGTATGAATGCTAAGATCCAGGTGTTTCATACATTCATTGGCGTTACTTTGTTTTAAAAAGTGGGTGAGACAGGGCGGTGTGGGGGGGGGGGGATCATTTACGATGTCCAGAAATCAGTTTCAGTAGTACATGTAGTTTAATTTATCGACATAGAACTCATGTTTAAAGCCTGGGACACACCAAGCCGACTTCAAAGAACTAGCGGCAATGAAAACCGACGGCATTGTCGCCTCCCGTCAGCTGCGTCTGGACCAGCTGACTGCAGACTAGCACGTGCGTTCTGCATGTAAGGAATTAACTGTCTATATCAGCAGGTATCAATAGTAGTCAAAAGTAACAAGTTGGTACTGAATTTTAAAAATGTGAGGCTTTGAGCGGATTCGTAAACACCTCTGATTGGCCATTGTGTTCACGCACTCAACAGATATGTCTGTGATTGGCTACAATGATCAACGCAAAGCACACAAAAGTGTTTGAAAGCGTGAGGCCATTAGCGTTTGAAAGCAGGCATCTGTCAGCGGACTGGTCACTCGACAATTCGCATTTCTTGTGATAATAAAACTTGATAAGTAAATAATTAAATAAGCAAGTAAAAAAAGTAAATATATGATCAAATAATAAAATTTTGCACCCCCCACTCCCTGCGTGTGAAAATATTGTGTTTTGGGAATCTCAGAGGTTGACGACATAATTTTTTTTTTTAAATGTTACTGAACCCCAACTTTATAATGGTAATAAATGTTTTAGTAGTTATTTTGCGGGATTTCTGCAGTCATGTTCATTTCTTAGGAAATTAGTATTCATTGCATCATCTCATTACACACGAGTTTCATTTCATTTTCTACATTTTTAATGTGCTTTTTTTAACGTTCA
The DNA here is from genome assembly GCA_003731715.1 of Anabarilius grahami. Taxonomy (NCBI): domain Eukaryota; kingdom Metazoa; phylum Chordata; class Actinopteri; order Cypriniformes; family Xenocyprididae; genus Anabarilius; species Anabarilius grahami. The sequence continues at coordinate 2,339,237 of RJVU01036174.1, read as the reverse complement.
TGTCAGCTCAATGTCTTTTGTAATTGTATTTTGGTTTATATTCATGTAAAGGTGAATTAACCATGAAATAATTCCACCACTTCCACCCTCCAGCCTTCAGTTCTCTTTTAATTTTTTCTCTTCATCGACAATGTTTCTTTTCCTTTTTTGTGTTGTATATAATTTTTCTATAGTGTTTCTTCATTACAGTTCATACATGTTTTTTTTAATGATCAGCACTGTTGCATCCTAATTACAATGGAAGCATTGTACAGTAGTTAGCATGGTAGTCTGCTAGCTTTATGAATCTTAAAGAGCTCTGGTATATCTTCAGATCTTCAGCATGAGGTTAATGGATCATGATATTTATTCTTTTCCTCTCTTCAAACTTCTTTGTCTGAATGCATGCAGATGCATGCTGACTGGATCTCCTAAAAGCTGGAGATGCAGGGGCTTCAGATGAGGGGAGGAAGGGAGCGGAGGACAATGGCTGATTTATAATATGATAAACTTGAATAAGTTACTAATTCATAGCCTTTCCAGCAGTCTGGATATTTTAAGCACAGTTTATAAAACAAATAGACTGTTTCAAATGCCCAAATGAGTGCAAATCCTTCCTGATGTTCTATATTTGAGCATTTTGATAACATGTAGCATATATGTGATGTAACTAATCACATGCTTATGTATCGTACGGAATTAATGACAAATACCTATGTATCTCCACCCTACCTTCTCTCCTTTGAGAGTCCAGCATGTTTCCGCTTTAATGCATTCAAATGAAAATGGTTCCTTTAAACCAATTGTGTAAATTATCGAAAATGTTTTCCTAACCAACCTTTCTTAAACTAGCTCACAAGCGGCACTATAATGTTGTGATAGGTCTATTTAATTCATTGTTTTCCTCCTGACAGCAAACCACTGATCTTGAAATCAAGAAGAAACTCTCAGGCTCTCTAATGGTTTCCATAGAGCAGCTTAACACATCGTTTGGGCGCAAGGAACGAGCCAACAGCGTGATGAGTGCGTTAACCAACACATTGGTTGAGGGTATGTCCACATCTTGTAACCTAAGGAATGTCTTACAGAAGGAAATCCGTTGTTATCATGGTTACCATAATTGTATTCTTTACTTCCAGAACTGGAAGAGTCTCAGAGGAAGTGTCCACCATGCTGGTACAAATTCGCCAACATATTTCTTATCTGGGAGTGTGGCCCCGTTTGGATGAGGATTAAGGAGATTGTGAACATGATTGTGATGGACCCTTTTGTGGACTTGGCTATCACCATTTGTATTGTGCTGAATACTCTCTTCATGGCCATGGAGCATTACCCTATGACGGAGCAATTTGAGCATGTGCTAAGTGTCGGAAACCTGGTGAGGATTCTACATAACCCCTCTAGAAAGTCTTTTTTTTCTTTTCTTTTTTTCAAGAGTCTTTGAATTAAAATATGAAGAATTCTTTCATCGCTTGGTGAAACGGTCCCCCTCCCCCACGGCTTATATTTTTGTAGTCTCTGTAGGGACGTTGTTGGAACACTCAAAGCCATTTTTATGCCTGGCATAGAGACAGTGCTAAGCTACTGGCTGAGTGTGGTGGTGCAGAGCCAGCATAAATATTTCATGTAGCCTAATCAATGAGCAGCTCTAAAATGGTGGTGGTTTCACAGCTCTGGTGCTCGAACCTGGTAGAGAAGAGCAGATTATCTTTCCCGCTCATGAATCGTTGAACCAAATTGCTTTTTATATTACGCAGCCAAGTGATGTTAGAGCTCATAAATTCTTGCTGTCAGTGTGGTGCTGTAGACTGACCACAAATCATGATATCCCAAGTCACGTGACCTGCCTCATGGAGTAAATCATATGCATGCCTCTCATAGTGAGGCCTTTCTCAATGAAATTGAGAATGGTGATATAATGATGCAAGTTTTAAACTGGTTCGGTACACCTGTGAATGCTCTGTTGTCATGGTAGCAGGGGGCGTTCTGGGATGGAGCAGGTCGTGGCTGTGCAGGCGGCAGTGTGAGTCACGTTCGCTAGCTGTGCAGACACACGGCAGGCCTCCTGGAGTCAAGGCCACCTTGTACCCTCCCCCAGATCACCCGCCTGCAGGGTGATTAAATGTACCCTTCAACCGTGACAGCAGGATGATCTGTTTGACACTTTAAACATCACAGAGTCTTCTGGGGATTTGTCAGGAAGTTATTGTGAATGTGTGGGCCAGGATTGGGCACAGCTAGTTGTCATGCATTGTCAGGAAAGAGCTGGTGTGTAATAGATAAAATGCAAGTCACAGTTGAGTATGTATGTGCCTTTTGGTTGGTTGATATCAGATTGTTTTTATAAATTAGTCTGCCATGTTAAATTAACAAAATGGGATTAAATAAGTCTGTCTTTTTGTCAGCAATCCATCTAAATTTTATATTTTTTTCTTTCTAGGTGTTTACTGGTATCTTCACTGCCGAAATGTTTGCCAAACTGGTTGCAATGGACCCATACTACTACTTCCAGGAGGGCTGGAATATATTTGATGGCATCATTGTGAGCTTGAGTTTGATGGAGTTGGGCTTGGCTGATGTGGAAGGTCTTTCTGTGCTGAGATCCTTCCGATTGGTAAACCTTTTTATTGCTTCAGAATTTTAATGTATTAATAATGTAATGCTTGGTAATTATGTGAATCAGGTAACAAAATCAGTTTGCAGATCTGCTGCTACCCAATCAACAACTGATGTAGATCATATAAATATATATATATATTATATATATATATAATTTAAGCAAATTTTGAGCACCATGCTCTACTCATTGACCTACAGGAACAGCTTATATACTGTATGTCTGTATATACAGTATGTCAGTTATAACTTTTTATAATTCTATTATCATTTGAGGAATTACTACTTCCAATTCCCAATAAAAAATTGTAAGCACACATCTCTCTTAAATAAAATTTTGTTTAGCACCTTCTTTCCGTGGGCGGTAATAGCACAACGTTAATTGCATCAGGCAGATAGTGAGTATAATAAGTCTAATTTACATAGAAAGGAAGCGTGTTTGAACTGAAAAGAATGACAGTTATTTAATTTAAATACAAAGCAACATTTGTTCAATGCATTCAGCGTCTGGTTAAACTGGATTGTGCGTGGATAGTGAATAAGACATTATGAATATGTGCTGTAAATTTGCTCTTTGTTTTCAACAGCACACATTCAAAGAGTAATATTGAATGTTCATGGTATTTTAATCCTCCTTTTTGTCACTTTTAACAGCTGAGAGTGTTTAAGCTGGCTAAGTCATGGCCCACCCTCAACATGCTGATAAAGATCATTGGTAACTCAGTAGGAGCTTTGGGGAACTTGACCCTGGTGTTGGCCATCATCGTCTTCATCTTCGCCGTGGTGGGCATGCAGCTGTTTGGGAAGAGCTACAAGGACTGTGTGTGTAAGATCTCTCAGGATTGTGTGCTTCCCCGCTGGCACATGAATGACTTCTTTCACTCTTTCCTAATTGTGTTCCGGGTGTTATGTGGAGAGTGGATCGAGACCATGTGGGACTGTATGGAGGTGGCTGGACAGGCCATGTGTCTCATCGTCTTCATGATGGTCATGGTCATAGGGAATTTGGTGGTAAGTGTGCTTCGATGCAGAAAATGCATTTTTGTTGTGAAATCTAAGATGAGTTGTACTGAAAATATGGCGATAACACAAAATCTGTTCCAAAACTTAGTGTGGCAGCATCCTAACAATCTTCATAATTCATAACCCTAAATGATTTTTAAATGTTAGTGTTACTTAGCTAATATATTCTGTATCTTATGAAATATGTATTTTTTTTAAAATTATATAAAATATATGTATATATAAAATTATATACATGAAAAATAATATATTTTGTTATATGTATTATATACAGTATATATATATATATATATATTATTAT
>RJVU01036174.1:2281639-2335252 GCA_003731715.1 Anabarilius grahami | reverse complement strand
TATTATAATATTTTTTTTTAAATTAAATGTATATAAAATAAGTTTCAGTATATTAAATATTTTATCAATGTGCTTCAGTATACATTTATGATTTATAAAATGTCTCTAAAGGCAGTTGTCTAGGTTTTGAGACTAACTTATAATACTTTTCTCTCATGCCGATCAGGTCTTGAATCTGTTCCTTGCCTTGCTGCTGAGCTCATTCAGCGCAGACAACTTGGCAGCTCCCGATGACGACGGTGAGATGAACAACCTGCAGATTGCAGTTATCCGCATTAAGAAGGGAATTGCCTGGATCAAGATCAAAGTTCGAGAAGTGGTCAACATCATCCTCGGGAGGAAGGTCACCGATGAGGCCAAGCCACTAGATGACATGTACGACCGGAAGCTAAACTGCATCGCCAATCACACAGGTGTGGACATCAGTCGTGACCTGGATTATCAGAAAAATGGCAACGGAACCACCAGTGGTATTGGGAGTAGTGTGGGCAAGTACATGATTGATGATGACCACATGTCCTTCATCCACAACCCCAATCTGACAGTATGTGTGCCTATTGCTGTGGGCGAGTCTGACTTTGAGAATCTCAACACGGAAGATTTCAGCAGTGAGTCTGAGGCAGAGGGCAGCAAAGAAGTGAGTATGCAAAAGAGCTGATGCTGTGATGCATTCAGGCTTTGACCTAGATGCTAATGGGTGAAATGTAATTCTTGTGGTTATTGATTTGGCCTCAGGAGTAAATGCTCAGTGATTCCAAAAGGAGGTATTTGCAAATTTTTGTCCATGATGTGGTATATTGTTTCAAAATTATGTTCAAACGTATGTAGGCCATTAAGAAAACTACATTGTGAAACATGAATACAGATTCTTGACGTTTCATTCTTAAAGTTAAATGTATCATTTCTAGCAAAAAAAAACAGAATTGCAAAAATAGTGATTTTCAAACTGGTTTACAAACACTTTTCTTGACTTCCATTGGTCAAGCAAACATATACTCCTGCCCGAAACTCATGTTATTGATTGCTCTCTTTGTTTGAGCATCATGACCAATATTGACATAATGTTTTGCAAGAGACCAATTACAAAATTATTTTAAAAAAAATGTTTTAACACTTGTGACCTCTCTTCTCAATTAGTTGGATGATATCAGCTCATCAGAGGGCAGCACCATAGATATTAAACCAGAGGTAGAGGAAGCAGTGGTGGTGGAGGCTGTAGAGGAATATGTTGACCCAGAAGCTTGCTGGACTGAGGGTAAATTGGCTTATGCATTTTTTTACTTCTCAGTTTGCAATTTTTACATTAAATATAGAAATTGTAAAGGATTGTGAGAACAAGTATAATTTGTGTCGATTTGCAGCTTGTGTGGCCCGATACAAGTGTTGTGATGTGCCCATCACGGAGGGCTGGGGAAAGAGTTGGTGGTGGCTCCGTAAGACCTGCTATCTCATTGTGGAGCACAACTGGTTTGAAACCCTCATCATCTTTATGATCCTCCTCAGTAGTGGAGCATTGGTGAGAATGTACACAAACACAACTTTCTTATAAGGATGTGCACAAGTATTTTGTTCTATAATTATCACTTCAGTAGAAAAATACTGCTTAAAGGCCACGTACACACTGCAGCTAAATTTGGTTTTCAGTAGGGATGCGAGGGTGAGGAAATTTTTCCACCGGTTAATCGTGTGACAACACCGATAATACTGGTATCACCGGGGGTGGTGGGAGTTTTTCCCTTTTTTCCACCTCACTTTTAAATCGCTTAAGAATGCCAGTGCGCATTCAAATTAGCGGCAATTTGGGGGTGGCAATTGCTTGAATGGTGGGTTCACTGTTATGCTTAATGAAAAACACAACAACTAAAAAGTACAATGACAAACTCGCTTATATTAAACATAGAACTTGTATTAATAAAAAGAAGTTTAAGACGGCTGTAATAAATAACAAATAACTTACACAAAGTTTAAATAAAAAAACTGTAAATCAGCAAACACTGTGGAATCAAATTAATAAGAAACGAATATAAACTCTTTCCTTTTTTTTGCTTTTAAAACCAAATCTTCCGTATTCCTCCTGCTGCTGATCTGTGCTTGTTGTGTCTGTTCTCTAACTGAACTAAATTATTTTTATTACTATGGGCAAGTGATGTAATCGGTGTGCTGCTGAACACCATGTAACACTGGTAACACCTACTGTTGCAGCAAGCCTAGTTGTCAGTTCACCTTTTAGTACTTAATCCTGTTTTTGACACACACACAGTTCACTAAATTACAGTGTGACAGTTAATTAAGTTAGTCAATTCTACATTCGAATTAACTCCCGAAAAGTGCAGGTATTGACAACCGCATTAACAAAAATTTTTGTGTATGGAACCAAACTGAACAACTAGTTGTTGATGTATTTAAATGCTAATCAGAGATGTGTCTCTTTTCTTTATGCGCGGTGCAAGAAAATCAAAAAAGTCTTGACTCTTGCTAAATAAAAAAACAGCAAGCAAGAACAAGCCCATAATAAACCAAAATAAATCCAAATACTGAAAACAAAACTAAAATATCGCGACCTGCACCTGCTCACTTAAATAACACACATAACCCTGATCGCTTTATGAGCCTATAATGAGTGGACATGGCAACTCTTCAAGAGAGTGTGCTACAAAGCAGCCTTCCAAACATAAACAAAACATGACGCCTCTGTCTACGGTGGGTTTGTTAAAACTACAGAACATAATGAGCTGGTAGCTGTAATATTACTTTTGTTAAAAATAGTGGATGCCAAAAACATTGCTATGGTTACGACAGTGTCAGTCATTGCATTAGTGAGTCATGTTCCGTACACACATGGAACGATAATTAAGGAAATTCACTTCCACATTTAAATGCAGTTGTTTATCCTGAAACTTTGCAGTGTGTGCGTGGCAAAGTATTGCATGATTTACTGTAGTTGGGATTTAATTATTATATGGTCTATAATATTAAAAAAATATTTTATTAAAAATAAAACAAAATAAAAAAATTGATTATTTCTATCTGACCATTGCATTAATATCCAGGTGAGATATGTATAATGTGTAGTACAAGCAGGCATTGTCTCATTGTAGAGACCTGGTGCCAGAGCTGGGTGATGTGATTAATGGACTGTACTATTCATCCAATTGGATCTATTTCTGGCACTGGAAATGTTCCTGACTTTAGCACTGCTAATGTTGCCAAAAAAGGAATATAATAGAATCAACAACCTTGCCTTATACAGTTGCATTTTGAAAGCTGACTCTAACCTGTGTTTTTAACTGAATTATTGCACAGAGTAGCCTTCTGTTCAGTTGTTTTCCCAGATATTCTTGTGCATAATAACAATAATAATAATAATACATATTATAAATAATATATTATTTATTATTATTATTTAAATTACAATTCTATTATTTTAAAGGCATTATATTTTAGTTTTTCATTTGAAATGAAATCCACTGAGCGGTATTGTGAGCAGCTGATAGTACTTGTGGAATTAATAATGCATCCATATGTTGTGTGCTGCAGGCTTTTGAGGATGTGTACATTGAACAGAGGAAGACTATTCGTGTCATTCTGGAATATGCTGACAAGGTCTTTACCTACATCTTCATATTGGAGATGTTGTTAAAGTGGGTAGCCTACGGTTTTGTCAAGTACTTCACCAACGCTTGGTGCTGGCTGGACTTCTTCATTGTTGACGTAAGTCTACTACTTCAGTCGTGCTATGTTTGTTGTCTGTTCAATAAATGTCCTTGACATACGCATCTTGTTGATGGGTTCTATCCTGCCAAAAGCAAAACCTAGTGTTCATTCGAGTCACACCTGAACAGCAAAATGCAGTGGCAAACATAACATATTAATTTCTACTGTAAAGTTCTGTTGAGCAAGATTTTGCAGCAATGAGGTGTCACTGTGGTGTGGGGCCACGATGTGTGACGTGACACACCATATGGCTGCTTTGGACAAAAAAAGCATGTAAGGGATTTTATGTTTTTTGTTTGTTTGTTTGTTTGTTTGTTTTACATGGGAGAGATTTGTTGTCACTTTGTGTTAAGCGAACCTAGTTTAGAAAGTGTTAGTTTAAGGCTTCGGTTGGCTGCTAGTAGAAGTTAACGATTAAAGACTGGATGAGTTGTACAGGTGCTGGTCATATAATTAGAATATAATCAAAAAGTTGTATTTATTTCACTAATTCCATTCAAAAAGTGAAACTTGTATATTATATTCATTCATTACACACAGACTGATATATTTCAAATGTTTATTTCTTTTAATTTTGATGATTATAACTGACAACTAAGGAAAATCCCAAATTCAGTATCTCAGAAAATTAGAATATTGTGAAAAGGTTCAATATTGAAGACACCTGGTGCCACACTCTAATCAGCTAATTAACTCAAAACACCTGCAAAGGCCTTTAAATGGTCTCTCAGTCTAGTTCTGTAGGCTACACAATCATGGGGAAGACTGCTGACTTGACAGTTGTCCAAAAGACGACCATTGACACCTTGCACAAGGAGGGCAAGACACAAAAGGTCATTGCAAAAGAGGCTGGCTGTTCACAGAGCTCTGTGTCCAAGCACATTAATAGAGAGGCGAAGGGAAGGAAAAGATGTGGTAGAAAAAAGTGTACAAGCAATAGGGATAACCGCACCCTGGAGAGGATTGTGAAACAAAACCCATTCAAAAATGTGGGGGAGATTCACAAAGAGTGGACTGCAGCTGGAGTCAGTGCTTCAAGAACCACTACGCACAGACGTATGCAAGACATGGGTTTCAGCTGTCGCATTCCTTGTGTCAAGCCACTCTTGAACAACAGACAGCGTCAGAAGCGTCTCGCCTGGGCTAAAGACAAAAAGGACTGGACTGCTGCTGAGTGGTCCAAAGTTATGTTCTCTGATGAAAGTAAATTTTGCATTTCCTTTGGAAATCAGGGTCCCAGAGTCTGGAGGAAGAGAGGAGAGGCACACAATCCACGTTGCTTGAGGTCCAGTGTAAAGTTTCCACAGTCAGTGATGGTTTGGGGTGCCATGTCATCTGCTGGTGTTGGTCCACTGTGTTTTCTGAGGTCCAAGGTCAACGCAGCCGTATACCAGGAAGTTTTAGAGCACTTCATGCTTCCTGCTGCTGACCAACTTTATGGAGATGCAGATTTCATTTTCCAACAGGACTTGGCACCTGCACACAGTGCCAAAGCTACCAGTACCTGGTTTAAGGACCATGGTATCCCTGTTCTTAATTGGCCAGCAAACTCGCCTGACCTTAACCCCATAGAAAATCTATGGGGTATTGTGAAGAGGAAGATGCGATATGCCAGACCCAACAATGCAGAAGAGCTGAAGGCCACTATCAGAGCAACCTGGGCTCTCATAACACCTGAGCAGTGCCACAGACTGATCGACTCCATGCCACGCCGCATTGCTGCAGTAATTCAGGCAAAAGGAGCCCCAACTAAGTATTGAGTGCTGTACATGCTCATACTTTTCATGTTCATACTTTTCAGTTGGCCAAGATTTCTAAAAATCCTTTCTTTGTGTTGGTCTTAAGTAATATTCAAATTTTCTGAGATACTGAATTTGGGATTTTCCTTAGTTGTCAGTTATAATCATAAAAATGAAAAGAAATAAACTTTTGAAATACATCAGTCTGTGTGTAATGAATGAATATAATATACAAGTTTCACTTTTTGAATGGAATTAGTGAAATAAATCAACTTTTTGATGATATTCTAATTATATGACCAGCACCTGTATGATTCTCATACTATGAAAATTGTAATTTCAGCATATTAGCACAGAAAAGCAGGAATGAAAGTCTCACCTTTCAGTTAAAAAAGCCAATTGCTTTATGTTAGTGTTCTTTTTCTCTACAAAACATGCACATTAACTGAACCAGCCTGAAAAATACTTATTTATTTATAAATTTGCTTAACATGATTTTAGCTTACATGATTTTAGTTTTTATGAAAAATTTAATTGTTAGATTTTATTTGCTGATTTAAAATGTCAGTTTTGACAAACAGCTTTGAACATTTTCTGTCTTTTCCCATTCAAGCAGATAGGAGCTGTATGTCTTTTACCTACATCAAAATTAGCTGCAGTGGACGTTACCTAGATGGTCGTCGAGTGACTTGTCTTAAAGGGACTTTAGGAGCTTTGTTTAAACTGATCAAATAAATTCTTTGGCATTTCAAACAGTATAAACTCTGCATATTCATAGACCTGACAATAACATTTGCCAGTCACAGCAAGGTAAATTTAAAAGATGGCTTAAAAATAGCTGAACACTGGTGTAGTACTTTCTTTGAGCTGTCAGTTTAAAAAGGTGTTGCAGGGGAGATGAAAAGACAAATATCTGCCCACTGTCCTGTTTCTATGCAAATGTCTTACATGGTAAACAAAAAAACAGGATGGTTAATTTTTCAACAAGATGTGAATGTTTTGAGAAGAGTCAAATATGGTCTTTTATATGAAGAGTGAAGCTGTGTGGTGTTATGCAGGGGTGAAGCTAGAAGAAAAATGGTGTGCTTATCTTGAATATAACTGATTATGTAATATATATTATTTGTGTCTAAATCGTGTTATTTCTTAAGATTACATCACCTCTTTAAGATCTATCACCCATGCATAGCCATGCAAAAATGCTAGATTTCTGCGTGACCCTGAGATGCTTGAATATTTGCCATCAAGAATGATAAACTGGCTTTAAAAATCACCATTATTGTGCAAATAATTGTACTTTTCGTTTTCCCCTTTTGTATGCAATCAATAGTGAGTTCCTTTTGTAAAATGACAGATGCCATATCCATCCTTGTATGATTTAGGTGTTGGAATGTAAACAACTAGCCAGAATCAGTCTATCAATAACAAGGATTATTGATCTATGATATTCAAGCAATTCACATTCTAAATGAACCTTGTTTTTAATTCTTGTATATATGTGTATGATGTCTATATTGTGTGAACAATAAGATATGTATGGCCTCTGACTGGTTTCATTTTCTGCCCTGCCCTTATTGTGGGAGACTCACCAAGTGTAACATGCATTTTAGAGTCCATTATAAGTTATGAGTGGAATCAGTTATTCCATAAACACAGGATATTTTATATAACAAATGACTGATGTTAATGTAGATCTAAATTATGAATCAAAGTTTTTGATGGAAACAATTTAGGCAGTTTAAGTGACTAAAATGCTCACACTTGGACTCCATACTAAGGCATTCAGAGGAATGTGATGTGGATGTGCTTTTCTCATGATATGTGGAGGACATGTTACAATTGCAGTGACGATGTCAAGATACAAATTGATTGTATGTGTGTTCTGACCTTGTTCCTGAACTAACCAAGTTTTAGCAGAACTCGTACAGCTACTGTAATACTGTTTTTAGATGCAAACACAGTCTATCTGGTGTTTTTTATATTATATGTCCTTAAATGTGATCAGAAGTGAAATTCCATTTGCCAACCGTTTTTGTCCAACTGAAATCTTTCCAGAAGCATAGAAAAGATCTGTTGTTTAGCACTATATAAAAATAAATTTAGTCATTAACAAAGAATTAAATATTAAATTAATTTATTTGCATACTTATTTATACACACAGCCTGGTCCCTAAATTATAGCTGATGCTGCATTCCATTCCAACTCAGAAAGTCGGAATTTCCTACTAGGAAAATAATAATAGTAATAATAATAATAATAATATATTTTTTCCAAAATTGTTTGGCTATTAGAAAGTGAAGTGAAAGTGAAAGTGAAGTGACATGTGGCCAAGTATGGTGACCCATACTCGGAATTTGTGCTCTGCATTTAACCCATCCAAGTGCACACACACAGCAGTGAACACACACACCGTGAACACACACCCGGAGCAGTGGGCAGCCATTGCTGCGGCGCCCGGGGAGCAGTTGGGGGTACGGTGCCTTGCTCAAGGGTCTCACCTCAGTCGTGGTATTGAGGGTGGGGAGAGCGCTGGATATTCACTCCCCTCACCAACAATCCCTGCCGGACCTCAGACTCGAACCCATGACCTTTGGGTTACAAGTCCGACTCTCTATCCATTAGGCCACGACTGCCCCGACTAGCTAGGCTAGTCTAACAGTGTACTATCTAGCTTTAATAACATGATCAGTGTGGGCAATATGACCAAAATCTTATAAGAAAACCACAAAAAATGCCAAATATAACAAAAAGTTCTCAAGTAATTTTTTAAGTAATCAAGTAAACACCCAGGAGTGAAATAAGAACAAAGAAACAAATGACAATAGTACAAATAAATACAACATTAAGATGCATATACGTATAAACAGTGTTTTTTCCCTGTTGTTGTTGTTTAACATTAACGACTCAGACAGCAGCGGGCAAATTAGGTGTCAATTTAAGACTTACACCCCCGGTTTCACAGACGAGGCTTAAGCCTAGTCCCAGAATAAAATGCATGTTTGAGCTGTTTTAACTGAAAGTACAGTAACTTGCACTGACATATTTTAAAATATGACACTCCCATTGTTTTGTCTCAAGATGCACACCAGTAATGCGTTTTTGTAAAGCACGTTTAAACAAGCTTCTTAAATGTCCTAACTGAACTAAGGTCTAATCCTTGCTTAATCTAAGCCCTGTCTGTGAAATCAGGCCACAATAATACACAAATCCAATACTGACACGCTTTCCAAACTGTTTGTTCACTTAAAGTTAGTGTAGGCAATTTTGGAAAGGCTAGCAATAGCAAGTTAGCTTGGAAAACATTACATCCCACCCTCCCTTCAGAGCGTTCTTCAAAGCCACGCCTCCTTCAAAACACATGAGCGCCAGAGCAGATTCTGCGAAGTGTCACGAGAGACGCCGTTAAATTACCTCATGTCTCAAAGCACATCATTTTACAGTAATAATGAACGTAAACAACTTACAGAGCTCAGTCTTGACTGCTGCAGATTCCTTTTGGCGTTGATAGTGTTGCCAGAGAAACGCATAACCGAATGCAATGATTGGATGAAAATTTTTTGGTCCTTAGACTTCCACAGAAGATATATGTAAAAAAATTTAAATATTTAGACGACTTCTGTTATTGATTGCTATTAGGATGTGAAGAGAGTTTCAACCAGAATTACAAAAAGTGTTTATAAAAAAAAATTGCCTTCCCTACCTTTAAGACACAACCACTAAGATGGACATTTTGACATAATTATGTGTGTAATCTGACCGTTCAAGTGCAATAAGCCTAGAAAGAGAACACAATTTTGTACCTGCATGCTGACAGGCAGCAAGCGCACAGAAATGCACAGCTAGTCTGACATCGGTCAGTATGTGCCGAATTAAATTCTCTTTCGCTGTATACGGCGCTTTTAATAACTCTGTTTAGTACTAACAATCATACTTTTCATTTGGTCATTCATCCATGTTTCTTAATCGCTTCACCCGGTCCTTGGAACTTATGTGAGATGGCAGGTCACAAGTTAGCTTTCACTGCCTCACAAACCACTGACATCATGTGCGTGACATCTCTATCCTCATGAAAATAATGCATTACAACTTTAATTAAATTAGGGAAAACTCAATTATAGATATTTTTTGTGTGTGTTAATGATGAATTATGCAGGATCGTTGATTTTGTTGACTTTGCGCTGTATTCAGCGATAGTGGAATCATGACAAACTGAAGGGGCGGTGTTGTGTTCCTGTAGTTCAAATGGTGGAGAATGACAGGATATTACTAATAAAATGGAAGTTGCTTTTGATAAAAACGTCTAACAAATGCATTAATGGATCTTTATACTGTATGTCATGCACATCTTCTGAGCATTGGGGCAGTGCAATGCAATTTTGTTCTGAAGTCTTCAGATTAAGTAAGAAAATCCCACATCTGATTTAAAATGGAATGCAGCATAACACATAATCTGACCATCCAGCAATTGACTGAGTCATCCCACTGCTAAAAAACCCCCCCTCAAGTTTGTGAGTTTGCTCTTACTACAGTCCATACCCACCCTCTGTCCAATAACCCCTATACCTCAGCCCTAATCGAGGCTGATGGGAGCTATAGTCCTCCGTGACTATTCCCGGGGTGCTGGACTAACACTTGTGCTAGTTGGGAAGAACTCCATATCCCATAGATGGATCAAAAGTTCATTCCTCCCTTCCCCACTCACACCTGCTCTTCCCTTCCTTGAGGTAGTGCTGAGATGTGTTGATGTTGAGGACATGCAGCAGATGGTGAGTTGTCCTCCTGACTAGTCTATGCTCTGTTCCTCCACTGTTCTTTGCTTTTGCTTTTATGAGTGTGATGCTCAGGGGGCTTTCACAAGGGTCCGGCATCATATCTAGCATGTGTTTGTGTGTTTATGTATATTTATATACTGTATATGTGCCATTATTTCCTATAGTCTGTGTCATACTATATATCTGTGCCATCAACCATACAGCTTATTATTTGACTGCTCATATTTCTAGTTTGTGTGTGTGTGCGTTAAGGGAGTGTGTGAGTTATAATCCATTCCAAATATATATATATTATTTTAATATATTTCTTTATTAACTTAATTTAATCTGGTGAAAATTCACTTAATAACCAAAGCATTGATCACATAATAGTATGAGTGACAAACATCAGCCATTTTTGATTATGTTTTGAATCTATTCAGTTTCAGTTGACATTTTTTTTTTTTCCTGTCTTCATTTGGTCACAGCCACACATCTCATTGACCTTGCCTTGCAGAGCGAGAGTGCTGGCAGATGAAGAAAGCTTACACTGAGGGGCCATCTCAGCCGGTTCAGGGGGCCCCGGGGCCCTCCATAAAGGGGCGCTTGTGGGTTCCGACTGAGGCTAAAGGTGACAATTACCCCCAAAGATCACATGATCTGTAGATGAAGGAGAAAGCTTTATTGCACAGAATCTCCTGTAAAGGACTGATTTTGTGAAGTTACAATATATAGTATAAAACGAGAAACTCTTGAGAGAACCAGTTTTTTTTTGTTTGTTTGTTTGTTTTTTAAATATGTGAAACAAAAATGTAGTTCTTTTTAATTTATGACCTTAAATCAATAAAACATTTTTTTTTTCAGGAGAATTTAACCAGATATTTTTTGTGTGCAGAGATTATTGATGCATACTGTGCCCTTGTGGGTCAAACCTATTGAAGACTGCCAGTTCTTGGCTTGTGGTTTCTAAAATGACAGCTAGCATGGTTTCTTCAGTGAAGGAACATGATATCGTCGTGCCATTGAGAATAAAGCTTTCACCTTTAATAGAATCCCCTCTGTGAGTTGGTTAGCTTTCGATGTTGTGGACTTTTGCTGTGTTTTTACCAAGTCTTCGTCAGTGGTTGGTTGGAGGTGTGAAGGTCTGTTTGTATTCCTTTTCATAGGGTTGCTCAAGCCTGGTGTCCCAATTCCACTGCCTATCCATCAACATTTTTGGTTCTGAACAGTTACAAGCTTTTGTGACGTTCTTGTTTGCACCAATCCTTTTCATTGACACCTTTGACGCATGCAAAATAATCAATACGGTTCTCTGGAGAGCCATTTTGACCGATAAGACCTTTCTGCCCTTTGCGTTCACATTCGTTTTATCCTTCCTGCTAGCATGGAGGGCGTTTACCTTTCCACAATGGATGGCATTTTGAGATTCACCAGGGCTTGAGTTCCCGCAGAGTGATTTTTGTCCTTTCAGTGCTGTCTAATGTCCATTTACTATCTGCGATCCCCTGATCTCCCCCTCTGCTGTCACTTTACTGTGTCAATGTGATGCTCTTTAAACTGTAAAATCAATGTAACTTGCAATTTGGCATACATGTACATGTTTACCTGTATTCTTTCTCACAGGTTCCATTAGTTTGTCTGTCTTAAATTAAATGGGATTAAATGCCTCAGCCAAGAGCCACATGGAGAGACAGTGTTAGAAGGGCAAGGGTAAGGTTCTTGCAGTATGTTGGGTTGTTTTTTTTTAATGCATCTGCAGGGGTCACCTCTATCTTCTCAACCCCCACGTCCCCAAGGTCTCCTAACGTACTTCATCAGCCATGTGTTTTGCGCTTCCCTGTCTTCTTGTGTTGGAGTCTTATGCTTCTCTCTCTGTCTCTTTCTTTCAACCACACATTTCTCCACAGGTGTAAGGAAGCTCACAAGGGTTGGTGACCTCCCAAAACTAATAGAGCGCAAAATCCTGGGTTTATCCTCTGCCTCTAAACCCCTATCTGTACCTGTAACCAATACTAAACTTGAGTCTTTATATATATCTCTCTCCTTCTTGGGGATATATACATGTATAAATGCAGTGTTATATATGTATATACCCATCCGAACTGTTGTGTATGTGTGTAAACCAACGTTCCAGCAGCTCTAGAGGCCATCTCTTCCCTCAAGAGCTTTCTCCCGTCTAACAGTATGGATCCTTTTTTGCTTCTCTGTTTCTGTGTAGGTGTCTATAGTCAGCCTTATAGCTAATGCGCTGGGCTACTCCGATCTAGGGCCCATTAAATCACTCAGGACACTAAGGGCCCTGAGACCCCTCAGAGCATTGTCACGTTTTGAAGGGATGAGGGTAAGATACAAAGCTATAGAGCTGATCTCTCTGCATGCCCATTCAGCAGTTACAGCATGCTAGAACTGATCGAGAAAAAAAAAAACGAACGACAAGGACCACCATACCGGGGGATTTTTTTTTAAAAGACAGCCGCCAATGAAAAGGACCCATCCTTTTCATGCACACCTCTTCTGTACCACATTAATGATCCAGTCATGACGCAGCTGAGATAACTGTGAAAAATAGGATGTGAAAAGCATCTAACTGAAATTGGGTGTATGATTGATTACTAGTTAACTTATGTAATTGTCAAATTGATCAAAGCTGCCTCATTACAAATAATATTTCAAATTGGCCCTGGAGGAAAAAAAATAGCATGAAAAAATGATTTACAAACCAAACACAACACCATTCAAATCCCTTCTCATTTCACACAGCATTTGATCTGCAATTGGCTGTTCATTTAGCCTGAACTCTCAACTTCTGCTTTTGATGGAGAGCCCCCTTCCTTCCATTTCTCCTCTGTCACACTGATCCTGTCTCTCAGAGAACAACCAGCAGCACAGAACACTTTACCACTGAGGCCCCCGCTTCACTAGTACTAAGGATTTAGAGCACATTTAATATAATTGACCCTTCACTAAGCTCACACATCATGAACTTCTAAAGATAGATTTAATGATTAGAAAAAATGCTTAATGTATATCTTCTTTGGTTTATCCTTGGCAGCTATGTTTTACCATAATTTTAAAATGTATTAAAATAAAAAAGTTATTTTTGTCTAGATAAATGCCCCTTGGTGAGCATAAGAAACTTCTCTAAAAAACATAAACACATAAAATATAATTTAAAACTATTTAAACACAGATCCGCCATTGACTTAAACTATAAAAGAGCCAAATCCTGATATGGCATATGTGACCCTGGACCACAAAAGTACACATAAGTCACATGGGTGTATTTGTAGCAATAGCCAACAATACATTGTATGGGTCAGAATTATGCCAAAAATCATTAGGATATTATGTAAAGATCATGAAGATATTTTGTAAATTTCCTACTGTAAATATATCAAAAAAATCTTTTTGTGAGTGGATATGCATTTATAAGGACTTCATTTGGACAACCTTAAAGGCGATTTTCTCAATATTTTTTTTTTTCACCCTCAGATTCCAGATTTTCAAATAGTTGTATCTCCTAACAAACCATACATTAATGGAAAGCTTATTTATTCAACTTCAGATGATGTATAAATCTCAATTTAAAAAAATGTATCCTTATGACTGGTTTTGTGGTCCAGGGTCACATATAGCAAAGAGTCAATTGGTCAAGGTGAAAAAAATTAGCTTTTTTACTTTAGTCAAAGTGCAAGAATACGTCAGAGTGACAGAATAACCAGAAACAATAACCACCTGTCAGTGCTGAATGTTTGAACACATACAGGTCATCCATAGTCATCATCTTAACAAATTTGGCAATGATAGGTACCTAACCCCTTTGATGGTTGTGAACAGTTGCACCTGGTTGTTGTCACTTTCAGTCTTTCTTCTCTTACCTGTGGACTGGTTGCCCTGAGCTTCTGTACCCTCTCCTCTCCTTCTCCCTGCCCCTCATCTGCAGCACCGTGCAGCGTCCTCCTTCCCTCCCTCCCTCCCTCCCTTCATTTCACACTGTTCACTTCAGCCCATCTGGCCCCGCGCTGCCCAGCCCAGAGCAGCGGTGAGGAGCCAAGCCGCTGGAGGCTCACCTCACCCCTCTTTGCTTGTCTAGGATCTGCACATGGGACTATAAAAAGAAAAACCCTGGGTCTGAGAGGGGAGATATTTGCTAAGCTTCTGTATCTCTCTGTATTTTCCAGCTGGTTTCCATTTGAAGCCTTTAGCAATGTGGAGTGATGTCTTTTAGATTTGATTAGTTAGGACATTTATAATAGTTACTAGTCAGTGGTTTTATAAGTAGCTAACACAGAAGCTTAGGAAATGTGCGAGACTATGGAACAAATAGCAAGTGAGAGGTTTGTGTTAGTGTTTACTTTCAAACAGTGTGAAGCATAAAGGAATCAGAGTATAGAGATTCTGCAGTCTCACACTGCTGTAATGAATAAAGGTATACCAGAACCCAAAAATGATAGACAAGGTTTCTCAGTTATCAAAATTAAAGCTGTATTTGATGTTATGTTTGCCCTTATGTATATAAATCTACTAACAGGGCTCCAGACTGCAACTAAAATGGTTGCAAATGCGACAAAAAAATCTAGTGACCATTGTGTTTGTATCCATATGCAGTTTTGTTGGATATAATCGTGTTAGATCGTACGCAAAGAACAGTGCAAGGCATGATGTCCGAAAAAAATTACTCTTGTGAAATGGTTCTTTTTAATGTTTAAGATTCATTAAACAAATGTAGTTGTTTAAATCAGACTTGCTCAGTCAGTGAATCATTCAGGCAGTAAGTTCCCTCGCTGAACCCCAATTCATTTTTCAATCCAATTTGAATTGAACCAGGAACTGTTACTTATATAATTAAAGACAAAACTAAAAATAAAGTAAAATATTGAAATGTTTTTTTGTCACTGGTTAGCGTAGTCAAATACACTTTATTTTAAGAGCCAGTGGCTCCCTAATCATTTTTATTTTATTCTGGAGCACTGTTATAGTATTTTATTGCATTTTTTTTTTTAGTTTTTTGTAGTTATTTTGTTTCTGTCTTTCTGTCCTCTATCTCTTAATACTTTTAGTATTGTACTTAGATTAGACTGTCATTTTTGGGTGTTGCAAAATGGTTTTCATAGATTGTTCTGTTTATGTACCTATAATTGGATTTATGAGGGTGTGTGAAATCAATTTTATGTAACATGTAGTAACATATTAGTCAAAGTACAGAGAGAACAATGAGTTCTTACCCTAGTGAATAATTGATTTCAATGTTCATCAACTGATATGCTGTTTTGTTTGAAATTAGCAAAAAAAAGTTACAAATTAATAAATGATTTGACAAGGAGACACAACTTTGGATAGAAAAAAACCCCACTTAGACTGTGGAGTGTTTGCCATGTTTAATAGCCAATTCTCTGGCCAGATACAACAACCCAGTATAAGAAATAATTCTTGTTTGATGTATGTTTTAAATTAACTGGAAATCGATTTACCTTATTTAATTATTCTATCCTAACAAAACATTTATCAAATCCCAGCCATCTTTGAAACGGCAGAAATCTCTCCATACTGCTGCCTCTCCTGTCCATTTATTTATTGATTTTAACGGTTCTTGAGATTGCACAAAGATGTCATGTAACACGCATGTCCTGTTCAATTGCCAATGCACATTATGCACTTTTGAAAGCCATTTTCCCTCACTTTTAATATCTGTGTCGATTCTCACAAAGATATTTTATGTCTATGTGACATTTGAACATGTAGTCTCAATTGAAAGATGGACAGTAATTCTCCTGACAAGTGCTTTTTCCTGGGGGTCTTTTCCTTTAATCTTAAGCACTCCAAATTCTCATTACTTCTCCTGTATTTCTCTTTTACATTTTGAATATGTAAAACAAATCAGCACTCAAAAGCATAAGCTAAAGCATAAAGCTAAAATCAGACTGGTCCCCTGCACTTGCTGAGAGAATCCTGCCATCCTTTGTGCCTCTCTGTGTGTTTAAGGGGGGAATATGGCTCCACTTTTCAGTATGTGAGAGATCTGCATGCTCAGCTGCCTGCCTGAGAGCTGCGGCTCGGCTGCCTAACACAGTTAGTGAGCGTCTCCTGGCACGCTCTGCTCATTGCTAATCACTGATGGACAGTGTCCTGACTGGGACAGTGGGGGAGGGGAGGGACGTGGAGGCAAATGGGGTTGCGGGGAGGATGGGTTGATGTAAAATGTTTTATGTTACTCAAGCTTGCCATGGCTACGTTAAAGTAGTTGGGTGGTGGGTTGTAGTTTTAAAGGTGCAAATGTTTGCTTTGGGTATGTAGAAGTCGTTGTGTGAGTCTGTGTGGCATATTTGTATGGAAGGTGTTGCATTCATTTTTATAAATATACTGCTAAGTCAGAAGACTACTATTTAGGGCCATGATCCTGGAAGACCCCAGCACCTCACATTTTATTAATAGTACTAAAGGTCTCAATATGCATAAAATATATTCATAAAGGAGAAAAAATACCCAAATAACCTGCTGTTTCCACAGAGAATCTGAATTGTGCATCTGATGTACACTTTACTCCTCTACAGTGGCCTCATAGGTCACATAACAGTGCGAGCATGGTGGATGTAGTGTGTCAAGATTGTACTCGTACAATACACCTGCAAACTTACTTCTCGACTGCTAAAAAAAAAGTACATTCTGTAAGTTCTTCATCAAATACAGTATGTAATTTTGGATGCATCTATCCATGTTGTGCAGTGCTGGGGTAGTCCAGGACCAGAAAAGAGAATCACTTATTTTTGGGATTCAAAAGATTTCTTGAAACTAGTACTTACTTTTTGAAACTAGTATATGCAAGGAATAGTAATAACTGTGTCGTAAGGCCACCCAAGAAAAACAATGTCAAACCATGCTTATGTATATGCTAAATTCCACCAATTTACAAACTGATTGACAAGTTAATTGCTTGACTCTTTATAATAACCTTAAAGAGGCTTAATAACTTGCTTATGAATTAATATTCATGAACTAAACATGCACAGTGTTGAGACATCACAACCAGTCTATAGTCAGCAAGCAATAGCCCACCGCACTGCAGCCATCTTAGAAGAACAGGTGTTGAAAACCAAAAGAGATTTTAATGTATGTGCAGGAATACAAATGAATAATGTTTGGTTGCCGGTTTTGTCACAGAGTATGTTGATGCCTGTCTGCAGTCTCACATAATGCAAGGTGACAGCATCTTTCATACTTTTTAAAAAATGACCTTGGGAATGAATAGGCAGAAATGTTATCTTTTGGTATAACAAAGCTGAACACCTTGCAAACATTATAAAATCTGCTTGCAGCCAAAGAATTTGTTTCAGAACCTGGTCCTGGTGCATTTTCTCCCTTGGTTTGGTTTGTTTAGGCACGTGTGATGGCAATTGCGCTCGGATCCGCACCAAAACAATCACTCTGAGATCGCCTGAATGAGGTGGTCTCAGACCGATTGCAAACGAACTCTTGAGGCGATTCGCCTGAGATTTGAAAGCAATCCGACCCAATGGACCAATGAACCAAACAATATCATAATTCATAACGGGAAATGTTATATAAAATGCACCTGTGTTTGATTCTGTGAGTAAGCACATTAGTTACTGCAGCTGAAACCAAAGAGCACCTCTTCATCTTAAAATATTGTGTAATCACGCTTCTCTGTGGGAAAATGCTGTCCAGATGAAGCCTTGATTCCCGCTCTGCTGCATTATAACATTCATATAGTGTTTGTATGTGTCTCGACACAGTTAGCCTACTAGACAGTGCTGGGAGATCCAGAGAGAGCGGGTTTGAATTTACCACAGCAATAATACGAGTGTAGTATAGGCTATAATTTAACAGCTGGAATGATGGCGACATTCGTATGGTGTTTGCGTGTGTCTCGACAGTTACAAATAAAGCCACAATAAGCTCATGGAGCGAACTTGTCAATCATCTTAATGAACGATGCATAGGAAACTCTGACCAATAAGAGTACGGTTTTACTTGCAGAAACAAATTTTGGTACGCTTTGAAATGTTGCCTTGTGAAAGCAAACCGAACCAAGAAAAAAATGCAACATTGTAACAAATTATGTCCCTTTTCAGAACAAAACAAGGTGTGAAAATGGCCTTCGTTTTAGCTTAGATCCCTGAGCTCAAGTTTGTCGCCTGTGTGAGACAACAACAACAACAACAACAAAACGGCTCAAGTTGAGCAAAGAATTATAGCAAGAACTTAAAAAACATACCGTTCAGACAATGAGCTTAAAGCAGTTTTCTTGGATGGCCATGTGACTGAAACATGAATCAAAGATAGTATATAATTTGTAAATATTTGAACATGTGAGCAATGTTCATAGTGGCATTCTTTTTTTGTTGTGCCATCCAAATATGCAGCCACAAATGTGAGTGTGTTTGAATGTGTTTCTGTGTTTTCTGAGCCATTTCCGGTCTCTTACACTATACCGCCTTGTCTGTCCTACTCTGCTCTAGGTGGTAGTCAACGCCTTGGTGGGTGCCATCCCTTCCATTATGAATGTGTTGCTGGTTTGCCTCATCTTTTGGCTGATTTTCAGTATCATGGGCGTCAACATGTTTGCGGGGAAGTACTACTACTGCTACAATGAGACCGAAAAGGCATACTTCGATCCCGATACGGTCAACAACAAAACAGAGTGCCTAGAATTGATGAACCAGAACTTCACTGAGGTGCGCTGGAAGAATGTCAAAATCAACTTTGACAATGTGGGCGCTGGTTACTTAGCTCTACTGCAAGTGGTAAGTCTACCTGAGTGTTTTTAGTCTCTTGTTAGATGGTACACTGGCTAAAGAAATATGTTAGTGTTGATATAACACTGAAATTAACTTTCCCTTTCTACCTCTAAGGCAACCTTTAAAGGATGGATGGACATCATGTACGCAGCAGTTGATTCGCGAAAGGTGAGATGTTTGAGCAATCTTAACTGCCACCTGAGTCAAAGTACCGGTTTAAAATATCTTTCTCTCCTCAGGTGGAAGACCAACCAAAGTATGAGGACAACATCTACATGTACATCTATTTTGTCATCTTTATTATATTCGGCTCTTTCTTCACCCTCAACCTCTTCATTGGTGTCATCATCGATAACTTCAACCAGCAAAAGAAAAAGATAAGTGTCTACTTTTTACCTTCACTTTAAACTATTTGCTCATTCTAAAGAGCGGTTTTCACAGTAACGTTTGACTTTTGAGTAGATTTTAACCAAATATTGTTTATGACTATACTTTGGAGGTCAGGATATATTCATGACTGAGGAACAGAAGAAGTACTACAATGCTATGAAAAAGCTTGGCTCAAAGAAACCTCAGAAACCCATACCTAGACCCCAGGTACATCACTGTTGACAAGTGAGACTTTGCTTACTGACTTGACACAAATAGAGTCCTATTCTCTAATTTGTGCTATTTTGTCCCCTCTTCTTTAGAACAAGCTCCAGGGGATGGTGTTTGACTTTGTGACACAGCAGGTCTTTGATATTTCCATCATGATCCTCATCTGTTTGAACATGGTCACCATGATGGTTGAGACAGACGATCAGTCACCAGAGACCGAAAACATTTTGTACTGGGTCAACTTCATCTTCATTGTGGCCTTCACCTCTGAATTTGTCCTGAAGCTCTTTGCACTGCGTCATTATTACTTCACCAACGGCTGGAACATCTTTGACTGTGTCGTGGTCATTCTCTCTATCGTGGGTAAGTGAACAGTGTTTCATAGACTTTTTCATTTACGCTTTGAAATACAGTGCTTTATTTTTGGCTCATTTCGTCCTCTTCTTCTCCTTGTTTCTTATCACCCAAACCACAGGTATGTTCCTGGCTGACCTGATTGAAAAGTACTTTGTGTCACCAACGTTGTTCAGGGTAATCCGTCTGGCTCGAATTGGACGTATCTTGCGTCTGATCAAAGGAGCAAAGGGCATTCGGACTTTACTGTTTGCCCTGATGATGTCACTGCCGGCCCTGTTCAATATCGGCCTTCTGCTGTTCTTGGTCATGTTCATCTTTTCTATCTTCGGCATGTCAAACTTTGCCTATGTGAAGCGGGAGGCTGGCATAGATGACATGTATAACTTTGAAACATTTGGGAATAGTATGATTTGCCTGTTCATGATAACCACCTCAGCGGGATGGGACGGCCTTCTCGCTCCCATTCTCAATTACCCACCAGATTGCGATCCGAACAAGGAGAATCCAGGTACTACGGTGAAAGGTAACTGTGGAAACCCTTCGGTGGGCATCTTCTTCTTCGTCATGTACATCATTGTCTCATTTCTCATCGTGGTAAACATGTACATCGCCATCATTCTGGAGAACTTCAGCGTCGCCACGGAGGAGAGCGCTGACCCACTTTGTGAGGACGACTTTGAGTCCTTCTACGAGATCTGGGAAAAGTTTGACCCCACTGCTTCCCAGTTCATCACCTTTGCCAAGCTGGGTGACTTCGCTGACACTCTGGAGCACCCGCTGCGCGTTCCCAAGCCCAACACTATAGAGCTGATTGCCATGGACTTGCCCATGGTGAGCGGCGACCGCATTCACTGCCTAGACATCTTGTTTGCCTTCACCAAACGCGTGCTGGGTGATAGCGGCGACCTGGACATGATGCGGCAACAGATGGAGGAGCGATTCATTGCTGCCAATCCTTCCAAAGTGTCTTTTGAGCCCATCACCACCACTCTGCGGCGCAAGCAGGAGCATATGTCTGCCTCAGTCATCCAGCGTGCTTACCGTGCCCATCTTATTCGGAGAGGCTTCATCTGTAAGCGCTTGCTCAGCAGCAGGCTGGAGAATGGCGGGACCAATCAGGAAAAGAAAGAGAGCACCCCTTCTACTGCCTCGCTGCCGTCCTACGACAGCGTGACCAAACCTGAGAAGGAGAAGTTGGAGGAGAGTGACAGCAAGGGCAAAAAGGGCAAAAACCAAAAAGATGTCAAGGAATCTAAGTGTTAGGAACGATGGAGACGAACTCCCGAGTCAAGACTGAAACTATCTATTCCAACAAATGTATAGAAAATCATTTGCAACAAAAAACACAGAAATCTTTGGAGAAAAAGGTTGTTTACAGACAACAAGTGCACCAGTGCAAGAGGAAAGCAGCTTGGTTTTTACAGATTTAATGATGACCAAACAAACCTATGAGCTTACTGTCTTACATTTGTGCTCAGTGACCAAGATTTTACTGTTCCAACTGCAGCCAAAAGGCACTTACAAGGAGAAACAAATTAATGACCTATGGCAGATATCTTCGATAGGGACCACCTGCCAAAGGACGAAGCAGTACAAAGCAAACTCATTATATGGATTCCTTTGCACCACCATGCGTGGAGTTCAGCATTCCTCCTCTACGGACATCCCTTTCAAACACTACACTGCCGAAATCCGACGGAAACCTCCCGCTCATCCCTGGAGGATTCTGGGACGTTGTATTTTAACCATAAGAGAACCAGTAATAATGTTGTTAACTCAATCATGTGGAGTGTCCGCAGAAAAAAAAACAAAAAACAAAACAGAACAATATGCAAGGGTTTTCAGTTGTTGTGATGAATATCTCACCTTATTTGACCCACAAAAATTAGGGGGAAAAGTTCAGCCCATGTCATTCATCTCGTCATCATCTCTTTGTTATACTTACAGGAAGAAAAAAAAAGACATTTTATACATGGGCTTTCACATCGATATTGGGTTGGGGATTATCAGGGTTTTGACTTGGGCTGAAAGGGACTCACTCAGACCGAGTTCCTGGTAAATAAATAATTAATTGTGCTCGTTCAATGCATAGAAATGACTTGCATGGTGGCATGTTTTGATCAGGAATCATGCATGTATAATCATAGTCCACTTGACACTGCTACTCAAACCACATCAGTGGCTTGACCATACTTTCGATGCTGTCCACTAGTAATCAAATTAAATAGATATAGCTGGGAAATGATTGGTCAATAGCAACATATTTAACTACTGGCTATGACAAGTATGTTTATACTTACCCCTCGTAAAGCTTGCTTCCTGATTAACCGATTCTCACACCATGCGTCATGTGCGTATATTTCAAGGTGGCCGATCAAAGCTATTCCTTCGTTTGGATGTACAGTGTGGCAACTGCACATTCGTCCACCCGTAGAGGTGTTTCACTGCCCTGGACTTGAGGAGAAGTTGGGATGAAAATTTGGAGAAACAATTTCACTCTGATCAAATCTTGGGTTCATAAACCTTGATTTGCTTTTTTGCACCAGCAATATGATTCAACTGCCCCTCAATGTGCAGCTGAGGCTCCAGTAGGGCCTTCAAAAGGTACAGCCACTAAGGTACATGCCATTTTAACCCTTACAATGCTTTGTCAGGCCTTGGTGGGAGGCAATCTCTTCGATTTTCCTGGAGGTACCTGTCTTCATGTCAGCACATTCTCATGTTTACCATTTAGGGGTTGTCAGTTGTGTTAGCATCTTGTTTTGTCTTACAGATGTTGAGGAAAGCACTCGAGTAGCCATTTTAATGCATCCTGTAGATGTTAATAGCTTTCTCCTTGTTGAATGAAAAAGTGACTCATGAGTATTTGGTATAGCTCAGATTATACATGTAAACTGGCCTTACACAGGAAAACAAAGCAGGCGGCAGTTTTAGAATGAAGTGATGAGTACTTGTGTTGTCTGCTAGCATGCGGTTTATGATGGTGATACTACAAATTGGCTTTTTTACCTATGTTGCTACCTCTTGAGCAAACTGCCATCCCTTCTTGCTCTGGGTGCAATGGAAATTGATTCGATTTGCAACAGTAATTCTTCTGTTTACAGTTTTTTGAGTGTCGTTTCATTACCTCTTCTGTTCGGTAGGAACGAATGCTTATTCTGGTGTGGGCTAGCCCAGTACAAGGTGTTACGGTGGACCACAGACAACATAATACAATGCTGATACATACTCTGTAGGTATGAGATTATGAAAGATCATAGGACATTTCAAACTGCTGGGTCAGTAGACGTACGCCACCAGAGCCGGAGTGCTGGAGAGCGCACCAGTTTACAAACCCACTTCCTCTACTTCTCAGACCCATAGGTCTGCTTACTGCCTGAGATCTCTAAATCAGCGTGGGTGCTGTGGACTTAAACCAAATGAAGCCTGGTGAAACACTTAGACTACCATGTAGTTTCCCCCAACTCCCATTTTAGTTCAGATGTGAAATGAAAAATCACTCTCACTCACTGTATGACAAGTTAATGTATCATTCAATGTACAGGAGGGGGCTATGATGTACATGGCACAATTGCTGAAAAGAATGAACTTTTTGAGGAAAACTATAAGCATTGTAATATATTATTTTCTTTTAAATGGCATGCTTTGTTGTGGGTTTTGTAAATACAGAATTTTAAAGAATTACTGCTATTAATCTAATAATAAATTATAACAATGATATAGAATGGCTTTCAGCTGATGCCCTTGTCACATATTTTAATTTTTTGTTTTTCTAACACATTTCACTTTTATTAAAGGGAACGGAATGATATAATGTATCAAGAATACTCTACTAGACAAAGAATATACAATACCTGTCAAAAGTTTGGAAAATTGTAATGTTTTCATACTTTTGACAGGTACTGTATATATATGTATAATATATGTATTATATATTATATATATATATATGTANATGTATGAAAGGATATACAAATGAGCACTGTAATATTTCATTTATATGCAACATGTCCAGTGGATGTCGAAAAAAATTACGTTGGAGACGAACTCACGCACGATTGTTATCAGCGCTGCTTGGATATTTTAATCTGATACTGTATGATGAGAGGGTTATGCAACCAGCACACCTCTGTAACATTGAGGTTTTATAGACACGCATACAAACACACATTTTCACGTGAATGCACATATATGCGCCGTCCTGCCTATGGACATTGTGTGGTCACCCACCCAAGCCTGAAAGTCTAAAACAGTCAGAGAGCAGTTCATGTATTGTACTCTAAAGGCCCCCCGAACACTTCAGTGCCGGTACTCGTGGGCCTGAACAACAGTTTTGTATGCATTTCGTATCCGGTTTTTATGTGTTCAGTGGTCTGTTTCTAGTGCTACTTCACTAATTGTCGTGTGCCTTTTTCTGCATTTTCTCTATGTTCCTACATTTTCTGAATTGCATTTCACTGCAATTTTGGAGGATGGTGCCATATTTAATATTTAGTTGATTTTGGGGGAAAGACAGGAGAATACAAAATGGAGCACAATGCAAATCAGGGACTATAGTCTGAACAAGGCGTATGGTATACTGCCAGAGGAACACTGAAACCTACCAAGAAAACAAGCCCACTTCTTCCAGATTTGATGTTACGAAATCTTCTGATGTTCTGTTTTCTGTACTTTGTGTATCATCCACTTGGCTTGTAAAAAAAAAAAAGTATAGCTTGCCTTCAGACTTTTATGTTTTTTCCATCTTTGAAACTCACTTTTGTATCAATATTCAGTTACTGGACTTCCATTTTTAGCATGACTAAAATGCTTTCCATTTTGCTGAAAAGATTTCAAAAGTGCTTTTCAAACTGTTGTTTTGTTTGACACAGTGTTGTAGGAGGACATATAATGGTGTGTATGGCACAACCACTGGAACTCTTAGTAAGAACATATAAAAGATTGTCTTCATTTGAGCACGAAACTTTTTAACAATAAAGCAGCCTTCCAGTTGCACAGAGTCGTCACTGATTTTGTTGAACATGAATGAGAAGACACACATTTAGTGCCCGTATAATATCAAGAAATTTGTCCCAAAAATGAAAATTCTGTCATCATTTACTCACCCTCATGTCGTTCCAAACCAGTATGACTTTCGTTCATCTTCAGAACAGAAATGAAGATATTTTTGATGAAATCTGAGAGCTTTCTGTCCCTCCATTGACAGCTACACGACTGACACTTTGACACTTCAAAAAGTCCATAAGGAGATCGTACAACTAATCCATATGAATTGAGTGGTTTAGTTCAAATTTTCTGAAGAGACTCGTTCGCTTTATATGATGAACAGATTTAATTTAGGCTTTTACTCGCATATAAACATTGATTAGAGAACATAAACAGAAGCTCCACCAAACCTGCATGAGAACAAACCTCATTGGTTCTGATGTGTCAGATGATGCATGTTTGTTAATAAAAGCCTAAATTCAAACTGTTCATCAAATAAAGTGATCGTTTCTCTTCAGAAGATTTGGACTAAACCACTCAATTCATATGGATTAGTTTTACGATCTCTTTATGAACTTTTTGAAGCGTCAAAGTGTCAGTTGTGGAGGGACAGAAAGCTCTGATTTCATCAAAAAGATCTTCATTTGTGCTCCAAAGATGAAAGAAAAGATTACGGGTTTGGAAAAACATGAGAGTAATTAATGACAGAATTTTCATTTTTGTGTGAACTAACCCTTTAATCTGCTGAACTCATGACTGGCCCTCCATAAAACTATATGCATGTTTTAAAGATAATTTTTATTTTACAATTGATAGTTTACCCAAGGAAAATGGAAAATTTGGTCATCAATTACTTATCCTCATTTTGTTCAAATCCTGTAATTTCTTTCTTCCGTGGACCACAATAAAAGTGGTTTCATCCTTTTCTTTCTTTTGCCTATACAATATAGTTATGGACAAAAAACATAATTTTTTTAAATATCTTTTGTGTTCTGCAGAAGAAAGCAAGTCATCTCAAACCCTTAATTTTGTGAGAATTTTGCATTTTTGTCATTAAGAGTTTGACACTATGATAAACATTCAAATGCCTCAGGGTGAGATGGGATCTGCATTAATAACACTTCTATCAGCGTCACTGCAGATTGTGGCAAGAAATGCTCCCTCTGTTGTTATCTAGCAAGTCATGGTTTACCAGAGAGATCAATAGAAAGCTATTAGCTGTGAGCTTAAGTATCAATGACACTCATCTGACTAAACCTCAGGGGGGATTCAACCCAACCACTAGCTCTTGGTTGAATTGATTTGCACTTTTACCAGTATAGCACTGGTTAAATGATTAGTTCAGCCAATAATGAAAATACAGTTATCATTTACTTGACCTTATGTTACTTTCCTCTGTGTAACCTGAAAGGAGAACATTTTGAAAAATGTATGTGTGTCATCATTTTCTGTAGAATTACAATAAATGGGGACTTTAATGCTTCAAAAAAAAAAGAAAAAAGAAAACTAATAAAGCACCATAAATGTGGTCCATACGATTTGTGCATTCTATTGCAAACTAAAGCCATACAATAGCTTTTGAGAAACAGACTGAATTTTAAGTCACTGTTCACTCATCCTGCCCACGAGTTGATATTGAGAACTGAATCTGATTTATGAACGAATGAGTGGTTCTTAACCAGGAAGCCTCAAGAGGACTTAAAAAAAAGAAATGTATTATTATTATTGTAATTCACCCCCTCAACAACTGTCTTGAAAAACCTGGCTATACTGTATAAGGAAGCCTAATTTTAAAAGTGTTATTTCTAGACCTGGAAATGTCATGCAAATTGTAAAACTTTATATTTGAATTTTTATAACGAAAATATGCCAAGCTCTAAAAGATTTCCTTATCCAGTAAATCATGAACACCTGGAAAACTCATCAGGGCCTTTGAACATTGTTGTGGACAATGGGGGGCCTTGGAGTCAATGGTTGAGAACCACTAGACGGATCAACAGATTCATAAAAATATATGAATTAAAAGATTCACAAAACGGGCATTGCTACTTTTCAAATTAACCGTTTTTTTCTTCTAATTTTTGTCTCTAATTTTCGACCTGTTTGTCAGAAAATATATAAATGCGTGAATATATACATTGCACGAGTCAGATGGATCTCACTTTCATGTTTTTTTTGTTTTGATTCATTTTGGAGATTGACAGCAACCAGTCCTCATTTACTTTCATATATATATAAAAAAGATAACGATGTTCTTCATATAATTATTTTCCCTGAATGAAAGTCATACTGTGTTTCTACATTTGCCTCGCTTTTCCTCCATTTCACAGCTGAGCGGGATTCTGTCCCTGCTCTCTTTCTGCAAGTCACAGGGCTTGTTGTCTTGCTTCCCTCCTTTTACTCGTATCGCCAAATCTTTCGACGCACGATATCCCACCCCGACCGCATCGGTGCCACAGCCACTCATGATACGGACCTGGAATTTATCTTAAAATGTCTGTCTCACCGCCCCCCGTTTCGGTATGCGCGAGGCGAGGTGGAGACAGAGCGGGGAAGACAGCGAGGAGAGAGGGTGCGGCGGAGCACTGCAGTGCAGATAAATGAATGCACCATTGGTGGCTGAGTCAGCAGCCCACTCCCAGTTTGGCCTACTGCCTGCACCAACTGTGTCTGAGGAGGAACAACATGCATGCAGTCAACACATACACACATGCGGTCAATATGCCTCTTGCCTGAAGACGCACCGAGCGTTTTGCTCTTAATGTTTCAATGGCCAAATTATAAATGTGCGCTTTAGCTATCGGTGATCTTGGAAGCTTACGGGCTTGACCCAATTTTTGAACAGATTCAGCATGACATGTAAATATGACCTTCATTTCAGACTGTGTTTGAGGGGCTATTTATTCCAAATAAAAGCTGTCAAGTCACCCTGATATCCACCAATCGCAGAAGCCACGACTGTTCCCGAGCTCCACCACCTGAGCAGCATGGAAACTGCACTGGAACTACAAGCTTAATGGAGAAACACCAAAATAATGCTGCTGGATGTTGTGGGTATTGTAGGCATTCTGAATGAACACAGTGCTGAAGTCAGGTCACATTCAATACGTTCTTGAAATATCCAAATAATTACATAAACCAAAGACACACTTAACTGTTCTTCTCATAAGCTGCTTTTATATATTTATTCGTTTGTTTGAATTATTATTTATTGTAAATCTTTCAGGAAGAAGTCACCGTTGACAACCATGAATTTGCGCTGTGAGAATGGGGTATGTTTATGCATAGGCCTATGTATTGTTTGTAGGATTTTATCGTGTTTCTTTTGAAAGATTGCTAACACACATGCACAATGCAATAAAGCTGCAGCTAGAGAACTGGTTCAGGCAACGAATTATATAAATCTTCCCTTCACTTGGGGTTTTCTGCACAAAATAGGCCTAGTACAATTTATAGCAGTTCATATACGTTCAGGCTTGCATCATGGCATCTCTCTTATATTCAAATGTAAACGTTGAGACTGATTTTATCACTACAAAGAGCTTGAAAATCACTTACATTGTAGTATGGTTATAGCAGGTTACTTAGGCCTATCAATCTTGGGTGATTAACTAACAAATATCGCGGTTCTTATTTTTTTTTGTATTAATAATTCTTTGAGCACCATGCAACAAAACCGTTTTGAAGTAAAGCGCTCCAGCTAGTGGTGGCTAGCAGAAGTGCATTTCCTCACATTTTACTAATGGTGTGAAAAGGTAGTTCTGTTTGAACAAACTTACTAAAAATGTTAATATTTCTGATAGAAATGTCAAAATAATGATGCTATGTAGGTGACATCTGATCTTACATGTGTTTTTAGTACTGCAGTTAAAGTGTTATATGATGGCCTATAGAAAAATCTGATTATATTTTTAATATGGATCAAATTACAGTTTTTCTCAGTCGCTTTGGTGCATTTCTCACATCACTATTTACATTTGCACAACAGTTAATGCAGTTCTCAAAACAATTAGTACAAACTGCGAAACCTAGTTGATAACCTGCAAAAGTGTGTCACTTGCTCAAAATGGATAGATCATTCCTCAAAAGCAAGTATTCATGTCAATAAAAGTGTCAGTGTCATCAAGATGAAAAGTCCTGACACCATTGTTTATGAACAAGATAGTCAAATGGCTTTGTCGTGTTTTCATTATGACAGTTTACTCTGTCAGTGTTTTCCAATGCAAAAAAGTCAGATCTTGGTGACACTACCTGAAAATGCTCAAGACAGCACTATTTACTATTTGCACAGCCATTTGAAAAATACAGTAAAGTTACACATTACTGTATTTAGTGAGGTAACTGAGTACAAGACACTGAATATGTATGTTTCACATTTTTACTGCATATGCTCTTTGCAATTCTAATTTGTTCACAGCATTGTGCAAAAGAAAAAATACACCCTTATTTACAACAAACATAAACTCCCTTTGGGTAGAGCTGTGCACAACTGCAAACAATATTGCAGTACATATTGGAACTGAACATACAACATACATAGTACTGTAATCATTCATGCACATCCAGACGTTCCTCTCTGTCTGGCCACATAATTTCATCTACATCACAGCGAATATCATCTCTTGCAATGCAGCGAGGAAAGTATCTCCTCGAGTGGCGAATCAGGGATCTGCCTATGTACTTGGCCTCTTCTTCCTCTTCCCCTGTTTTGTCCCCTTCCCCTTCCTCCCTGCACCCTCACCCCTCTTCCACGAGGCTGACCTTCCATTTCTGTGTCACAGTATTGTAGAAATGGTACACACTATGTCATGCATGGTTCATATATGCTTGTAAAGTGGGGGTTTATAGGATTCAGCTCTGACAGTGATTGTAGAGAAGTGGCTTATCATTACTTGCAACTAATGCTTCACACACCCCTTCTCATCAGTGAAAGTTGAGATTCACCTGAGAGAAATTGTTCAATTTAGGAGACATTTTCAGGAAAAAAAAAAAGATTTTAAAAAATTTGTAAAACTTGCTTGACAGATTTTGACAACTAGTTCAACATTTTTGTATGTAATGACTCAAGCAATGAAATGAGGACTATTAGTTTTATATGGAATGACTATCATTTGCTTATGTCATGTCAGTCAAAATTAACTATACTTGTGAATGCTGAATAATGTTATAAAACAGCAGAGAGTTGTATGAAAGCAATTGATGCATGTCCAAAAGCATTTGCAATTTGTTCGAAGGAATGAGGAACTGCTACTATGATGTGCACAAATGACTAAATGTTGTGGAGGTTGAACTAACTGTTGTGCAAATGTAAATAGTGATGTGAGAAATGCACCAAAGCGACTGAGAAAAACTGTAAAATAAAGAAATAAATGGGGAAAAAAACACTTTATTCCTGATATTTTGAAACCACTGAAACTATACTCCAGTGACAGTTCATTAAATGGGATGTACATGGGGTGTGAAATAAAAAAATATATTTTCCTTTAAAAACATCACAGGTATTTTTTCTGTTGACAGATATTTGGTTAAGTGTGGTTAACTTTCTTGTTTGCTTCTCCATGTCATTGGAGAAACTAACATATTCTATATAAAATGTTACAAACCATTGCAGTTCTCTGTTCATATGGGGAAACGGGATGTCAAATGCTTCATTATAAATGTTATCTGCTGAAGGAAGTGTGTTTTTACGTGAAACGGTATGACGAAACACCTTGAAACTGCTGTTGTACACTTGTCTGATTATGGTGTCTGCTCTCAAACATAAATGTTATTTTAATACAGACAACTCCGGGGTAGGTAGAATTTTTTTGCTGTATGTGTTACTTGCTAAGATCCCCCATGAACTTTTCAACTAGTTCAAGCACTTGAAATACCACTGTGGATGTGTAATGTCTTTCTGACAGCTGCACAGCAGATGCTTTCAAGTAACAAGTCTGGTCCTGAGTGCACACGTGACCCTTCATTATAGTTCTGATACTTTTATATTTCCAATTTAATGTTGCAAAATAATAACTTGTTTTTCTTTTGACTATTGGCAATGCATAAATGTCTGTTCCACTTCCCAGCTTATTCAGGCTAATTATCACCTACTTAGAAAGACACTGATATGGAAAGCAATCTGCTAAAAAGTAAGATAAAGTAAGTACCTCAGAAACAAATGTATCCATCCAGTCAGCACTAAGAAAAATAACATGACTTTGCTGTCAATGTGCTTCTACAGAAGTGGTCTGGCAACAGTTTACACCTGAATAATGACACAAATGTTAATTTAGCCATGAATACAGGCTCCTAAACCATTCCCAGTTTCAGATTGCATTTTTTTATGCTAATTATTATTCTATCTCCTTACAATTTCTTGATGTTTAATACACACAAGTATGGCCCAAGAAGAAGACAGAGGGAGATGGCAGACATTGATATTTGAGAGTGAAGGCAGAATTGTCAGGGAACTGAAATGACTTAAATCCAGCTGTTCAGTCATGCGCCAATTTGTAGGCCAACCCAGAAAGCTAATTTACCATGACTTTCTTTAAGAATTTCCTTTGAATTGTAGAATATAATTTATTAATTAAAATTTATGAGTAGCCTACAATAAAGTCTGTGGTTACTTGGAGAGATCAACATTTTGTTCTAAAATAAAAATAACAGTAATATGTCAAATTTGGATTATTAAGCTGCTTTGATTTTTTATTTTTTTTATAAGTTGCAAAAAATTTGGTTCAAGAACTAAAGCAGGTAAGATATGTTGTTAACATCTTATATTTTTAAAAACCTGTGGCTAAAGAGTAAATTATTTTCTGGGGTTTAAGAAGACTACAAACTGACATCACTATTTCATTCGTATTGTAATATAATCGTATTAAAAAATTATTGGCTGGTTAGCGTCACCGTCGCTCTGTTAGCCCCTGGTGGTGGATTTCTGAACTACCCAATTTGATGACTAAAAACCAAGCGGCAACCTCCTGCGGTCTCTCGTGAAGCCAACAAGGAAGTGACTTAAACTGCAATTCATTGACTGGCCGCTAGAGACAGGCTCCAAAAGGGAGTCAGATCTGTATCTCCCCCATGTTAAAATGCCCAACTTTACAGCAGAAAAAAAAAAAAAAGTTTACAGCCTGGTACAAAATGTGTTTTTTGTCTAAACAGCTAATTTACAGTCTATGTTAAAAACATGTTTTCCCATTGACGGCCATTTTCCAAGAAACAAAGTTTAAATATTTTATGATATTATTAGTATATTATTGTAGGTGCTAACATTGACAAATTGTTTTGCTATATCACTTAATCTGATTCTTAAAAGCGTGAAATGTTTGCGGGAAATGAACATTATATTAATTTGTCCTATCTGCGGATCAGTCACATGACAAGCACATGACATGAAGCAAAGATGGCAGCGTCCAATCACGTGTTGCTCAAACGGAGCAACCTCTCCCTGCGTTCCATTCGGAAGGGCTCATCCCTATGCCCTAATCCCTAATTACCCTCC
Source organism: Anabarilius grahami (assembly GCA_003731715.1). NCBI lineage: Eukaryota > Metazoa > Chordata > Actinopteri > Cypriniformes > Xenocyprididae > Anabarilius > Anabarilius grahami. The sequence goes on along the minus strand of RJVU01036174.1, from coordinate 2,302,862 downwards.
GGAGTGAGAGCTTCGAAGGGATGAAGGGTGTAGGGGTCAAAAATACTCCTTTTTTTTGGAACGCACTTCTGCGTCATCTTAACGAGACGGTCAAGGAGGAGATTGTGCAAGTTGCGCCTTTTGTTTAACGTTAGTTTATATTTATTCATTTTGGTTTATCGCACCATAATGTATATTGTGTCTATGTATTTGAAACATTTGAATGGACTGATAAAGGGAGCTGTAAAGTATTTTTGTTGAAGTACAATGTCGTTTTGACCATAATAATGTACTAAATCTAACTCGTATAAATATTACAGTAGAATAGAAAAATACTATACAGGTAAAATCGAACTCTTATAACCTCCTGTACCCATTCAACTTCCCTGTGCAAAGGATCATGGGGGCCCAAAGTGTCCATCAGTTGTACCCTTCAAAATCCTTCATTCAAGGGCCCTTTGAAGAGGCCAGTTTTGAGCACTTCGGTTTGGAACGACCCTTCAATATGGCGGCCATGATTGTTTTCACTCCGAAGTGCCCTTCAGAGGGCGATATATCCCGTTTGGAACGCACCGTGTCAGCAACTGCTATTGAGATGAATGGGAGCGCGAACGGATAGCGCTTTTCAGGTATTACAGACTCAACGTACTTGATTCCACTGCAAAATGCTAAAAAGTACAATGGCAAGGTCACAGTTTTTGCCCAATTTCTAGGCCAACTGGCCCTAATACAGTTAAAACAATAAAATGCGTGTAGTAGGACTCAACATAAATTCGGTCTTATTTATTTTCCCAGCCAAACACTTTGCTGATTATAGGCTGCTCACTTCTATCATTTTTGTAAATACAAGAATAAGTCTCTCATTATGAATTTAAGAATACGTCTACCAATTAACTTTTTAGAGTTGTATTTTTTGGACTCCTGTTTTCCTCCGTCACGCCTAACTATGACATCAACATGGCAACAGCTCGTGAATTTAATGAATATTATAAGACAAATAGTTTATTTTAACATTCATATCAAAAGATTATCTCTCAGGTAACGCTGTTACCTGAGCTGTTAACCTATAGCTCCCACAAGGGGGCGACATTTAGCTGATAATAGTCTATAAGCCTATGTCATTTTAGTACTACTTTAAGGTAACAACTTTTTTCATTTTTTAAATATTTATTTTAAATGGTGTATAACCGGTTATTTTGTATAAGCCAGGTTTTATATTACTTATGACTAAGGATTTTCAGCCTTGTATTTTTCATGTAAGATGTCAGAGTTGTGGTTGCAGTTCATTAAAATATCAGAAGATGGCATAGTTTCTCCTTTACGCTTCTCTGTCCCACTTGTCCAGCCACAGTACTTAATTGATTCAAATTCATGAGTCTGTTATTATTACTGTAAATGTAGGACTGGAAAGTGTATGCCAAATTGTCATGGATGTTTAATTCATCCCATGATTTATTCAGTGCATTTCCTCCAGTGTCTAGTACCCCAGTCAGTCATTATTGGATGAGGTATCAATTAGTAATGAATTTGTTTCTGTATTTTCTTTTCATGGTGTTTTTCTATTGTGCAACTAAAAGAATGTTTTGCAATGCACTTATGCATACATGCATGTGCTTGCATGTATGCGTTACTACACTCTAAAAAAAAATGCTGGCTTATTTCAACCCATGTTTGGGTCATATATGGACAAACCCAACTGCTGGTTTAATTAACCTAAATTCTAGATTAATTTAAACCAGTGGTTGGGTTTGTCCATATTTTGTGCAAGTGTAAAAAGTGTATATAAAATAGTGCATCCAATAATTTTTTTTTTTTCATAATTTACTTTCCCTAATGTCACTCCAAACATGTGGCTCTTTGTTCCATGGAACACAGCCAGCTGTATGAAGATCGAAAAAAGCGATCTTTTTACACTTTTGCACAAAATATGGACAAACCCAACCATGGTTTAAATGAATCTAGAATTTATGTTAATTTTAACCAATGTTTGGGTTTGTCCATATTTGACCCAAACATGGGTTGAAACAACCCAGCATTTACATGTATATGTTTGTATTCGCTTGTGTATTGTTTTGTATTCATGTCTATCGCTTGTGTGAGTGAGTGAGTGTGTGTGTGTGTGTGCGAGGCATAGCAATATTAGCACGCGGCGCCTGGATGTCCTTTCTAGATTTGTAATAAGCAGACTGCATGTATTATTCAGGACTGACAGGTCCTACTCTGCTCCGTGCTCTCTCGTCCTGGCCCGTCCCCTAGGGACTGGACGCCTAAATTACTATTTCTATTTGATATATTCCCATAGCCCAGCCCTTAAAATGCATAGGGGAAAGAATGGCTTGTTCCATGGGGGTCACAATGTAGCGGTCACTCTCTAGAAGTCATAGGTGGACTAGTGGATACAGATTTATGCATTCATTTCTGTGATATCGTAAAAGAGCAATGTCACCTTTCCTCACGTATGCTGATCTGAAGAGGTCAGAAAGGGAAAATTCTGTTTAACTGAATTGTGGCCATATTTTATTTTCTAATTGAATCATCTTCAGTGTCGTTAGAAGTTTACTTTAGAAGATAAAACTTATTTTATTATTCATTTTTCTAATTTATTAGCAGCTTTACATTGCTGGGTCAATGAAGAGTGTCAATGACAGAACATTTTTTTTTTTTAAATAATGTAGTTTAAAACACGTGCCAAGTTCTTGAAATGTATTTAAATTTAAAATGTCATGTGGTATAACCAACAAGTAAAAAACAAAACAAAAAAAAAAACATTTTCCCCTTATACCTTGAATGCATGCATGTGAGTGTACACTGTGAAAAATGTTTTGTTTTGTTTTTTAAATAGGATTTAAAGGGGAAAAACATGAATTATACATTTTAAATGTTTTTTGGGGATTTGCTCTACATGACATTTCACAACCCAAACTACCTTTCATGTTTTTGCCTTACCCTGATTCACTATGGTAAGCTTATAAGTCTTTTTATCCTAGACCTGACGGGGTGCTTGTGCGTGTCTCGTCATATCCGTAAATAGAGAAAGGTTGCTCCTGCATGTGTGGTGTTGGAGTGGCATAGGTTAGATGTCAGACAACGAGCAAAACGAGCAAAAAGGTTGACATGGAGCACGACAGCACGCTAAATCTCGAATCTCCGGGGAATGACCCGAGCAGAAGAGAGCGCGACAGCTCGCAGTCAAAAGAGAATCAACATGGGCTTGGCTTTTCGGAAAACTGAGGGATTTGAAATTGCGTGTTTATTACTCAACATGTGAGTAAGGTATTTATTGAACAGATAAATTGCCACGTTGCTCTCTAACAGGGACATTTTACTAGCGCTGCATGTGCTGGAATTTATTTTCAAGTACTGTGTATATTAATTGGTATAGCTTCAAGGTGCTTTCACGCCATGTTGACATTACCGTAATTTCGAGGTTTTAAACTTGTAAAAAAACGTTAAGGTCCTTGGGACTTTTACGTGTACCACGTGACCACTGTACTACCTTACCACTGTTTAAAGTGTCACCATAGAAACGCATAATTCCCAGTCCAAGGACGTGAACAGCTCTGGGCTGCGTCCGAAAACTGGAAAATGCTGCCTTCGGAGGACACATTTCAAGGTAGGAAGGCATCAAGGCACGTCCAAATCCAATGTTAGCTTCACTTCCTGTTTCCTGAGATACCTTCATCTGATCGATTTTTGAAGGCAGCATAGATTTATCCTTCGCAGTGTTGCCAGTTTAGGGATTTTGTCACAGATTTAGTGACTTCCCCGCCCCTTTTCTAGTGACATTTAAGGTGTGTTCGATATCGGCTGGGGCCGGATGCAACCGATCGGCGAGAGTAGCCGTGTGCAGGCGGGGAGGAGCTGAAAACGGAGACGTGAAGTCGGACACTTTCTGCTTCTCGTAGTGACGCTCGCGCTGCGTTTGCATACTTTATCACAGCTGAAGTGAAATAAATGCAATATTTGACTAATACACTGATGTTTCAGAGACATTTTCATTCAAAACTTTATGTACTGCTTACAGCGTCTGTTTTTACAAGAATAAAGTTCAACATAAGCATATTATTTAAATACCAATGTAGCGGGGTCTTTGTTTTTTATCCGTTTTATTTTGATAAACATGACAAAATACAACATCGCGACTACATGAAAAGAGCTTTAACTGTTATAAAAACAGATTTTTGAGCATTTGAGCATCGTTGTCATGCGGTGAATCCGGCCAATCATGAAACAGCTGTGTCGTCATCAGAGCTCGTGCAGTTCCTCTTGAGAAACTGCGCTGGCTGACTCAGGCGGCTGATCTCGAATCGCTCTCGCGGTACTTTGAAGCCATACGTCACAGTCACATGGCGTCGGCGCTGTCTCAAGTCGGACAAAATTTCTAACCGGCATGCACTGCTTCAAGTCAGCCGCCGATCGGTCTGTGCGGCGCTGCATCAAGTCGAACAAGCATTTATGCTGCGTTCACGCCACCTCGTATTTACCGGAATCTTGAGATGACAACACGTGACGTTATATTCGGAGCTGTTCACGTCGTTGGACTGGAAATTATGCGTTTCCATGGCACCGCTATCAACGCCTATGAATCTACAGCGGCCACGTGGTACATCTGGGAGCTTTCAAAAACCTCCCAGCTTACAAGCTGTTATTACGAGCTCTAGGAGGAAGTGAACGCTTTTTACAAGCTAGAATCTCGCAACTACAGGAATTACGAGGCCACGTGAACGCACCTTTAGCTACCAGTTTTAGCTACTTTCAATTGAAAGCAGTAGAGTACCTCAGAGATGACGTGTTTTTGTATGCAATACCCGGAAGCGAGTTGGCATTTTAGGACTTCCGGTTCCATCGCCCTAAAGTCTGAATGGGTTTTTGCTAAATCTCCTGAAATAAGGTCTGTGGTTAACAAAGCCTCTAAATATTTTCACGTTTTGATCTATGACATAAAGCACACCAGTTATAACCCGCTTGTGATTTTTTTAAACCTTTATTGTGTCTTAAAAACGGCGGTTGCTAACAAGTTGCTAAAAGGGACTACTTTGGCGGGGACTTTAGAAGTCATCATGACAAACAGGACATTTGGACAGCACTTCTCATGAAAAAGTGGATAAGTATTCATACACAGTACAGATCATAATCAGCGAGCAAGTTTTTAAATAGTTGTTTTTTAAATAAAGTTTGAGGAAGCTTGGTGGTGACGACATTGATCCGCGACCATGGTGTGCTGTAGTCCTTTTATAGCCTACTGTTAGCCTTTTATATCTGACGACTTTATTTAGGCTTCAAAATGTATGTTGTGTTAACTTGCAAAGATTATCTTGATAGGCTAAACGTGTAAGTGTCATAACCCTTTGTTAAACACAGAGCTTATTTTTTGCGATTTTCCAAAAGTCTATGGGGAAAATGCATAGGCTTTGGATCGAGGGAACCCGTGCGCCGCTAACTTCCGGGTTGGCCTACAAAAACACGTCATCTCTGAGGTACTCTGTTGGCATCCTTTGCTGCCTTTGATATCCCACAATCCTGTGTGTTTCCATTCTGTGACAATTGAGCTAGAAAAATAAAGATGGCATCCGAAAGTTGTGTTTGCTGGTCAATGTGTGTGTAAATGTATGTTTTTGACCAACATTTTCCACTTTTGAGGTAATTTCAAGCGAGAAATTACTACTGTAGTAATTAAATATTTGTTTAGTTCTCACCAAAGCTTGTGCTGTTTTGCGGTAGATCATTAAACTGTTACGCTGCCTCAGAAGTCTGTCCGAAATAAGTTTCATGAGGTGCTGTGCCTTCATGCACAAACGCTGCCTTACAAGTCATTAGTTGCGTCACAAATTACACACTATACACTATGTACTTATACACTATGTACTCATCCATGTAGTGCGTGAATTGTATGGTTATTTTGTCATTTAAAGGTGTAATATGAAAGAATTTTGCAGTAAAATATCCAAAAACCACTAGGCCAGTGTTATATATTTTGTTCACTTGAGTACTTACAATATCCCAAATTTGTAAATCGTGAGAAAATTGCAATTTTAACCAAGGCTCCGGGACGTGTGAGGAGTCGCCTGTCAATTGCGTCATACCCGCGTTACCACCGGTTTCCAGTTTTGTTTTGTAGAAACCATGGAAACACCAAAGACGCTTTAATATATTACATGTTTTAATAGACAAGGGAACATCTGTTTTGATATATTTATAGACAGAAAACTTATTATTGTTATATAGCTCAAAACGTTTAGTTTTATTGTTTAAATCAAATTTTCTTGATTATTTGCGAGTACCATGCTTTATCATGCCTCAGAGAAAAACACAATTTTGTCTAATAGCTATCATAGCATAATCAGATGCAGCTTTATTTTTATTAAGTTATACATAATTTTCTCCATCATACAATACGTTTTAAAATGAATTGCATGCCATTTATCAACACAAGCCATCCAGCATTTAATATGATATTCTAAAATCGATCTATCTTACTGCAGTGTGCAACGGTGTCTCACAGCAGCCACTGAACGAACACACAGAGTAACGTTATAACATTTTCAGCACACTCAAATGTATCTAATATGATAAACAGAGCTGTGTTACCTCCTACCTCATACTCATGACCGGAAAAGCGGAAGCAGCGCCGGCGACTGGCATAATAAAAGTTTCGGCGCTCGCGGTGTGTGTTGCGCAATCGCTCCAGCGGCGCCGGGGACTGGCATAATAAAAGTTTCGGCGCTCGCGGTGTGTGTTGCGCAATCGCTCCAGCGGCCTCGTTCAGCTCCCACAACACTCGGTCCTGCTCTGCTTCATACTACAGTAATGTTAATAATCGCATCCATGGACATGATTTCTTCCCGAGTCCTATCCCAATTGCTTTCCACCGGCTGTGAGGTGAAGACCACATGTCCAGATTCCGCGTTCAAACTTGGCATCATCAAGCTACGCTTTTGTTTTGAATAGGCTTCTAACGACCTCTAGCGGACAGAAAATATTACATATTGCACCTTTAACAACAGAGTCCGATACCCTCTCCCCCTCCGTAATTAAAGCTGTGACAGTTGAGAGCAAGTGTCCAACATTCCACACTTTGTTTTTTCCGTTAATTTAGTGCATCATCCGGGTATTTAAAGTGCACTTTTTATTTTGGGAATTTTCTGTGTGAACGCACTACTCGCACTATTTGTACTTTAAAACGTCATAGAATAGTGCATAAGTATGCGAATTGGGACGCACCTATTGCCTGATTGGGCAGCGAGGTAACGTTTTTAAGTATAAATAGTGCAAGTAGTGCGTTCACACAGAAAATTACAAAAATAAAAAGTGCACTTTAAAGACCCGGATGATGCACTAAATTAACGGAAAAAACGAATTGTGGAATGTTGGTCACTTTATGCACTCATCTGTCGCAGCTTTAATTACGTTGCTGAGGGGGAGGAGGATCAGACTCTGATGTTTAATGACAAAGTAAGTTTATAAAATTCATACACTACATGGATGAGTACATAGTGTATAAGTGTTTAGTGCGTCATTTGGGACGCAACTCTAGGTTTTCAGATGCAGCCCTGATTAGAACCACAGTCCTTAGAACAACTCGGCGGCCATCTTTTAAACATCTCTCGGGCATACAAGTTCAGCTCCTATCTCTTTGAATGGGGAAACATCAAATTCTCCAAAGCTGTTTGCAAAGCTTTCGATTAAATTTCATATTTGAAATCATCAATGAAATCTAACAACGACTGTCTCATAAATTTTGTTTCTAAACGCTCGAATCATGACAAAAAACAGTATTTTTCAGGCTGGATCAACCTACTGCGCAGTCCTACGTACACGTCTGACTGTTTCTATAGGAACCGGAGCTTCTAACTGCAGCTGCAGTGAAGCGATGAATTTACTAATCACGATTGGCTCTTATTTAGAAGGCGGGACTTATTCAGCCATATTGCGTGTTGCACTTTCTCCCATTCATAATAATATTACAGTGCATCGTCTTTTGTAAAGTTGCAAACTTTTATGAGAGATGTCGTTACGGCGAGGAGTGTCACGTCCAGCTTGTTTACTTCGAACCGGAAGACACTCCCACTTTTGACGCAAGGCCTCATGGGGCGTTGGAAACTTGTGGATAAATAAAAGTCTTTTGATAGAACGCGTGTTGTCTTCTCGAGCCTACAGTAATTATGACAAGGTGTGCCGAAAACGCAGCAACAGTAACTCAGTGTGCATACTATACTATTGAATAATACTAATGTCACATACTATTTAGGATGGATAGTATGCACATTGAAACGCAGGTCAGTTTGAGATCCTTTCCATCTAAACACAGGTGCCGCGAACCATATTCATCCGCACAGTGAACGCAAAGCCCAATCACAACCAAAATGTTCTTTCTGCAAAATGCATGCAGTTTTTTTTTTCTTCATTATGATGACATCAGGACATTGTATCACCCTGACATTTTTTACTTTTATGACCCCCAAAAGCTCAAAATGAATTTTAGTCCAGAAAGTAAAAATAAGCCTCTTCTATGATGAGCATGTCATTTAGGTCTATGTTTAATGCATTTACAAATACAAATAGAGCGTCATTTACCAAATTATGTTTAATATTTAATATTTACCTTAGTAAACTTCAATAAAATAAACTTTTTCATTTCAGTTTTCCATTTTTGGTCCAAAAGAAACCATTATTGTTGAATCTTTCATGTGTTCAGGCAGCCCTGAAAAAAAGATACGGCTCCTTTGCAAGTAAACATGTTTTAGAGCCTGGAGTAGTTTCATTGGCTTCTCTCCAGATGCTGTTTCATGGCCAGAGCTGTGAGCTAATTACACCTTTGTTGCTAATGTTCCTGCCAATAAACACTGTAACTGAGGTCAATAGTTTAGCTGGGACTTTTTTTCTCCATTTATTTGGCCTGTTAATGATGGGATATCAGATTCCGATCTCTTTTTCCTGTGGTGGCCCCTCTCCGCTCCCCTGCTCTCTGCCATAGCCTGGAGGAGTGTGGAGCTGAGGCGAGCATCTGGGTGAAGCCTGCTGAATGGGGCCCATTCTTGCCGAAGACTGCGGTCCAGCGAACGTACGGCATCGCGCACGCTGGCCTAGCGAGAACGGCTCCTATCATAACAGCACCTCGAGGCTCGCTTTTCACATCTCCTCCTTCTTTCCTCCCTAAACTCACACCCTTCCTTTTCTGTCATCTCCTCCTGTTCTGTTCTCACCTTTCACCCCTCTCGCTCACTCCCCCGGTTCAGCGGTTAAAAAAACCGTCGGGTTGGATTGTGTAAATGAAACGGCGAAGATCTCTGGTTTGCATCGGGCAGAAAGATTTATTGAAAACCGGGGAGGCATGGTGGTCCAGGGGGCCACCAAAGAGGTCAGATAGATGAAAATGACTTGTAACAAGATCATAAAATGCGGACAAAGCTTTGGCTTGCAAAGAAAAAGCCTTGACTCTTTCGGCCAGGGGGTGGGGGCCACGTTGCTTGGGACGCATATACCACATGCAATGAGCAGCTGAACTATTGTCTCAGGTTCAAATGATCTGGCAAATGAACAGACTCACAAAGCTCCGCCCCCTCAGTGAAGAGCTGGTGCATCCCAAGGTCACATCTTATGGACAGAAATGAAGTGATTTAGATAAGAAAGACATTCCCTGCTTTTGAATATGCCTACTTCCATTCTATACAGTATGTGAGCCAAGTAGTATGCCTAAATTCACAGTAGGTGAAAAGTACCCGGATGACCTACTGCTAACGGGGAGATTCTGAAGAGCGCATCCAGTGTTCACTTTACTATTTCATGAGGCCATGAGAGAGGATTTGTAAATTGCAGTGAAGCAATGCAACTGATGCCATAGGTCACATGACCGTGACAACATGGCGGATGTCCAAGTTTCATTCACTGAAGTAAGCTATTTTCTGTGAATGCGTGAGACTTACAATTCATAAGCCACTATAGGTAAATAACTAAGAACAACAAGGTGCAGTAAACAGTAAAACAATTTTACGCCACAAACCGGTGTTTATAATTACGACAATACAAAAAAAAAAAAAATGCAATGTCAAGCAGCATAATAAGCTGTTTTGTAGCTAAAAATAACTAAACAAATGACACACATTCAATTTACAAATGACCTCGCCCACTAAAAAGCTACTTGTAACAACAGGCTGCATTTTTGCATCTCATTCATGTCAGTATTAGGAACCTATCTTTTGAAATGCATGTGAAATTAAGGCTCCTCCTCCATTTGTGACTTCCTGTGTACAGATTCAGCCTGTGAGAGGAGACACTGCACACCCTTTCTGAGCTGAAATCCTGTTAACCCATGACCCATCACTTGACCCAGTGGAGTGTTGGAGGAGACTAAAATCAAGAGTGAAACAATGAAATTCGAAGAGTCACAGTCTCATGTTTAAGTGAGTAAGAGAGAAGTAGATCTCTATTGTTGCTGTTTTACATCGGACAGTTTGTGTAGGAAATCCAATGCTATCAGTGAAGACTATAAGTGAGTCTCTCAGCCATTTGCGCTAGTATTATATCAGAATCACTGTGACAGTGAACCCGATGTCTTGTTCAGTGATGCTCGTAGGAGAATGTCTGTGTGATCAAGGACACTGAAGCACATCACTGCCACCTTACCTGTCAGTTTTAATGGCTTCCTGCTCGCTCCCCTACCTTATCTTTCACGCTACCTTTACCACTGTATGTTTACATGATTAAAATAGACAAACCAAGCTCTAAAATAAGCTAAAACAGCTAAAAATTAAGATGCATGCCGACATCTTATTTCTTTTTTTCTTTTTTTTCGTTCCCTCAACAACTGTCATTTTTATTTATGAACCACGATTCTCAAGGTCTTTAAAAAAAAATACAAAATATCATGGAAATTAATAAAATGTTATAGAAATGTTTATAATAAATATATATTTTTTCTAGTTATGTCAAGCTCTAATATATTTTATTGGGTAGAAATTGCTGAAAAATTGGTAAAAAACATAAACATGAACAACCTGAAGTCTTTTAAATATATTGATCATAAAAAGTGTAAATGCTGTAGAATATTCGATTATTGGAAGTTCTGGAATTTTGGAGTTTAATTAGTTTAATTATTAAAATGAATGAATAGATAGATAGATAGATACAAGTTTGATTTCATTTGGCTTAATCCAGAATACATATGCTTTAATCAGACTATGAATTTATATGCATTTTGTCATGTATGAGGCTAGCTTGTATAAATATACTTTGTGTGCTACAGTGTAGAACCTGGATTTTAGTATTTTATAGCATTTTATGTATTTTATTGTTTCTTCTCCTGTAGTAGATGACAGGTAGCAAAGGCAATTATATTCTATTCCTTCAATTATAAGAAACTGCTGTACAGCTCATTCAGCAACTAATCAAAACAGACCATGTAACCTCTACAGTTTTTGGCGGACATTTCAGGAAAACCTGTTGTGTTCAGTTCCACATGAGTGAGAGAAAAGGTGTGGCAATTGCTGTAGAACGTTGCGGACCACAGATAAAGCTTATCTAGGGAACAGAATGACAGGCTTTCACACTTATACTGTAACCCTCCTCCTAGCATGTTAGCATTATAGCTTAAGCATGTAAACCATATGCTTAAGATATGGTTTACATGCTGTATATTCTGTATGAGAAAGTACATAAGTTCTCTACACAAATGCTCTTACTACCCTGTTTTCAATTCAGAAGTCACTTAGTTGATCAAGTTGAACAAAAAGTTTAATTATAACCCATCTTGTTAGAAATATATTTCTTTCTTGACATGTTGAATAAAATTGATATCAATTACCACCCCCATCAAAGTACCTCATAGTGATTTAATTTTTTAAGGCCATGGATGGCAGATTAGATTTATTTCTCCCACATAGTTAATCCACTCATCTCAGTGTCTCATGCATTGAAGAGCACTCATAATTGCAGCACGGCGATAAAGGGGCAGAAGTACCCGGCTTACGTGCCCGTAAAGAAAAGGCCGATCTGCTGGAACAATGACAATCTGGATGGAGAATTAAACGCGTCACTGACCCGAGCTTTTCCCCTGTGCTCCTCGTCCCATTGTGCTAGGCTGATTGATTTTGACTGGGGTCACCTAAGCCCGTGCTGGGAGGCATGGTGCACCGCGCACGGGGCTAAACGTTTACATGCATTCATTTAAACACACATGCACAAGCACATGCGCACAGGCGCGAGCAAGGGCACACAGGGACAGCAGCCTGCGGAGGTTTTACTGTACAAAATTTCTATGTGTCAGTTTGGATTTGAGGGTAATTTGTGAATATGCATGCATACATTATCAGGTCAGCAAGATTTTTTTTCAAAGAAATTAATACTTTTGTTTAACAAGGATGCATTCAATTCATCAAAAGTTACAGTAAAGGCATTTATAATGTTTTAAATAAATGCTGTTTCTTTGAAACTTTGCAAGCAGCACAACTGTTTTTAACACTGATAGTAAGAAGAAATGTTTTTTGAGTACCAAATCAGCATATTAGAATGATTTCTGAAGGATCATGTGACACTGAAGACTGCAGTAATGATGCTGAAAATTCAGCTTGATCATCACAGGATTAAATTACATTTAAAATATATTAAAATAGAAAATGGTTATTTTAAATTGTAATAATATTTCACAATATTTTTCATATTTGCACATTACAAAACTTCGTTTTCATTATTATTTAACCATATTGCACCTAATTATTTAGTGCATTTAGTTCATCCCACTAAAAACACACCCTACAGAATGTTTACTAGTACATTACAAGAGGCCAACAAACAGCCAGGGTCCTTAACAAATATTAGAGATGCATGTGGGCTGGCAATGGCCCCCCCACTCATTGATCTATTGATCTGAAATCTATAGAGGTGAAGTTTTCCAGTAATTGTACACTCACTTCCTCACTGGAAGTCAAGTGAAAAAGAGAAAGACTACAAGAGATTTCAAAATCTGTTCTATTGAACAGCATTTTGTTTTTTTATAATATATATCTTGTTTTTAAATACTAGTTTATAGTATTAATGTGCCTCAGTCATAAGTCATGAAGTATAGATCTTCTGAGAATGTCTGTGGCTTGTCTTAGAGGTTGTGTGTGTGACCTGTCTTTGTTCCGTCCATTAGTCTTTGTCTCTTTCGAGCTCTGCAGCAGTGCAGAGAACCGCTCCAGTGCTGGAATGGAACACATGATCTTGGATGCTGTAGTGGGCAGTTAAACTATAACAGTCACTGAATGTTTAATCCTTGTTAGCACTGCATTTGAATTATACCATAATGATCTTGTTTTCAAACTGAAAGGGTTAGTTCACCCAAAATGAAATTTCTGTCATTAATTACTCACCCTTGTGTCGTTCCACATCCGTAAAGACCTCCGTTCATCTTCAGAACACAAATTATGATATTTTTGAAGAAGCCTGAGAGGTTTCTGTCTCTATAGAGATCCAATACAACTACCACTTTCAAGGTACAGAAGGTAGGAATGACATCATCAAAGTAGTCCACGTGACTCCAGTGGTTTAACCTCAATTTATGAAGTGACGCGAGTGCTTTGTTTGTAAAAAATAATGAATAATAATAATAATATTAATACCACTTTACTTACAAAAATATGAATCTGCAACGCGCGTTCATGAGAGCTTCACGACGCTTTCGTGTTGTATTCAGACGTGCGCGTCAACAAAATGCATATGCGCGAGTGTTCACAAGAACATCACGACACGTACATGTTGTGTTCACACGAGAGCTAACATTGTTGCGTGAACGCTTTGGATAATATTATTTTGTAAATAAAGGGGTAAATTGTTTTTTGTTTTTTGCACAAAGAAAGCTCTCACGTCACTTGATAAAATTGAGTTTAAAGTCAATGGAGTACTTTAATGATGTCTTTCCAACATTTATGGACCTTGGAGTGGTAGTTGCGTTGGATCTCTATGGAGGGACAGAAACCTCTCAGACTTCATCAAAAAGATCTTAATTTGTGTTTCAAAGACGAACGAAGTTCTTACGGGTGTGGAACGACATGAGGGTGAGTAATAAATTACATTATTTTCATTTTTGGGTTAACTAACCCTTGAACATCCCTTTTTACAGTTTTCAGGGAAATCATCCCACGAATGGTTTACTTATAGTTTGATGTCCGATGTATATGCATATTAAACCATGCTAGGAGAAAGAAATTACACACTTAGCTTTTTGTTTAGCCATTTCCAACTTACTGCTGTTAAAATGTGGGGGTTGGTAAGATTTTTTTTAATGTTTTTTTAATGATGCAGTAGTGTGATATTTTTACAATTTAAAATAACTTTTTTTCTATTTGAATATATTTTAAAATGTAATTTATTTTTGTGGTGCAAAGCTGGATGTTCAGCAGCCATTACTCAGTGTCACATGATCCTTCAGAAATCATTCTAAAATCCTGATTTGGCACTCAAGAAATATAACTTATTAACAATGTTGAAATGCTGCTTAATATTTTTGTGGAAACCCTGATACATCTTCTTTTTTTTCAGGATTATTTGATAAATAGAAAGTTCAAAAGAACAGAAATTATGTGAAATAGAAATGTTTTGTAACATTGTAAAAGTTTTTACTGTAACTTTTGATCAGTTTAATGCATCCTTGCAGAATTAAAGTATTAATTTATTGAAGAAACAAATCTGAACCCCAAACCTTTGAACTGTAGTGTATTTAAAAACTCAAAAAATGCAGATTTTTTATTTATTTTTTTGCTGTGTGATGCAACTAGCGTATGGTGTTATTATTAGGGCACATGCAATTTATTTAGTTAAATATAGCCAGTGAAAATGGAGGGAAAGTGTCGTAGTGTGGTCTTTAAGATGAAAGAATATCTGTTATCTTCACCTTCACCAATTAACTCTGCATCTCTATTGTGCCCACTGATGCTGTGGCCTGCTGACTGACAGCTGACAGGATGCTTTTGGAGAGTTACCACATGGTGGGTCTCTTAACAGAGAATGTATTGCATCACTGCACTTCACAGAGCATCCCGTCCTCATATCACTTTACACTGCCGCCGCTTGCTGTTTAAATATTACTGCTTATTCAGGTGACTGTTGTTGTAGTGAAGTGTGTAATAGCTTTTGGCAGTACGTAGATATCTTCATCTGAGCCTGCGATGAAGCCTTTTGATTTGTGGGTGCGCATTAAGTCTGTGAAAGTGCGCCGCTGCACGTTCTCGTGTGTGCTTGTGCATTTGAGTGACAGGACCGTGGGAGCTGTATTGAGTAGTTTAGCTAACTTTGACACTTCAGACTTTGGAGCCCCTATTCACACACACAACCAAACCCCCCCTTACACTCACACACGGCTCCACACGGACTCAAGGCAACACGCTTTGACTCACACGCTCACGCATAGGCGCACACTCTCACGCACGCAAAACGCGTCTCTTGGAATTCCAGTAGGGCCAGGAGGCAGAGAGGAGGCTGATGGGGGACAATGGGCAGGACATCTGTCATGCGTGGCTGCACTCCGTCCACTCACAATGGAGAGAGGGGACCGGCGAGTGGTGCCTTTCTTCCCTCTCTCTCCTTTCCGGGGAGACTTCTGCATCTCACAATGGTCCTTTTGTCCCCTCATTGCTTTTTTTCCAGCGTTTAACCATTTAATTCTGCTCCTTTTCTGCCAGCCTTTCTTTCTGTCCTAAAAAAGAAAGCAAAATCAGAGAAGCTCCCTTCAGCTCCGCTGATCGGTGCATGCAGGGATATACATTAGTGTCTCTGAACTTACATGTTTGAGAAAGAGAGAGGAAATCATGGCAGCATTATAGAATAACTTTGTACTTTCGAAATGTAGGCCTAGTTCTTAATTTTTCATATGATTATAATTTAATATATTATTAGAATAAATGTATTTAATATTTAAATATTTTAATGACATTTTGAAAATGTATTCTGCTTTTCAAATGATTCATTATTTTATTCAACTTTATTTCTACACTGTTTGTTGAAAAAGGACAAACTCAATGATTGGGTTGTTTTAACCCAGCGGTTGGGTTAAATGTTTGCCCAACCTGCTGGGTAGTTTTATTTAACTCAACTATTGTTTAAAAATGACTGTATTGCTTGCTTAAATGAACCTAAAATATGTTGGAAATTAATATTTATTAATGAGTTTAATGAATAATAATTAAGCAATAAACATTTATTAAACTAGTTAATAATAAATGTTCACCTTTTGATTATTATTGTTGCATCTAGTAATTATGTGTCTGATTTTTAATTTCCAACCTATTTTAGGTTCATTTTAAGCCAGACATATAGTCATTTTTAAACAAAAGTTGGGTTAAACATAACTGCCCAGCATGTTGGGCAAACATTTAACCCAACCGCTGGGTTTGTCCATTTTCAACCCAACTTGGGTTGTTTTTAACCCAGCATTTGTTATATACTCAAGGTTCATTAGATTTTCTAAAGGTCTTAAATACATTTAGAATTTTCAAATTAGTATTTTGATTTTCCTACTATTTTTCGTATCCTTTATCCTTTAACATCCAGAGTATTCTCTCCTTCACTTGCCGTCTCTTTCTGTCTTCCACCCTATTTCTTTTCCTGGGAAATCTCATTATAGACAAGCTTTCACACACTCAACTGTAGTCGTTTCTCCTTGGTTGATACCTTTCAGCTTATTGACCACCACATGCATATGAGCGACAGTCTTACAGATAGCCAGAACTGTCCCGAGCACCATTGATTGGCCAATCCAGCAGCGTTTGTAGTAAGAGGCCTCTAATTACCGCCAGCCCTTCTCAGCTGTAGCTTTTAGCCTGTTTTCAACACACTGCCGCTCATGTAAATTGCAAATTGATTTCTCAGCCGGCCTCCCTTTCTTAAGGACTTAAGGGGTTCAAGACAGTCCACCATTGATTTAAGTCAGACTGCAATGTTTTATTACTGTCAGCCGTAAGGCTTTTCAAGGGGAAAACTTCAAGAAAGGCTTTTGGGTTTCGCATTCAAGGACTTTGGAAAACTTTTGTTTCTTACATCCAATGTGATTGAAATGTTGTCTGAAGCCAAACAAATTGCTAGGTGAGCCACACGGGTGTGTCAGAAAATACTTCATTTAAGAATGCAGAAGTTTGGACTGAACTGAGGTGGATTGATTTACTTCTTGAGGTTCCCATGCTTGACTAGGTACTATAATACACTGACTGGCAATGCTTACTGCTGTGTACTGGCAGTTAATTGTTTCCAGCTGTTGTGGCTCAGTGAACAAAGACACTTTTGAAAAGGTGATCTGTTGATTGGGGCACCAGCCTGACTTCCTTTAATAGGATGTGGATCACAGGAAAGGTGGCATCTGTGTACAGCGTTGCTGGTTCATGTGGCCCAGGGCTAACACTCACACTGTAACAACAGTGGCCCATCTGTGTGTGTTTGTTTAAATCAGAGCGCATGTTGTTCGTGTTTCAAAAGGCGAAAAACAAAGCAAGCGAAAAAGAGAAATGGAGTGATTCTGACAAACACTTTTGCTTCTGGTGTGAAGGAGAGTGTGGTTGGTGGTGTTTTTTTAGAGGTCAGACGTGCAAGCGCTTTGAATCATGTGATTAGGGTTGTAGTTGAGTGTTGCAACCTTAACATTTCAGCATTGAATTGCCTGAAAGTTTAAAATTAGATTTGATAAGTCAGTAAGACATACAGATAGAAGGTTGCTAGGTTTTACTGTGCAGAGGTGTTTTAGCTTTTAGTATTAATGTTAGCCTTAAGGTTATGAATAAACTGGTGTGTTCCAAAACAATGACAAAATTCACATTTAGGAGATATAAGCATTCAAAACTTACAGTTTCTCACTTCCGCTAAAATGGATCACAGATTTTCATGACATCATCTTCAGCTTCTCATCAAATTTTCTGTCCAATCAAATACTCTCTAGAATCTGAAGTCCCGCCCTTCCTACACTATAAACAGAAGCTGAAACTGCAGCTGAAATCGGTCATTTGTTCACACATTTACTAGTTTCTATATGGTGAATGGCACATAGTGCACTATATAGAGGATAGGGAACAATTCAGACAGTAAATATGCTTTCCATTGACGCGAATAAATTCTGTTTTTGCGTTAGTGTTACGTGAAGCGCCGCAGTGCGAACACAGCCTGCTCAGGTCCAGAAACACGATAGCACAGAGTGGATCATATGTGCGAATCGGTGCAGACCACAAAACATATTGGACACATTTGAATTCTGCGCAGAATGCTATATTTTAAAGCAATATAGAGGAGATTAGGAGGAGAAATGGTTAGAGATTAGAAGGAAACCAAAGCTTTACCGAGCTCAGCGGCTCTGGCCGAGCTGTGATATAAACATAACGCTATTGGCTATTTTAAAAAAAGGGGCGGGGCTGTTCGATATATCCTGCCCTGTCTTCCTGTTTCAGTTGAAATTATGTTAACACAATGAATAATGCTGCACGTTCCAAGACACTTCAAGTAAAAGTAGAGATAGATTATGCCTGTTACAGACCTGTGCGATTCGGCAATCCTATAAGATCATTACAAGAGAAAGAATAGTTGAAAATCGCAGTTGTAAATAAAGATTATTGTCATATGTTTTACAAGAAAATACTATTACAGTCATTCTACTTCAAAATTTGTTTAATTCAATGTTTACTTTGTAATTGTTTGTGAAATTTACTAGCAATTTCTTAGTTTTTAAAAAAAATGTTTCAAAGCCGACACATATACAATATATTATAAAATATATTATAAATTTTTTTTTTTGTATTCTTGTTACTGGAGTTTCCTCATGAAATTTTCTCTTTAATAAATGACACAAGTATGAGGATAGAAGTGTGTAAAAAAGAAGATAAAGAAACATAAGACAGAGGACCTGAGTGAGCACAGGCAGACCTACAGAAGCACATGTAGAAAACGTTCTGCTCACTTCTCTCTACACTAGGATAAATATTTAACAGGGCCTGTCAGCAAGACTTCACTCTGTCTTATCTCTCTCTGGGATAAAGGGAAGGAGTGAGTGGAGAAATGTTGGCTTTATAGGAGAGAGGGATTTTTAGAGAGGAAGAAAGAGGGGAGAGAGAAAAACAAAGAAAATGAGATACAGAAAGAGAGAGAGAGTGACACAAAGATTTCACATTCTAGACTTGTGTGACTGGTTCATACTTCCCTTTGGGCCCGTGTTCACTATCAGACTGCCCGTCTGCTGCATGTCCTGACACGGCTGTGGCCTCCATTAGCTGTGAAAGTGAAGCAAAGAACAGACATTGGCTGAAATGTTTTTACCAGACGTTCATGTTCTTATAACTCTGAAGAAAGTGCAAAAATGTTGCACAGATTATCAAAAACAGAAAATTTATTCTTTTTAGTGGCACAATTACTATTGGCAATACTTGGGGTTAGATATTTAGAGGCAAAAATAGATCAGATGTATTTTAAAATATACTTAAAATATACAAACATACAAGATTTTAAGATATATTTTAAGATATATTAAAAAAAACATAAAAAAAACATAAAAATTGCTTTAAAGGAGGGACCTGAGCCATATCAATAGGACTGCTCTGGAATATTATACATCCTGGAATCTTTTTGTTTTGGGCCAGTATGCAACTGCCTAGTAATCACCCTGAACACTTTAGCAATATCAGAACACCTAGTATCATGGCAGTGAGTTTGCATCGGCATGTGGTTTAGTTTTACACAATGATGCATATCAGTATCATTATCTTTGCATGGCTTATTTGGATTAATTATGTGCCAAGTATACTTTATCCCCAGATCAGTTTTACATTTTGACTTGATGATCAACATGAGTGTTACAACTGATGGATGTCAGATAAGAAACATCACCACTGACTACAGAACCCCACTTACAGGTGCTGGTCATATAATTAGAATATCATCAAAAAGTTGATTTATTTCACTAATTCCATTCAAAAAGTGAAACTTGTATATTTTATTCATTCATTACACACAGACTGATATATTTCAAATGTTTATTTCTTTTCATTTTGATGATTATAACTGACAACTAAGAAAAATCCCAAATTCAGTATCTCAGAAAATTAGAATATTACTTAAGACCAATACAAAGAAAGGATTTTTAGAAATCTTTTTTGAAATCTTGGCCAACAAAAGTATGAACATGAAAAGTATGAGCATGTACAGCACTCAATACTTAGTTGGGGCTCCTTTTGCCTGAATTACTGCACCAATGTGGCGTGGCATGGAGTCGATCAGTCTGTGGCACTGCTCAGGTGTTATGAGAGCCCAGGTTGCTCTGATAGTGGCCTTCAGCTCTTCTGCATTGTTGGTTCTGACATATCGCATCTTCCTCTTCACAATACCCCATAGATTTTCTATGGGGTTAAGGTCAGGCGAGTTTGCTGGCCAATTAAGAACAGGGATACCATGGTCCTTAAACCAGGTACTGGTAGCTTTGGCACTGTGTGCAGGTGCCAAGTCCTGTTGGAAAATGAAATCTGTATCTCCATAAAGTTGGTCAGCAGCAGGAAGCATGAAGTGCTCTAAACTTCCAGTGTATTTCCATTTCATGGCAACTTTAGGCTGTATTTTCCAGGTTTTACCTTCCAATTCCCTTTGTAGCCTAATCACTGTCGGTAACGCGAACTTACGCTCCGTCGAGCTGATTCCTAATCGCTTGTTTTTGTCTCTTAAAATCAAATTTATAACATATCACTCTTTCTTTTTCGGCGGGGGAACACATCCCCAACAATATTTTACATAAAAACCACTCGGATTACCTTGTTATCGCTAGTTTTATCCGACTTCCCGAACATTCGTTACTAGCTTTAGCCCGATAGCAATAGCGGCGTGGTCACACTAGCATTTGTACTCTTCTCTTACTATATTATTGTTCGTCTGTTCTAATGGCGAGTGTATCGGATGTTTCTCTACCTTTTTGTGCAGGCGAGGACACGTTTGAGCTGCATGCAGTGCAGTTGGAACTGGAGGAAGTGGAGCGACAGATTCGGATTCTTCTCGAGAAGCAGGCCCAGCTACGCGAGCGGCAGACAGCGCTGGAAACATCCCGTGCTGACGCTCAACAATCCTCGTTAAGTTTGCAGCGCGATATTAACACTCCTGCTTCCTCTACGCCGTGTGTTTCTCTGCACAGGACCCGAGTACACAGAACGCGTTCATCCCAGCCCTCATTCACTCCGGCGCCGTCACACCAGGGACCCTGGGTTCTTCAGCAGCGGAAGGCGCGAGCCAGGCCTCGGACCAGGACCTCGCCACCACCGCC
>RJVU01036174.1:2260520-2271786 GCA_003731715.1 Anabarilius grahami | reverse complement strand
GTGTCACAATATATCGCAATACAAAAATGCAATATCATCGATAGTGACAAAATGCCAAAATGAAAATTACTGTGAGAAAAAATCCAAGTTTACAGAGTTTTAGTGTCAGTACTACATTAAACTACTATACATAATGTTGAATATAATATATAATAATGCAATGGGGTATATTTGTGGGTCTTGATGATGCAAAATGTCTTAGGTTACCAGTAAAAAGTGGCCTACATTATTTGACAGAGTGTAAGCATATTGGTCTAAAACAAATCTGTGTTTCAGCATTAGAATCATGAATATTTTTATTCTGGTGTCACTGTTGTCCTGTGCATTGGGTTACCAACACCAAGTCCAAGCCTATTCATTTCCACTCCCAATGTAATACCAAATTTAGCATTTTAGTCAACAGTACATTTTTTTGTTATCCTTTTACCATGTCTTGGACTATCACAATAAAAAAAATGTCAGTCATGCTATTGAATTATTTGTATTCAGGCCATTATGCAAACATACTTGTGTGGCTCATGCATCATTGACAGTAAACTGTCTTTGTGGCCGTTCTTTGACCTTGTAGTGTTTGTTCCAAAGCCTTTTGTGAGTGAATTGGTTTGAGGGCTTCCACGTTTGGACTATGAAGTATTTGCTCTCTGATAAGACACTGTGCAGCGCTCTGTGTAATGGGTTAGGTGTGGCAAACTTCACTGCACACGTATCTGGACCACATACATTCCAGAGTCATGCAGTTATCTGAACTATTTGGTTGGAGGCAGTGCAGGCTCAAATGTGCAGAGAGTTGTGCTTGTGTGATTTTTGGTCACTATACTGGTTTATAATTACGTATGTGCATGTTTGTATTTTTTAAGAGCCTCCGGTTTGAGGTAAAAACCATTTGATGCTCCTCTTTGAGATAAAAACAAATTGATTCCAGTGGAGGCACATAAGGTCCTGAAGCTAGCTATAATGAAATTGTGCTTTTAAAGCCTTCGGGTTTCTCCTGTGTGGATATATTCGAGGGGGAGCTGTGGTTTATGAGTTTTTCATTGTGTGTGGGGCTTCATCGACTAAATGAATTGAGAACCCAGTTGAGAGTGACAATGAAACGAGATGCTTGGGTGAGCTTTACAGCAGAGTTTTTAATTTAGCTTTGTATTTAAAATCCTTCTTCTAAAGAAAGATCGAACAAGGAGCATCTTTGGACATTTAAATCTGTCAGCTTTACAAATCTATGAAAATTAAAAAGGTTTTGCGTCTTAAAATCCTCACTTGTGAGGATGTGTCTCACCGAATCATTTGAGGTTATGAAATCACTGGAGTGAGATATAGGTCTATAAATCCAACTATGGAGAGTGTATATCTCACACTGCCTTTTTCTTATGAATAAAGACCTTTTATTTGGAGACACTATGATTTTGTACGTTGTTGGTGGTTGCACTTTTGTATTTCAGCCTCTCCGACCCACAATTCAATCTGATATGTCCATTGTTCTGATATGCAGGCTCTATGGAGACAGTTATTAAAGTAATGTGTAATAACGCCATTTTCCTATTGCCTCTAGCTGTGTTTATATTGCACTATTTTATCTGAGGAAAACCTTTTTTAGCCAATTGTGAGTGATAAAGGGAGTTCATATGTGCGTAGTGATCAATGCTTATTATAGGAAGAGGTATTGACTCTCTGCTCGTTGTCACCTGATAGAAAGGTGATTGTTCCTCCTTCCATATGCATATTCTTCTGCTGATATCAGGGGTAAATAGCGAGAGATGACCATTAAAGGGAAGCATTTGTCCTCATACTCAGACATGGAGAAGTATCGACCATGATCGCAGACAGGTATGTCGTTTTTCTTGTCTTACAGAGATGCATGCAAATGCTGTCTCACGGGCCACTGCACTGACGTACTGCAACAAGCTCTTCATTAGAACGATATGCAGAAAAGCTGCCCATCTATTGATCTCACTGGTATTATAGTTCCTCTCAATGCTTGGATCTCATCTCCGGTGAAGCGTATCGTCAGCTGGCTGGTATTGTTACAGACAGGCAGTGGAACATGAGCCTACTGTCTGGACAGGAAACTATCAGCCAAGCTTCCTCATTTTACCATTTTATATTTATTTCATTTGTTTTCTTACAGATCTCCAGATTGTTGATATTAAAGTGAAACATATTATTTTTCAATCGTTGCTTGCATGGTAGAATAAGCCCAAGTAAATGTACCTTTCGATTTACAGCATCGGTTTCAGGCGCTTGCTCCATTTACTTTCACTGCTTTGCTCTAAAAGATTGTCAATCTGGGAATGGCCACTGCCGGTGGAGTGCCAGTAAAGTCTTGTCGATTTCATTAAAAATGGGGACAGATGTTTGTCATTACCCTTATTGATAAGTGCATGGTCAATAGTGTGATTTATTCTGGAGGCACAGGCTAAGCTTTAGTCACAAGTTTTACAGTGACTTGATCAATAGTGCACAAAGAACAAGTACAAGAGCAGCACACATGAACGCAAGAGCGTAAGCAAAGGCTTTTGGTGCATTTACGATCACTCAGGGCCAATAACTGAGCTGCCTGGGCTACATGATTAATACTTTGATGAATGTATAAGTTATAGTCAAGGAATGTATTACTATTTGTAATGCTTACATCTGTCTCAAATAACCATTAAACAAAAGTGGAGTAGGATTATTTTCAGTTCTTTGTGTGTTAAATCAGACTCTATAAGAATAGCTAAGATGTCATCAGTCTAACTGGATACATTTAGTACCATATCATGTGTGTGGATGCTTTCCTAAGCCTTACAAGCATGGTACAACAGAAGGGGCTTTTGCTTAACACGGGTGTCACAGTGTAGTTTGTCAAAGCCTTTAGTCAGAAAGTAGAACAGGACTACATGGTGAAAATCTCCCACAGACGTCACTGTGTTCAAGAAGATGGATCTATTACACAATTCGTGACAGTGAAAATTGCAAGCGCCCCTTACCACAGGCCCAAAGCTTGTCAGAACCTGTGCTGCCAGATCCAAAAATAGAGCCTCAAGACACTTCAAATTGTAGGTCAGGCACAATGGCTTTAGTACATTATGAGTATAATATTCTCCAGATATTATGTAAAACTCAGTGCTCTTAAGGCCATCGTGTTAACTAGCATATTAGTATATGTACTTATATAAAGCATATGAATACAGTACCATTCAAAACTTTGGGGTCATACTTTTTTTTTTAAATGTAATACTTTTATTCAGCAAGGATACAATAAATTGATCAAAAAGGACAGTAAAGACTTGTACATATTACAACAAAAAATTGGTCACTTTTTAGTAGGTGTTTTTAACTACTATTTACTTGCGTTAAACAAAAAATTGTTAGGTACGATGTACTTATTGTGTTGTACTTTTGCTGCTTTTGAGGTGGTATACGGGTAAGGTTAGGGACCGGTTTGGTGGTATGGGTAGGTTTAAGAGTTAAGGTATAAGGGAAGAGTCAACAGTGTAATTATAGATGTAATTACAGAAATGAATTACAGATAAAATTACATTCAGGTTTTTTTTTTTAATATATATAAGCACAATGTAAAAACATGCATGTACACAATAAGTGCATTGTATCAAATAATTAATTTAAATCTTATTACACAGTAGTTAAAGTGGGATTGAAATTTCGATTCATCAAAGAATCCTAAAAAAAAAAAGTCACACGATTTCTACAAAAATACTGTTAAATATAATTTATATTTTAAATGTTTCTTGAGCAGTAAATCAGCATATTAGAGATTACAGATTTGACATCACAGGAATACATTACATTTTAAAATATATTAAAATAGAAAATAGTTCTTTTAAATTGCAATAATATTTCACAATATTATTGTTTTTACTGTATTTTTAAACAAATGCAGTTTTGGTTAACATAAGAGACTTCTTTCAAAAATATATACATACACAAGATACATGTGGAAGGCCTGTAGATGTTTTTTAAATAGACAAATTACATCCTTGTCCTCATGAACAATGACTATTTGCTCTAAAGCAAATGTCTTGCTCTGTGTGTGCTGTGGGGGTGGCCACAGAGCCATCTGTTTGTCTGATCAGGTCGTTTCTGGATCCCCTGGACCAGTCTGACCAGAGAGAGACACATTCCTCTGACTGATATAGAGCCTGAAGATGCTTCAGCTCTGGGTTCCAGCATAAATGCAATTACGGCAGCCTTACAATGTCAGGGCAGACACGACCCTGACAGCGGCTAAAGAATGAGCAGTTTAGAGATTGAATTATCCTGCTGCAGCACCGCTGCCTGTCTGGGGTGTGAGGGATGATGTAGAGCTGTCTAGAGCTGAGCTACATCTAATTTTCTCTCTTTCTCCCTTGCCTTTTTTGTGTATAACTGTGTGGTGAAATCCCTGTGACATTAATGTAAAATAAAGGGACAGTTCGGCCAAAAATTAAAATGCTGTCATATTTGACTGACCTTCATGTCATTCCAAACTCATATATGCTATTTTTTCTGGGGAACACAAATGAAGTCAAAGAATCTTTATGCAGCTCTTGACATTTCAGGATAGTTTATAGTGTCTTTAGCTGTCATAAAACACCAAAAAGAAAAGATTATCCTTTAAAAAGGCTTAATTTCAGTCTATTCCTCACACAAGCCTCCAATCGTAAGACTTATAGTTCTGTACAAGTTGTACAGACTTATGTTATGGTGGGTGTTTTATTTTTCCTTTTTGTAGCTCGACAGCCATAGTCAGTATGGCAAGAGCTGAGTAACAATTCTTCAAATATTCTGTCCTGTTATAGTCCAGATGAAGATGAAAAAGATCCAAATTGTTCAATAACATAATGTCTTTATTAAATAATATTAATATTTTTATTAGATAATCCACAGAAGAAAAGAGCTAACGTAACAGCGTGTAGACACAACAATACCGGACAACCAAATGGAGAACAAACAGCAACTTAAATACACAGTGATGATGACTAAATAATGAGCAGGTGTGATATTAAAATTAATCTCCATTGTAACTAATAATTGGTGGGAAACTAGAACAAAGGAAACAGGAAACTGATTTCGAACTTTATTTCTTCAAAAAGTAATAAAACAGTTATATTGGTAAATATTATTACAATTTAAAATAACTATTTGAATATATTTTAAAATAAACTTTACTCCAGCCTTCAGGTGCTCAAGAAACATTTCATATTGTTTTCAGTGTGGAAAACTGCTTAATAATTTTGTGGAAACCATGATTGATTGTTTTCAGGATTCTTTGAATAAAAAGTTCAAAAGAACAAAATTGATTTGAAATCAAAATATTTTGTAACATAACATTATAAATATCTTATGCTGTTACTTTTGATCGATTTTATGCGCCCTTGTAATTAATAAAAGTATTAATGTCTTGAAAAATGTATTACAGACCCCAAACGTTTGAATGGTATTATATTTCTTTATGTGTTCCACAGAAACAAATAACCACCGGTAATTATTTGGAATGACATGAGAGTGAATTAATAAGGCACAATTTTCATTTTTGTAAAAAATGTACCTTTAAATCCAGTACAAAACATGGTTTTATTGCCTGACACATTTTATTATGTTATGAAAAACTAAGAAGAAACAGAGTTATTTCAACGAAAATACATCAAATGTGAAGTGTCACGCAGGGAATTGTGGGAAAGTCAATTTAAATTATGTAAATTATGCAATGACTTGTTATTTTTCACTTCCAAAAACTGTCAATTTTACGGTATTGTACTGTAAAATTACATTAAATGTACCATTAGATCTATTACAGTTATTCACCATATATAGTACAGAAACTTTCTGTAAACCAATTAACTGTTTTTCACCATAGCATTTTTACAGTCTTTTACTGTTAAAATCACGATCATTTTTACTGTGTATTTTACCCCTTTGCATTGATACGACAGAAAAGAAGAGGCCATGAAATTATGGCAAGAAGGCTTAACAGAATCAGGAAATGATTCAAGCTGTTCTCAAACACTGCCTGTCTGTTTGAGCTCAACACACATATTTTGTCAGTATCTTCTGTGTTCTGTAAGCTTCCATTCTTTTTAAAAAGCAATTACTGTGATTTTATTTAAGACAAGGCAGAAGCAAAGAACCACCATGTTGTGTAGAATTCATTGCTAATGAATTTGCACCTCACCACTGACAGAAATCAATGGACATTTTCTCTTTACTGTCATAATCAGTATAGCTGAAAGTATGCTTACGATAAGAACCTTGTCCCATCCCCTGACTGTTCTATAGTCTCTCCTTTACCTCATTTCATTTTCTATACCTTACCTTGCTGTATTAGTAGCCAATGAGCTTGCGTGCTCAGTCTTCAAATACATGAGTTAGCATTTGCCTTAGCAGTGCAGCGCGCTTTCAGAAACCCTCCACCTGTGTAGATCTGCTACGGGTAATTTATGTACGCTATATCGTACAGCAGCAGCATGTCTTACTTGCTCACAGCAGCGTGTCGTGTATGTATTGGCAGTAGCAAGTCCCATACTTGCTCTGCAGCAGCAGCAGCCATAAAAGCAGCAGCAGCGTAGCAGATCTATTCCGCCAAGACCAAACATGTCAACACTGTCATGCCCATTACTATGCCAAACACTCCGAGAGTTGTCATGACAGAAATACATATTACACCTGTGAGTCCAGCTATCAATCGGTGTATGCATGCTTTGGTAAGCTGAGAATAGTGATGATTTGCAATTCTGTGTCCTAGATGGGGGAGGAGGTTTGCTATGCATAATTGAAAATCATTTAGACAGTTGTACAGTATAACCTTGAAACAGCACTGTCATGTGCAAGAAAACAGCAGTAGTTAAAGTAGTTAACAATTTATCAGCCTGTCTTATAATACTGAACTCACAAGGCCTCACAGTAGATGTCTTGTATGCTCACCAAAGCTTTGCATTGGTGTCATACATATGAAGACAACCTTCGCTTAAGCTTAGATTTAAAGGATTAGTTCACTTTAAAATGAAAATTACCCCAAGCTTTACTCACCCTCAAGCCATCCTAGGTCTATATGACTCGTTCTTTCTGATGAACACAATCGGAGTTATATTAATAAATATCCTGACGCATCCAAGCTTTATAATGGCAGTGAACGGGAAACAACGAGTATGAAGCTCAAGAAAGTGTATCCATCTATCATAAACGTATTCCACACGGCTCCGGGGGGTTAATAAAGGCTTTCTGAAGTGAAGCGATGCGTTTGTGTAAGAAAAATATCCATATTTAACAATTTATAAAGTAAAATATCTAGCTTCCGCCAGACCACCATCCGTATCCAACTTATGAAGAAAGTGTAAAACTCTTGCAGTTCAAAACGCTTACGCTACATTCTACGCCTTCCGTATTCAACTTACGAAAAAAGCATAACTGACACGACGTCAGTTACTCTTTCTTCCTAAGTTGAATACAGAAGGCGGTCTGGAGTAAGCTAGATATTTTACCTTATAACTTGTTAAATATGGATATTTTTCTTACACAAATGCATCGCTTTGCTTCAGAAGGCCTTTATTAACCCCCCGGAGCTGCGTGGAGTACGTTTTGCTTTGGATGGATGTGGATGGAAGCACTTTCTTCAGCTCATACTCCATGTTTCCCGTTCACTGCCATTATAAAGCTTGGATGTGTCAGGATATTTATTAAAATAACTCAGATTGTGTTCATCAAAAAGAAGAAAGTCATATACACCTAGGATGGCTTGAGGGTAATTTTCATTTTAAAGTGAACTAATCCTTTAATGTATAGAATCAATAGAAATATATAGAGTGGAGTGAAAAATAAACTGAGACAACTAGTGAAAATGCTTGTATTTTGGCTTTTTTTTATTTTTTTTACTTATTTTAGTTATTTTTTAGTTATTTTAAAAGCATTTTGTAGTATTTGATTGTACTCTTAAATGTTGCTCTTAATCATTGTATTTATTTTATTATTTATCTTATCTTATTTTATTAATTGAATTTCAGAACTTTCTAGTATTTGAATTTATTCTTAAATTTTGCTCTCTAATCTTTTAAAATTTTTTATTTTAAATGAATTTCAGAATTTTGTATTTGATTTTAATCTTAAATATTTATTTTTTTGTTATATAAATTTCTGTATATTCTCAGGTTTTTGAAACTCAGATTTCCATTGTGGTCTCAGACTTCTGGATCCCTCTGTATATCTAAAGCCATAGGCAATCACTAACATTATCAAACATATTAGTGCTTCGAGACGTTTACTGAAGATTTTGGGATATCAATTTGTCGCTTACTTCCAGGGAACATGGCCATGAAACATTTTTCTAAATAAAGACTGGAAGTTAATTACTAAGATATTTTTCCCAGTTGTCTAAGCTTAGGACAGTAGCTTAAAAGAACTGGACTGTAACCCAGTGAAGGCACTTAAGGGAGCTGATGAACAGTTCTGGGAGCACTAATAGATTCTGCGTTCTGGCAAAATGGATCCTGTCTCCTCCCAGGCCTCTGTGTTGTCACTGTATTTGTGGATCAAATAAATTATTGATGGATAGCTGATCGGCAACTCAATTACAGGCAGATTACTGAGGAAGGCGGACACTAGGAGACTGACAGCCTGATTGAATTAGCACCCTCGCACAGAGAAAGTGTCCTTCAGACTCAGCCCTCCTTCAGGGACCACATGGGGATCCCAAATGCCTCAAGCCATTTCTGCCCACCTCTTATGTTCCATTCAGCATCATGTGCAGGTTTGAGATGCAGTTTCTATAGTATATGGAAATTTGTTGGACCAATTATGATGTCTTTTGAAACAAATGGCCAACAGAAAGTTTTCTTTTGATATTTTATATGTGCATTTCCCCATATTTTGAAGCACATTTCCTTTTAAATGGCCTGCAGTCAATGTGTCTATAATGGAATGATCTTATCAGAGAAGCAAGTATTCAGAGGTATTAATGTTTGGATGTGTTAATATAAGGAGCTGTATATGGATATGTTTACATACATTTACTTGCACAGACCTTGGCACATCTGTTGAATATGTCTGTTGCAGCTGCTTCCATCTGAGCTTCAATAGGAGCCACAATGAGACAGACGTGGACTGAAAATATATGTACATAAATATTGGCATTTATAGGAATCTCATATATAACATGATATGTTGAATTGGAATCTTGCCTCCCACGGAAAGAAGCTATTACAAAGTTAATGTGAGCTCTGGATAGAGAGCTAGAGGCTGAATTGGGTGCATTTATCTTTTTCCGCTGGTCAGCAATTGAAAGGAGAAAAAAATAAAAGGAAAAAAGGTTGCTGATACGAAGAAACACCTTTATTGAACAGATCAATTTGCTTCAGTCATCAGACACTTTTTTTTAAGGAATTCTATATCCTTTTTTCTGCACCCAGGGTCAGAAATCCATTTGTATTTTGGTAGTTCAGGTTAAAATTAATATAAATGTAACACTTTACAATAAGGTTTTATTTGTTAACATTTATTAATGCAAAAAATAACATGTAATAACACCGAACAATACTATTGCAGCATTTATTGATGTTGGTTTATGTTCATTTCTTTATACTAATGCATTTTTTACATTTTTAATTTGAATGAATTAATGAGGAATAGTATATATTGTTAAATGACCTATTAGAAAATACTGTGTATATATATATAAAAAGTTATTGTTACCTAATAAATAAATTCTGGTTAAATTGAACCTTTTTTTGTAAAACGTTGCCGGGAAAAAAAATTTTTAAGCCTTGTTAATCATCCTTTAATAATTTAAATAATGATTTAATAATTATTTTTGCTTTCATTACTTTAAAAATGTCCTGTGGTGTGACAAATTAATTTTAATATATAGTTTGCCCACTTACAAAGAAATGAAGGGTCTGCAATTTTTATGGTAGGTTTATTTTAACAGAAATAAATCCAGAAAAAAACACATTAGATAAAGGTTAGAAATTGATTTGCATTTCAGAAGTATTTGATCCCCAAGCAAAACATGACTTAGTAGAAACCCTTGTTGGCAAGCACAGAGGTAAGACATTTTTTGTAGTTGGTCACCAGTTTTGCACACATCTCAGGAGGTATTTTGGTCCACTCCTCTTTACAGATCCTCTCTAAATCCTTAAGGTTTCTTGGCTGTCGTTTGACAACTCGAAGTTTCAGCTCCATCCACAGATTTTCTATAGGATTAAGGTCTGGAGACTGGCTAGGCCACTCCATGACCTTTATGTGCTTCTTCTTGAGCCACTCCTTTGTTGCCTTGGCAGTATGTTTCGGGTCATTGTCATGCTGGAAGACCCATCCATGACCCATCTTCAGTGTTCTGGCTGAGGGAAGGAGGTTCTCGTCCTCAATGAGATGAAGTCGTCCTGTACCCTTAGCAGAAAAACACCCCCAAATCATAATGTTTCCACCTCCGTGCTTGACTGTAGGGATGGTGTTCTCGGGGTCATAGTCAGCATTTCTCTCCCTCCAAACACGGCAAGTCGAGTTAATGCCAAAGAGCTTAATTTTGGCCTCATCTGACCACAGCACTTTCTCCCAAGCCTTCTCTGAATCATTTAAATGTTCTTTGGCAAACTTTATACGGGCCTGTACATGTGCCTTCTTGAGCAGGGGGACCTTTCGGGCACTGCAGGATTTCAGTCCATTGCGGCGTAGTGTGTTACAAAAGATTTGCTGGGTGACTGTCGTCCCAACTGCCTTAAGATCATTAACAAGCTCCTCCCTTGCGTTTCGTGGCTGATCCCTCACCTTTCTCATGATCATCCTTTACCCCATGAGGCAAGATCTTGCACGGAGCTCCAGACCAAGGCCGATTGATGGTTGTTTTGTATTTCTTCCATTTCCGAATAATCGCACCAACAGTTGTCTCCTTCTCACCAAGCTTCTTGCTGATGGTCTTGTAGCCCATTCAAGCCTTGTGCAGATCTACAGTCTTGTCTCTGACATCCTTTGACAGCTCTTTGGTCTTGCCCATGGTGGTGGGAGAGGTTGGAATGGAAGATACTGATTGTGTGGACAGATGTCTTATACACCTAACGAGCTGACATTAGGAGTAACTTCAAGACTAATCTGTGTTCCACATGGGCACATAACCAATCTGTGGCAGCCAGAATTTTTGCTGGTTGGTAGGGGATCAAATACTTATTTCACACAGAAATACATTTTCTGGATGTTTTGGTTGATATTCTGTCTCTATCCGTTAAAATAAACCTTCATTTCTTTGTAAGTGGGCAAACTTACAAAATCAGCAGGGGATCAAATAATTATTTTTCCCACTGTA
>RJVU01036174.1:2212983-2253733 GCA_003731715.1 Anabarilius grahami | reverse complement strand
TTAAGTGTCTTATCAAATTTAAATTTAAATTAAATTTATTTTTTTATTATTTCATTTCATTTCATTTTTATTTCATTTTATTTTTTTATTTTATAAAGTTTCTATTTGGGCTAATGACCAGTGTTGGTTGGTTATTTTAATATCTTTGAGCTATTATGGCACGTAAGTTTCAGGAGTGACAACCGCATTTAAATGCGGGAGTGAATCAAATTATCGTTACATGTGTGTACGGAACACGACTCACTCTCGAAAATGCGATGATTGACAGCTTGGAAACCATAGCGACGTTCTGGCGTCTCTTGTGTTTGGTATCCGTTATTGTGAACAAAGTAATATTAAAAGTGACAAAACACTCGTTATTTTCAGCAATTTAACTAAACACACTAACACAGTCGACGGAGGCGTCGTGTTTTGTTTATGCTTGTATAGTTTCACACAGCGCGCGGCACTCATTCTGTGTTGCCATGGTCACACATTATTAGCTTTTTGGGCTTGTTGTTTAAGATCGTATCATAAAGCAAACGGGTTTATGGAGTTATTAAAGTGAGCAGATTTTCAGCATAAAGCGTTTGAATAGGCTTGTGCTTTCCCTGTGATTCGGCGCGCATACACGAGAGACACACGTTACACCGGTGCACGTAAACATCATTAACAACTAGTTGTTCAGTTCGGTTCCGTACACACTGCATAGAACTTCTGTAAATGCGGTTGTCACTACCTGTACGGCCACATTCACACAGCAGCAGAATACGGTTGTCAGTTCTGTATTTGAGTCCTTAATATGGTTACGTTCACACGCAGTACGGTTATTTACGGGAGTGACAACCGCATTTTATAACCGAACTCACACCTGTACATTTTCAGGACTCACAACCGCATTCTCTGAATATTCGCGCTGTGTGAACGGAACCGGACTGGACGACTAGTTGTCTGTCACGTCATACAGTGCGAGAGAGCTGCTCTTCTGAGGTGTTTTGTGTGTGGTTTAACTTTCAGTAACTTACTGCGACAGAGATGTGAGCTGTGCGTATTCTTAAGGTGTTAGATCTAGTCACTGTTCTCCACCGGAGCGGCTCATGTCAGTTTTGCGTTTCTTTTCAAATGCCGTGTCATGCGCGAGATGTCGCAAAGGACGTGACACGCGTGTGCGGTTAAAGACTCCGGCTAGCGCGTGTTTACATGCTGCTGTTGGTTAATGAAGTTTTGATGGATGAACTCGCGGTTCAGTTAGTCTCTTGTCATGTGAAAAGTGATAATACTTTTCAGTTTTATGGACGTCGCCATCTTTAATATTGCGTTGATCACTGTAGTCATGGTTACTAGTAAGACAATACGGGCTTGACACTCGCTGCACCTTCATACAGACAGTGTTCCAAACGCTACTGTGTGAACGAGACATTTCGAGACCCACACCTGTTAAGTAAATGCGGTTGTCAATCCCAAAAAATGACTGTGTGAACGTGGCCGTATTTTTCGGGAGTTAATGCGGTTGAAGAATGCGGTTGTCACTCCCGTATTTTACTGAACTGTGTGTGTACAGAAGTTAAGCACTAAAAGGTGAACTGACAACCGAATTTAGCTGCAGTGTGTACGTGGCCATAGTTTTGTTTTATTTAGAATTTTGAGTTTTTATTTTTGTATTTTCTGTTTTCTTTTTAATTTTAGTTAAGGTTTTTGTCATTTTGTTGTGTTTATATAATTTTTTTGAATTATTGTTATTTATTATTGTTTAAAAATGTCTGTATGGTATTTCATTTTTATTTCAGTTTTAATTTGAGTTATTTTAGCACATCAAGTTAAACTAAATCAGAATGAAAATGTTGCTTTGGCAACTAGCTGAAATAAAATAAGTTTAAGTTTTTTTTTTAAATAATTTATTTCAGTTAACGTTTATTTTATTTTAAGTAATGGAAATAATTTTTTTTAAATTGTTTTAGTTTTAGTAATAACCCTGCCATGACAAAATGACTTTTTTTCTGTATGACATTTAAATTGGTAGGTGATTAAGGTGAGTTAAAAATGTACTGACATGTAATTATGTGAACAAGCACGAAATGATAGCTATGTTTAATACACACACACAATTGTGGCCCTGTTTAGTCACACATGAATGGCAACCATGCGAGTGGTTAGCCACAGTAACCAGAGTTCGCCCCTGCAGCTAGTGGATTAGCCCACCTCTGTCTTTAATTAGAAGTCTAAAGCAGTCTCATCTGACTCCTCTTTCAGCCTTAGAAGAGCATTGGCTCTCTAATCAAAGAAAATTTAAAACCACATACTTCTCCCTGAAGTCTTTGCGGGTATATTTTGCAATATTTCTCTAAGATGGTTTCAGCACATCTCTAAAAACACACAGTATAACCAAATGTGACTACTATCTCATGGATCTCACTTTTTGTTTTTATGTTTCTCGCAGTGGCTTTCAAGGACTCTTTTCCAAGTTTGCGCCAGTCTAAACTAGACTGAGCATGTCTATGTTGTGTTTGGAATGGTATTAAAATCTAAATTCATCATAGGTGACCCATGTGCTGCCCTAAACGCCATGCCTGCACTACACAGAAAGTTCATGTTTCTCCGTGGGCTGTCACATGTTCCCAGCCAGATTAGCAGCCTTGCATGGACGTGGCATTTGCTGCTTCAGTCTGAAATTAATTCCACCCCTGCTATTGCAGAAACTTTGGTGCTTCCAGTGTTGTGGAACTTGATGATACATTGTTCTGTTAGAAATATATTGGTCATTAGCTAGTCTTTAATATTTTAGGATATTTAATGTTCTCATTTATGTCGTAGGTGTTTCTCTCTCTTTTTTAAAATTAATGTTAATGGAGCAGCTCAGATAATTTGGTCTTTCAATAATTTGATGATTATTTGAGTTCATACTGAAATCTTTGAATTTTGATTGCAGATTTTGCATCTTGTTAAATCTGAGCAGTTTGTGTATTGTGATCACTTCTGAAACTTTTTATGAGATTTCAAGGTTCTTTTCAAACATTTGCGAATCAGGATCCTCTATTTTCTCTAATCTCAGAGAAGAAATTGACATATTAAAGAGATATCATTTGTGTTTTTTTAACTGATAGAAGAGCAGCAATGAAAGGCAGGAGTAAACAAAAAGAATCCCATTCAGCAAGTTTCTTGCTTTCTATCTTCCTCCATTGACTCAAACCCCAACTGTGTGGAAGCACAGAGCATAAATAGCTGAGAAATGTCTTTTCTGAGGAGCCAAAGTGCTGGATTTAACCCCTCTGCACTGATCCCCCAGGCTGCTGCTTAATTCTTCAATTTTCAGCTGTTAGAGATAGAATAGGAATAATAAACATCTGAAACAGCCAGTAATAATCCATCTGACCCCTCTCCCTCCTCTGTATGGCACAGAGGCCAGGCTAGAGTTTCAGTCCGTCCTAATCTCTGCCAAAGACTCTGCACTCGCCCGGCCGACTAATGACACCATATCACCAAACTTGAGCAGCCTGGGACTGATTATCACCACATTCATGCGCACACCCCCAAAAATCTCGTGCACACACACATTTTGAACTTTGACTACTGCATATAGAATGTTATAGTGTTTTGTGTGAAATATGTTCTACAAAATAATTCTGTTGTTTAGACTTGTTGAATTGTGAATGGTTTCTTTTTTTATGAATTTATTCATCTCTATGTGGAATTAAAGGTAACACAGTGTGTCATATCCAATGAGTTCTTCAAAAAGAGTCTAGTCACACTGATAATGTCATGCTATTGATCAAGTATATCTATATACCAGTATATATATATATATATATATTATATACCTTATGTAATGCTTNCTTTATACTTTTATGTTTATTTATATATTATTTATTTTATATTTATTTTACAATTTTATTTTATTTATTTTTTGGATGATTGACATGTTTTATATTTGTTCAGCTATGGCAGAGAATGAACACATGTCTTCAGAAGAGGCATTCTCTCTGGCTCTGAATGGCATTGTCTAATTATAGACTCATTTTATTTTAGGTGGTTGCTGGAAAAAAGCATGACAATATTCCCTCTGCCAGCTATGTGTACCACTCAGCAGTGTACAGCTGTCACCTAAAATGAGACCTGAAAATTAGCCCATTACCCAGGTGAAAAAAAAGTACATTTCTATAATGTACTTAAAGTGCTCTATTTTCGTGCGCTAATTTTGTACTTAATATACTAAAAATTCTTCTTTAGTACTTCTTAAGATAATCTGAAGAACATCTAAGTGTACTCAACTGTGCTATTTTGAGACACCATGAAATATGAACTAAAATGTGCTTTTAATACACTATCTCTGTATTTAAAAAATGTATTTAGATACCACTTATATTACATTTGAACCCATAGTGTACTACAAGTGGTAACTAAATAAATTTTTTAAATACAGAGATAGTATATTAAAAGCACATTTTAGTTCATATTTCATTGTGTCTCAAAATAGCACAGTTCAGTACACTTAGATGTTCTTAAGATTATCTTAAGTATATTAAGTACAAAATTAGTACGTGAAAATAGAGCACTTTAAGTACATTATAGAAATGTACTTTTTTTTCACCTGGGTAAACAGAATAGTGCAGCATTAGCAAGGGTAAATCTTAAGCTAGGCCTAACACACACACAGATACATACACATATGCAGGTATATGGAATTTCATATATCACTACCTTTCAAAAATTTGGTGTTGGTAAGATATTTTTAATGTTCTTGAAAGATGCTCACGTAAGGCTGCATTTATTTGATTAAAAATACTGCAAAAATAGTAATATTCTGAAATATTATTACAATTTAATTTTAAAAATAAGTGTTCTATCTTTCTGTCTGATAAGTTTTTTTTTTATCAGGATTCTCTGATGAATAGAACGTTAAAAAACATAATTTATTTATTTAAAATAGAAATCTTTTGTAACATTATAAATGTCTTTGTCACTTGTGATCAATTTAATTCATCCTTGCTGAATAAAAGTATTAATTTCTTTAAAAAGAATCTTACTGACCCCAATCTTTAGAATGAATTATTGAAGGGTTAGTTCACCCAAAAATGAAAATACTGTCATTAATTACTCACCTTCATGTCGTTCCGAAGACCTTCGTTCATCTTCGGAACACAAATTAAGATATTTTTGATGAAATCCAAGAGCTCTCTGACTCCTCCATAGACAGCAATTTAACTACCACTTCCAAGGCCCAGAAAGGTACAGTGGTTCAACCTTAATTTTATAAAGCAACTTGAATAGTTTTTGTGCTCAAAAACAAAACAAAAATAACGACTTTATTCAACAATTTCTTCTCTTCTGTACCCATTCTCTTACTCTGTTTAAGTTCAGCACTTCCAGGTTCTATGTCAGAATGCCGACTCATTATTGGCAGGCTCCTGCATCAGTATCACACGCATGCTGCTCATGTGAACAGTGTCGGCCAATACTGAGCTGGCGTTCTAACGTAGAACCTGGAAGAGCTGAACATAAACAGCGTAGGAGAATGACACAGAAGAGAAGAAAATTGTTGAATAAAGTCATTATTTTTTTGTTTTTGTGCACAAAAAGTATTCTCGTCGCTTCATAAAATTAAGGCTAAACAACTGTAGTCACGTTGACTATTTTAACTATGTCTTTACTACCTTTTTTGTGCATTGAAAATGTTAGTTAAATTGCTGTCTATGGAGGACTCAGAAAGCTCTCGGATCTCATCAAAAATATCTTCATTTGTGTTCCGAAGATGAACGAAGTTCTTATGGGTGTGGAACGACATAAGGGGGAGTAATTAATGACAGAATTTTCATTTTTGGGTGAACTAACCCTTTAAAACTATATATTTTTTATCTAAATATTTTTGTCAAGAAGAAATTGTTATTTGTGAGTGCTATATCTTGTATAATATTATTTAATATAATTAAAAATATATATTTTTTCTGTAAATACTGACTGAGAAAGGTGTGGGAACCTTGTAACACAGATGAGTGCAGCCTATTTTAGTTTAAAACTGAAAATCACTAGCATGTCATCTTCATTAAAGGGGTGTGCTGGAGTAGTCCTGCTCTTTTGCTCGCTTAATGAGTACCAGCGGGGGACGACTGCAAGGCTTGCAGCTTCTCATTCAACCAAATTACTTATTACCCTGATTCATCACTGGGCCGTCATTTGTGCACCTGAACCCCCTGCACTGTACAGGCGGAAGATGGAAAAGCTGCTAAAAGCTGGCATGACCTCCAACAATGAGGTCAGATTGAGATTTTCAGTGTTTTAGGTCATTAGCGGTGTTTCTCATCCTTAGTGTTTGTTTTGGAGTCCTGCATTAAGTAAGCTCAGCTGCTCTGTTCTTTAGTGCTTATAATCTAATATGCTCAAGATATCATGGGGTCAGTGGACATGTGGTGTTTGAGGTTGTACTGGGTGGTGAGTTGTGCACACATGAGGTTGATTTTATGAGTGACACCTGTCAAACTCACTCTTCCCCTCTCTGCCTCTCCATTTCTAGCTCTAAAGTAAGACTGCTTTGTGGTCATTAGTGCTGCACTCAGCAGGCTTGCAGTAGCCAGACTGCTTGCCTCAGCATTAAAGCTTAATTTTTTTCTTCGGGTAGGCAATAGAGTGATGGGCCTGCATCCTCACAAGGCCCTGCCAATCTGCTCCCGTATACAGCCACTATCATCTACCAATTATAGTCAGCCTGGGAAGAAAAACTGCACCTTTAATAGAGACTGACGCAGAGTTAAGCGGTGTTTCCGCATGGCATTGTGAATGCTTGTATTTAGCATTTCCACTTTTTAAATGGTGGATTGCGCACTTTTAAGCTACAAAGAGTTGAAATAAAAGGATGAAAATGGCCGGCTACCGTTTCACCCCACGCTTTGTGCTGAGCTACAGTGATTTCCACTGGTGCGCCACTAAGAATAGTACCGGTTAAGGCTTTTTGTGAGGAAGTTTCTTTTGAACGGGGGTGGTGCTGAATGGCAGCATTGGGGATAAAAGACCTTTGTTGGACAAAGGATAGTTTTATAGATGCTGATGGAGCAATTTGCTGTGTAGAGTTGACTTGGTTACTGGTTGCACGGTGGGCTTTTTTCCTTAGGGGGGTGTCGAACCCTTGCTCCCCCCCCCAAACATTCCCACTGTTTTTAAACACTGAAGTCTGCATGCTTTTTGTTATTAGGTAAATTCAGAAGCGATGCAGTGGTATGATGGACATTTACACTCCAGTGCCGTGCGACGTGTTACATTTGGATGCGACGGATTTGAGTGCACATGGCTGAACACAGCGCTCTAAAAACAGATCCTCAGCTGTGCAGAAATGCTCCATACACAACCTCACACACTCTTTACACTCCTCACAAATTGCTGATGAGCTCCAAAAATAAAAGCTCAGGACTCTCCAGTCCACCTGTGAAAATGTGGGAGTCCATATAGAATGTAGGTTCTATTACTTCAGGCCCCTCCTATATGCTAACATGCTAAATGGTTAGTGTGGCAGCTGCAGTCATTTCATGTGTTCACACAAAAGCATTTGACGCTTTGAGTTTTATGATAAACTGAAACAAATTTCTAATGTTAAACTAAAATGATTCACTATGATATTGAGTGAATTGAGTTGTTTCAGCATTTTCTTATATGTTGAAATAGGTTCAGAAGCAGAGCTGAATCGCTTGAGCATGTCAGACTGGACTTTGGTGCCAATAAAGTGTTCCTATAGCGGTCATGACCTTTGCTGATGCAAGTGCAGTTAACAGATACAGAAATGATAGTCAGTGATTGCCTTGAAATTTCCACCAAATTTAGGCATAAATTATACATTTTGACAATATAATAGCGACAATATTTGACGTATAAAACTGTTAAAGTCTATTTAAAAGCTTCAAGTATGAGAGTCTGTGATCTAGAATTGGACAATTAATGATTCTGTACTGATTTGAAGTGTAAATGATCTATATTCATAATACAATGTTTGTATATATCTATAGTTGTGAAAGTCCATTTAACAACTACTTAAGTTAACAGTCACTGATAAAGAATTGTATAGAAATTTCCACTAATCTGAAGCAAAAGTTATACATTTTGATAATATAATTTTGTTTTACCATAAACTACCAGTCAAAAGTTTGGGGTCGATAAGATTTTTAAAATGTTTTTAAAAGAAGTCTCTTCTGCTCACCATGTCTGCATTTATTTGATCAAAAAAAAAAAAAAAAATAGTAAAACATAATATTGTGAAATATTATTACAATTTAAAAATCTCTCTTAGGGTTATATATATATATATATATACTAATATCCTGATTTGGTGCGCAAGCAACATATATATAAAATATTTTTGTGGATTTTCAGGATTCTTTGATAAATAAGTTCAAAAAGTGTATTTATTTAAATTATAAGTCTTTTGTAACATTATAAATGTCCTTACTGTCACTTTTGATCAGTTTAATGAACGGTAGTGTAATTTTGTAAGTGTAAAGTAGCAGCTATAAAAATGAGTCTGATCTTGAATTGTCTAGAAATGTCTCGTTGGACTCACTTTAAGTTGGAATTAAAGTTCCAGTACTAATTTGTGGAATAATATAGTGTTTACTATATATTTAGTATTGATCAGAATTTTAGAGGAGTAATTTTGCAATTTTCGACCAAAATAAATATCGTCAAGCTAATTCCCTCAGGGACTAGCCTAGCTCAGCCTCTGGCTCTCCCTCCACCACAACTAGCCTTCTCTCTATTTCTCTCTCAGAAAAAGAATACAAGCCTGCACTCCAAGCATGATTGGTCAGCTGCCCCCACCCCATAGTCCTCCTCTCATTCTCTCTCTCTGCTTAAATAGTTTTAACAAAAATTAGAGAGAGGGAGAGAGGTAGGGAGAGGGGGAGGGGGTAGGGAAAGCTGGGNTTTGTTCAGTGTAATTGTGTATGTGTGTGTGTGTGTGTGTGTGTGTGTGTGTGTGTGGGTGCTCTGTTGTCACTGGTTGGGAGGGAAAGAGAGAGAGACAGCCAGTGAGAGCAAGAGAGTTGAGTCGTGTCCCATATGTGGAAAAAAAGCATAGTACTGCACACGCGAGCCTGTCTGCTCCAGGGATTATCTAACAGCTTTTGAATCTGATGTGGAAATGCAGGCATGAGTAGGTGAGTCTACCTTGACTATTAAACTGGACACTTTGCTGCTGTTCTTGTCTGAAGCTGTAAATGATTGAAAGTCTTAACTCTGCATTGCACTGTCCTCTACTTCTCCTGATAGCCTGTACTCTTATTCTTCACTCTGTTTCATTGCATTCTCTCTCCTTTAATGTGAAACAGCCTCTTCTGCATTCCCCACACAGCACGCAGGTGTCGGTTTTTAAGCGAACGACTCTTGATGTCTGCATGTGTGTGCATGAGTTTGGTATATAGATGTGTCAGCCTTCATTCTCAGCAAGTTCAGAGCTTGTTTATTTAGGATAGTGTTTCAGTCAGTGATCAAATGTAAAAGCTTCCATGTTAAGTTTAAAATATTGTAAAAGCATCATCCTTGAATGAGGTTTTGTATTTTTTCTGTCCTTAGTTGATTTATGTCCTGAGTCTAACAATGTTAGTTTTACAGTTTCTATTTTTTGTCTCAAAACTAGTAGTTACATGAACTGTAAGAGAACATATACATACAAGTATACAATATTAATTAAAGTTTCACATAATTTCTAATTTTTGTCACAAAACCAAGTTACATGAACTGTAAGTGAACGTCTACGTAAGAAAATACTATATTAA
This sequence comes from Anabarilius grahami, assembly GCA_003731715.1. NCBI lineage: Eukaryota > Metazoa > Chordata > Actinopteri > Cypriniformes > Xenocyprididae > Anabarilius > Anabarilius grahami. The sequence continues at coordinate 2,244,005 of RJVU01036174.1, read as the reverse complement.
CTAGCAATTTTAATTTTTTTTATAAAAACCATTCATATACATGAACACTTCATAAAAATATACTATATTAAATAAAAATTGTTACTGTATTACGGTGTGTTATCACTCATTTACAGGTATATATATATATATATCTTAACCTGATCAGATTCAGTAATAAACTGATAATTAATGTGATTAAAAATATATATTTACACATTAACAAAAATAAATTCTGTACACTTTAAACAGTTTATATCATTTTTAGCATATCATTTTGTAATGAATGGTGTGTAAGTTGCCATTTCATTTCCTGAAAGCAGGGCTGGACGCCACACTGTTTGACTAACATTATTATGTAATATTTTTCATTCATGTGTGAGCTTTCATACATGCTGCCTTGAGAAGGAATGGCACTGTCCTTTGGGACACACCAAACAAATAATTTATATTAAATTATATAAAAAATTATATATATTGCTGTTTATTAATTGCAAAATATTGCTATATATATATAATATATGTATATATATATGTGTGTGTGTGTGTGTGTATTATTCATATACATATATATATATTCTTTTTGTGGTTGCCAATATATGGTAGTAGTTTTTTTTTTTTTTAATATGTCTTCTGTTAGAAAAAAGGATAATTGAGCCAGGAGAGTGTGTGGCTAGGGATGAAATGAGCTTAATTTTGTGAAAGCATGCTCTGGCTGCTGTTATGAGGCGAGGGGAACAGCTATAGTATGCATGGTGCTTTTTGTCAGGGAGATTTAGAAAGCCCTCTTTAGAAGCAGGACACAACCATACAATCAGCTTAATGCCTGTGTGCAGGCTCTTAATGAATACCCCTGTGTGTGTTCAGCCCACAGTGAGAGTCCCTGTGTCCATGACTGTTCACTCTTGTCTAAAAATTGAGATGAAGACTTAGAGGCTCTTAATTGTATGTTGCACACTAAGTTTGCATTTATGCATCATAAACTTGTTTGTTTTCATTTAAAAACATTTACATGGATTATGCAGTGCAGTGTATGTGTATATAATGACTATTCGCCCCTCCTGAATTCTCCTCCTGTTCTTTTTTTTTCTTTTTTCAGGAACACGTTTTTTAGAGTCCCAATGTGAGTAGAGGCCAGCGATGGACTACAGCCGTACAGACGCTAACCTGGGTTTCCCCGCAGAACTCTTACCGTAATCGAGACCAGATCCACAGAATGCTGAGTCCCATTGTTCCCTATAGTAAGTGTAACATTGTAACGTCAAACCACAGAAAAGGCAATGAATAACTTATTGTCATCTTTAGACTAGTAAAAGTTTTTCCTACGGCTACTTAGGTTTTTGGTTTGTTGATAAACCAGTTTGAACAATGGTGCATTTTAAAAACAAAATGTCTCAGATGTTCACCCCAGTGTCCTCATCATGATGTTTAAGTCACATTATTGGCTGTGAAAATACCTAAAGTATATTTCATGGTTGGTAGGGCAGGTGTGGGGGTGAGCTGATGGCTCTACCAGCAGAAACCCTGTGGTTCTGCCAGTGTCATCTCACCATGATTACCCACCAGTGTCCAGCTTACTAGTTACTTCCTGTATCTCTGTCCTTTTCTGTCATTCTTTCTCTTCTTTTCTTGCTCCCTTTCTCCAGCTCTCTTCCCCCTCCTCACTGTTCTCGACTGACCTAATAACTGACGTGTCCAGTTTTAGCCCCCATTCCTAACCCCCCTGCCAGGCTTCATTTGAGCTCCGTGCTGGCCCTCTCCAAAACAGCATTGTTTGTTGGCCAGCATGGGGTTTCTTCCCCCAGTTCTGCCTGAAGAGATGCTTTTTTCTCCACTCTTTAGCTCTTCTTCTCTGTGCTATATAGGCATGGCAGTTACATGAAAAGAGGGAAGGAAATCAAACTAAAGCACCAAAGCACCTCTATCTGAGATGTAATCATGTATTAATGAGTCGCCCTCTTGAATACCTTTCAGCTGGCTTGCTAGGTTGTTGCATTACCATTGATGTCTAATATGGTGTTATAATTCCATTTAGCGAGGCATTCAGAGGACCTTTGTCATATGTGCCAATGGAATTACTTTTTGTGTTTTGATAAATTCCTTTTGTCATGAACTGAATTCTGTACATATGTTTTAGAAGACAGAGAAAACTTCCCTTTGATGAAGGGAAGAGCTTTTATCTTTTAGTATCATAGTTCCACATTTCCTTAGAGACTAGTTAGTTGATCCTTACAATTTTAGCACAAAGAAGTATTTTGTATCCAAACTGAAATCACTTTTTTATGTCTAGACATACTAAATTAGTTTCTGTGTTTTGTAGTTAAAGAGCCACATTTCTTGTCTTGTCAAGTGATATGACCATAATGGCTGTTAATAAACTTTTTCTCAATTTTTATTTGATTTACATTATATACAACTTATATAAAATCAATCTATGAAATGTATAAATAAAAATGTCTAATATATTTAAAATATTATATTAAAAAATCAGTCAAACGTTTGGGTCAGTAAGATTAATGAAAAAGTAAGAAATTCATATTTTTATTCAGCAAGGCTGCATTAAATTCATCAAAAGTGACAGTAAAGACATTTATAATGTTACATAAGATTTCTATCTCCTGAAAAAATTATTGTGAAAAAATGTATCATGGTTTCCACATGGTTTCCATTTTCAACTGAGATAATAATAAGAAATGTTTCTTGAGTACCAAATCAGCATATTAAAATGATTTCTGAAGGATCACTGAAGACTAGAGGAATGCTGAAAATTCAGCTTTGACATCACAAGAATAAATTATATTTTATGATATATTAAAATAGAAAACAGTTGTTTTAATATTTCACAATATTTCTATTTCTACTGTATTTTTTGGTTAAATAAATAGACCTTTGGTGAGCATGAGCAAAAGAGATTTTTTTGTAAAATCATTTTAAAAAATCTTACCGACCCCAAACATTTGAAACTTAGTTTGTATATAAATTATTTATTGATTTATTAATTATATTTATAATTCATTATAAAATTTCTGCCTTTCCTGGTATAATGAATTAGTAATAGTTTCTGAAACTGTTTTCTGTGCAGTCTGTCTCTCTTTGCACACTTTAAATGTCACAAAGCCCTGTCAGAATATTTTGAATTCTTTGAGGATCTGGAAAGTTGTTGTTTGTGTTCAATTTAGTGCAAACACCTCTTAGCCACTTATTTTAGATGGCTAACATCACAGATCCTGATTTTCCAGTGCTGCAGCATGCATTTAGATTTTGGAACTGATCATTTTGTCTCTAAACTTTGATGTTTGTAGACTGTGCATATATGTGTGTGAATGTTTCCCTGAGTGTCTAGTGTGATATTAGGACAGCACACAAAGGTGTTAGATATCCCTCCTGTTTACCCTTTGAGCTTTTAAAGCCAGGCAAATACCTTTTCCTCCCGGTCAGTCCCAGTCCTGATATGTCTTTTACGTTCATTCTGCCTCATAATTCGACTGTGCCGGAGCCAGGTGAATGTAGGGCAGCTTATGTAGTATATATGTGAATAGTGTCACATCCATGCTGGAATTTTCTTTGTGGAGCAACTGAGCATTTCTGACATCAGTGTTTATGTTTGACTCCAGAGGATAGGCATTTTTGTACTCCATATGTGCGTTTGAGTATTTTGTTTGATGTCTGTCACATGCAATTACATATACTCTCGTTGCATCCACAAACAAAAGTGTTGCATTGATGAGCATGTAGGAACCGCAAGCTGAAGAGGTTCAGAGCCAGAGCTGAAGGAAATCTGAGAGAGATTCCTGGGGCCATGGATACTCCTGGAGGGATTTGGTGCAAAGAATCTGTAATCTGCACTTCAAACACACCCTTAAATCAGTCCCAGGCCAGCAGCCCATGAGTGCTCTAACTCTTGTTGCTTGGGGGCCCTGCTGTCCGACATATTCCTTGTATAAAGAGAAACAAGCACAGCCTCAGCTCTCTCGCTTTATGACCTCATTTCTTGCCTTCTCCACACTAAAGTCCTGGGCAGATGAAGCACTAAAGTCCTGGGCAGATGAAGCACTCTAATTGCATCTGTTAAGTCATTAAGGCTTTGAGTTCGGTCTATAGGGAGGGGTGCGTTGGATGCTGCAGAAGGAGCGATTAACAACGAGCATCAAACACATCTATTCTAATGAGAGCGACAGGGTGAATACGGCTCTGGAGAGGCATGCGGACCCTTGAGTAAACAGGCAAGGTGCTGAAGTGTTTGTGTGAATGAGCGTGGGGTCATTAGCGGTGGGTGTGAATGGACTTTAATTAGCCCGCAGTGCAGTCAGTGAGATGGAAGAGAAGTGGCGGCCATAGGAAAAGCGGCTTAGAGATACACATTCTGCCTGGGACCCTCCTGCCTCAGCTCATCATCTCACCATTGTTGAAGACAGCTCATTAGGCCTCAATTACGCTTCCAATTTGTCCCGGACTTCTGAGGGTTATTGGGTATCAAGCTTGCAATCACTGCTCCAAGATATCCCTCAAAGGGCTTGTCCGTGCTTCTCTAATTAAAGGTATAGTTCACTCAAAAATGGAAATTGTGCCCTTATGTTTTTCCAAACCTGTATGACTGTATGAACCTGTATGACTATGTACACAGAAGAAGTACAGTGAAAGTCAACAGGGTCCAATGTTGTTTTTGGACCCCGATGACTTTCATTGTATGGACAAAACCGGTTAAAACATTCTTCAAAGTATCTTCATTTGTGTTCTGCAGAAGAAATATAAAGGCATGATTCTAACACTGCAAAGGTCAATGATTCCCAGGGAAAGCAAAAACTGATCAAATGCAATGTATTTGGAATGATATCAGGGTGAGTAAATGACAGAATTTTGTATTTTAGGGTGAACTTATCCCTTTAAGCTTGAGTGAGTAATTTGTGTAACATCAGTATTTTTCTGATATGTAGTCTACAAAGTCAAAACTACATACTACATGTCCTGCATTCAGTCCAAGTCATATTTGTGAGCGTGCACACAGAAAATCCCAACACAGTTGTAGGGTTATTAAATAAAGTGGACAGGGAATTCGAGAGAGAGGGCACTGATACGCAGTTTGGGAACTTCGTGAGGGGGCAGGGTGGAAAGGAAGGAGGGAGGGGGGGAAAAGAGAGATTGGAAGAAGGAGATGGAGGAGAACAGGGGGAGATGGAGGAGAGATTGGGTAAGAAGGACAGATGGAAGGGGGTGATTGGTCATCACAGAGCCTAAGGACAGCTGTTCTTTGATATATTAGTGGACACAATGACCTAAACCTGGCCTGCGGCCGCAGAAAATAGGACCCCTGTTTTTCTTAAAGGGGAGGGGTGCCGGGCATTTGGCCATTTGTGGACAAAAATTAGCTGGTCAAGGGGGTGGGGATATTGTTTGTAAAATTATGAGCATCTAATCATTCATTCAAACCACCAAGGCCTATGGGGTTTTCTCATTTTTAGTGCATAATGAGCTAAAAATGTGCACAGGTTCATTCATAAATTATACATGTAGATATTGCTCTTGACAACATGGCACTTTTTGATTTTTCCATCATGTGCCTATTTAATCAAACATATGTATTGATTTCAGACTTAAAGGAAAAGATGTAGACAATTTGAAATGTACAAATGTTCAAATATGTAATAATTTCTAATGAATCAATGTCCCATGAGTAATAGCCTACATTATGTTATGCATTTGTCAGCAATGCTGATTTTTCATTATTCTCACACTGTTGACACTCAGTATTTACTGTAGTCATCATTAACATGAACCCACGAATTGTCCCAAAAGGCAAAGTAATAACACCTTCAAAGCTGAGAGATTATGGACTGCAGCTCACATGGATGACTAGTGGGAAAGAGGAGAGAGAGAGAGAGAGAGAAGGAAAAAAAATCAGATCATTCACTGCCACTCTAGCAGATAGGCTCTTTCCTCTAGGGACCCCACGGGGCCTGGCTGAAAAGAGCCACGGCGTCTGGCAGTGCGCAGAGGAGCAGGTGTGAAAACTCGTAAGGCCCACCGCCTCTTCTGCTATTACATCTTTTTAGGCCCATGAAAAGGGAGCAGATGAGCAGAAAGAAAGAGCAAAAGAAAGGGACAGAGAGATCATGTTAACCACACTGCTGTAACTAATGCATCATTTCATAAAAATTGTCATAGTTATGCCCTATTATGCATGCCTTTAAATTATGAAGACCTCACACTACTTTTCTTATTATTTTCTTTATTCTTTATCTGATCTGCCTACATCCAGGACCATAACAGATTTGTGTAACAGGTATGTGCCTACAGTATGATTTTTTTTTTCAGCCAGAGGAAGAAAGATTTTTGAAAACCATATATTTTCAGTGTTTTTAAAAAACATTTTTAAATATATTGAAATATAGAATGTATAATATCTCTATTAATTTATTTATATTGATTTAAATAAAAATAAGAAGTACCAATACCGTACAGCCTGAAAAAGAATGGATTTTGAATAACTATCGTAAAGGCTTTGCATGACTTAAATTGCCCAATGGCCTTACATCATTGACATTTTGCAGTTCCTCTGCCTAAAGCATTGATTCAGAGACATCTGTATACGGAATACAAATCAGCTGATGATTAGAAAGCAGGGTGCCATCTTATCTGCACTGAGGTGATTAATTCATGTAAACACAATCCTCCCTCTGCAGTCTTTTCAACCAGATCTACTCTGTCTCTCTCATCTTTCTCCCTCTCTCTCCCTCCTTCATCTTTATTCTCTCTTGAAAGAGCCCTTCTTTTGTGGCATCTGGGTTCTTCAAAGGGAGTTCCACACATACCAGCACTGTGGGCTGAAGTTTCAGGACATAATTCTTAACAGGATGCTCACTGTTCACCCGTACAACTTCTTCTTTTCAGTTGTTTTGATGTTTAACTGACAGAAAGTGGTAGTAATTAATCAAATACTCAGAACTGAGCAATCGGGTGTGTGTGTGTTGTTATTTCCAGTTGCTTCCCTTTAAAGTTGTCTCTTATTTCAACAGTGTTAGGGGAGCTGAATGAGTACTCTTGTGTGCTGTTTAGTTGCATTGCAGAGGCTCACTTGAACAGTGTTTGTAGGATTTGATATTTGAATTAGCATTGAGGGGGGTGTCTTTAGTAGATAAACCTACTTAAATCTTCGTGTGGGGTTTAGGGAATGGGTGCCCACAATAATGCCTGATTGGATTGATTCAGCCTGCTCCTGTTTACAACTGGCCTCTGTGCAATCTGCCTGGTTTAATGGCCCCGTGTCCCAGAAGGCTTGTTGCATCCATGTAGGTTTTGTTCCTCAGGGCAGGAAAACAAAAGTGACGCGGCCTGAAAGTGCACACGGACCCCTGGGGAGCTGTGAAAAGCTGAGCATCCTCAAACAGCCGGGCCTGCTTGGCTCTCACATTGCAGAACCTTCTGCTGTGACATCCTGCTTGAAGTCGCATAGTGGGCGAGTCGTAACTAAAATCTTGGTTATCCTAACTTTTTTCAAAGAAATGGTTTATTGAAACCCACTGATGTTCACTAATTCATTATTTTATTTGGTTCCACATATATTTGTGAAATATCAACACACACGCACATCTCTGAAGGAACCCTCAGCTCAATAAATCCCAGGACGGCACAAAAGGCTGTCAGCGCACTGCTGCTTGAATAGATTAATACGATTTCCATAATTAGGCAGGCCTCTGACAATAGGATCCCTCAGCTTTTGTCTCAGGACCAACAGGATTGTCAGGCCAGGAGGACGTCTGCTGGATGGGCTGTGCAACAATGGACCCACAGACAGTAAGGCGACCAGTGGAAACATCTGTCTCCCTGCCAGCCTCGAAACCCGCACAGAGCCACTACAGCAAGCCACTCATTGCGGCTCCCTCAAAGCAATGGCCAGGAGCTCCCCTGTTTGTCTTTTTTGTTAATATTGTGTGATTAGAACTGGTCCTGTGGCTATAATTTAGGTTTGTATGTGTGAGAGGGAGATGGGAAATGTTGTTGTGTCCAAGTTGAGACACAAAATCAAGATACAGCTGCACTTTCTCCAGCATATTTCACTTATACTCATAATGTATTTTGCCTTTTGGTTTGTCACTTAATTACCTGTTCAGTTCAGTCTCACCTTTTTAAAATTATTTTTGTTTAAATGTGCACCATATAGTTGGTAGTTTAAATGGGGAATGAATTAATTATGGTTTATTGCAACTAGAGCATTTTTACAATGGTTCCGTTAACTGAAAATGTTGCTGAAAAGTATTATACGACTGCTACTATAAAAAGTAATGCAAATAAAAATATTTTTGCACTACTGATATTCAGTTTTTTTTGTTAATTTTATTAATATTAGATAATACAATTAATGTCAACTTTTTATTTGCACATTCATTATTTTACTATATTTTACAGTGCATAATTCTCATTATACCTGTTATGCTGCAAATGCTTTGGCAAGACAAATGTACAGTTTTTGTCATGCAGATAAAGAACCTTAAACTTTAAAATGATATCAAGAGATTGAGCTTGATGTTTGTCTAATCTTAATGAGAACATTCTTTGTTCTTGTGTGACTGCAAAACTCATCATCTCACTCTCTTTTGGCATATTTTATAAATTATTTCTTGGTTTGAAACTGTCATTTATTCACAGAAATGAATAGCCTTTAGTGGTCATTCCCACTTCTACCGGTGTAATTGGACCATCTATTCTCAAATGCCCAGAATGAGTTCATTTCAGAAGCTGTGGTGATTTAAATAGAAACACAGATTAAATCACATTTGGATTATTAGATAGTCCCTACTGAGGCATAGCTCTAATTGCAGACCAGTTCATCTGTGGTTGATTTCATGCTAAGGGATAGTAGTGTTGTCATGATAATGGAATTTCTAACTTCGATACGATACCTTGAAAAATATTGATATTCTATACCATTTTCGATACCCTTGGGAAAACTGCCATATATGCTGCCATAACGATATTTTTATTATCTCATATTTTTGTGGCAAAAGCTTACACACAGCATAGGGAGGCTTTATTTGAAACTTAAATTTACAAAAAATGAATGAGATGAGTGAGTGAGAAGAGGCGGGTATGTGTCAAGAAGAGAGAGTGAGAACATGCCCCTGTTATCAGTGTATCAATACCGCAGAAAATGAGCATAGAAATCGTTTCAGATATTACAGCATCAATACATATCAAAATATTGATGTTTTGACCATTAATGGATAGCACTTTTAGCTGGGTAGTAGGACACTAAGGTGAACTGTTCCTCTTTAAGCAGCCTGACCCAAATAGCACTTCCATGTTCGATTTGGAAGCGATTTCCCGTGTGTCTTGGTACACACACACTCATGTATATTGATGGAGTGGACAGCAGTTTGGCCGCCTGAATGACTTCCCTAATGTCAAGCCCCGTCCTCTCAGATAGACTCATGCGCGTGCATGCACATGCACACACGGCGGCCGGAGCGCCTGCTGTGCACTCCCCCTCCTTTCCTACCCGTTGCAGGTTTTATGAGCTCCCCTGGGCTGCCATCCATCTCTGTCGCACACTGGCCCCATTATTGTGCTCCATACAGCACTTCACAAACCAGCCTGCAGATGGGATTGTCCTGCTGGACATATACTGTTTCTACTGACTGGACAATGACCAAATCCTTTACCTGTGTTCACCTTGTTTACATATTCTGAATCGTTTTTGTGTTTATCTTGAAGTTATTATTAGAAATAGGGGTAAGGTGTTAGTTTGGACATGGGGAACTTGAGGGTCTAGAGATGAATATGAAGGACATGGTAATCCAATGGCCATCTGGTCTGTTGGTGTGATCTTTTGGAATAAATAGCAGGCTAAATCTGAAGACACACATGGGAAGGTTTGGCAACGGGAGGGGCGAGAGTTTGAGAAACAGAAAACGCACACAAAGGGGGAGGGCCAAGTTTTTTTGGGAGAAAAAGAGTAAGGGGGGACATAGCATACAGAACTGAGGCTTGATTTAAATGGCAATAAAGCAGCAGCTTGCACACTGACAGAAGTGTGAATAACAAATCATCAGTTTCTCCTCAGATTGCAGCCTACGATGAAGATTTGCAGTTTATTCCATTTACCGCCACATTTCCCTCTGTAGCCCTCACCCCAGGCTGATTCCTGACAGTTCAATAATGCCAAGCTATGTGTGGAATTTAGTTAATGCCTCTGGAAGGAGCAGTTGCAGAGCCCCATGAAATGGCTGGTTTTAAAGCAGTTCTCTGCTCAATGAAATTTTGAAAAAAGACCAAGAACAAAATGCACTTCCTATTGAAGTACTAAGATCTTTTTACTATTAATGGGCTTAAATTATGCATACCTTAAACATTTTGATTTTTGATGGTTCATTTTAAAATTCATTTCTTATGAAGTGCCTTTAAACTGTGATGCTGTCAAGTGTATTGCAATTTTAGAAGCTCAAAAAAGGCATTTTTTTTATGTAGGGGAAAGGACAGGGCAGAGACTAGATGTAGACGTTTTTTATTGAGGTTTATTTTCCACTCTTCTTGTGCATTAAGATCCCCTTAGCATTAGGCCAACATAATTTATCACAGGAAAGCAGTGCTGGAGATAGCCAGAGGAAAGGGCATTCCACACTCCCAGTGCTTCATGGGAAGTGACCAATGAATAGCACAACTATTTCGTCCAACCGTCCCAACCCCCCTTTCTCCCCATATTGGTCCCTCCCTCTCCCCCTCTGTTCCTTCTTCTTTCTCTTTCCCCCCTTCTGTCAAGCTGGCCATAGAGGCCTTTTGGAGAATTGCTTTGTGGATGGACTGGGGTGGTGGGAGGGGATGTATTGAGGGAAACATGCGCAGGGTGATAACAGTTTCTCCTCTGGGAGAACTGCAGATGGCAACACAAGGCTGCTACATGGCTGAGGGCTTGAAAGGAGCCAATTCACAGCCCTTCTCTTTTATACTTGTTGCAAAAAACAGACTCCCTTGTTGTGCATGCACACAATACCATAAGAGTCCTCTCACCAAGCAAAATGGCAACCAAAAAAATCAGCCCTGCAATCAGCCATAATTTGCCTTTAGTCGTTTTGTCTAGTCTTATAATTCTTAAAAAAATCACTATATCCATCCAATACTGATTTGTGAATGCTTAGAATGTCAACTTTTGTTATATAGCACATTCTTGCATAATCTGACGAATTGCTATCTTCGCAGGCCTATTGAAGATGCACTGGAACCCGGAGCATGCCCAGCCCCTGAGCCAGTGGCCTGAGCAGCATTTGGACGTGTCCTCCACCACCTCATCCCCTGCCCACAAGTCTGAGCTCTACCCCAGCCGCAGCCGTGGCTCCTACAGCTACGCCTGGGCAAATGATGACATCTCAGCCCTTACTGCCTCCAACCTGCTGAAGCGTTATGCTGAAAAATACTCGGGCATGCTAGACTCACCATACGAACGCCCTGCTGTGGGCGCATACACTGAGCCTGGAGCTTTTGGGGCTCTCAACGGAGGCCAGAAAAGCGAACTGGAACCTTGGCCTCTTACGCACAGCACTGATGGGGCATATCCCTTAGTGCCTCCTTCATCTCATGACGGTCTGTCTGGGCCAAAGGTGGTTCCCACATCAGCAGGCCCACCAGGCTCTGGCAATGTATCAGCTGTTAACAGCAACCTTTCAGACTCAGGCTACAGCGGGAGCAGCTCCTGCAGTGGGCCCCATTCCAGTGACTACCCCCCCAGTTACAACGGCACCTACCTCTCATCAGGGTACTGTCCCCAACCCAGTTCAGCACTTCCACCAACCTCGTTACATGCCCTTCAGCCTAACCCCACACTTCTCCCCAGTTACACACCTTCTGCGCCTGTGTACAACTACCCCCCTAGCACCTACCCTCACCAGACTAGCCTTGCTCCTAGTTACACCCACCCAACAGCCCCTTACATCCCCTCGGGCATAGCTGCCCCCTCTCCACTACCCTCAAGACCCACAGTGGTTGGTGGCAGCTATGGCTATCAGAACAGCAGTCTAGGAGGCTCAGAGCCAGGGGGCTCTCTGAAGAGAAAAGCATTTGAGATGACCCTGGATGATGAAGATGGAGACAGTTCACGCTATAGGAAGTATAGCTATGACCCCATGAAAGCTGGGGGAGATTCTCCATATGGGGTCACTGATAAAGCTGAGTGCCGTGGAAATGGCTTTGGAACGGGCAGCACAGATCCTCAAGCCTTTAAGCCTAGTAAACCTTCATCTCAGTCAAGCCTCGAAGGAGATGAAGTTGGAAAGTACAGTGGGCTGAAACCCTTGGTTTCACCAACATATGGAGCCGCAGGGGACTACAGCCCCCCAGCAGCCATGACTGGGGAGAACGGAGGTGCAGAGCAGGGCTTCTCCCAGCATCGTTCTCAGAAGCGCTCCGATCCTATGAAAAGCATGGAGCCCCAAATGCTGGAGCTAGTAAGTCGAGAACTGCAGGATTGCAGTCCAGCATTGCTTTGGAGTGAACTGGCTGGGAACTGTCACATCAAAGCAGCGCTGGAGGAAGACCTGCTGTGGCCTGTCCTGCGACCCAACCCTGCCATCTGCCCACCCAGAACCGTCCTGCTGTTTGGCCCTCAAGGAGGGGGCAAAACCACACTGGCACGATCCATGGCATCTCAACTGGGTGCTACCTTCTATAGGCTGAGTGGTGCAACTTTGGCCTCTAAATTGAAAGGAGAGGCAGAGCAACAATTGATCACCCTGTTCTCGGTTGCAACGGCCCGACAACCTTCAGTGGTGCTGCTTAGCGAGGTGGAGTCTGTTGAGGAGGATGGTCTCAGACAGCAACTGCAGGCCCAGCTAGAGAAGATCCAGCATGGTCAGAGCAGCCTGGTTCTGGTGGTGTGCACCACAAGACGGCCTGATTTGATCAAAGATACCCTTCTGCGCTGCTTCTCCAAGCGTTACCATATAGGCTTGCCAGATGGGAGCACACGCAGACATGTGCTTCTGCAGGCGCTGGCGCCCCAAGGCTGCAGTCTGGGTGAAAGGGAGATGTCAGCAGTACTGCAGCGTTCAGAAGGCTTCTCTGTCTGGGAGCTGCTGCAGCTCTGCCAGCAGGCTCTGGCATCAGCTTCTGCATCGGCACCCGTGCCCTTGCACGGCCTCCCTGCATCCCTTTCTTCCCCTACCCTCCAAGACTTTGAAAATGCTTTCTGCAAGGTACGTCCTAACAGCACCCCCAAAGAACTGGACACTTGTATGGAGTGGAGCAAGGTTTACAGCCACTGAGAACCTAGCCATCCACTGGTTGGGGACTGCTACATTTGTTTTTTAAATACTTGTTGCAGCCAAAAGAGTGGAACTCGTTGAGAAATTACAGTTTATGGTGGGGAGGCATTTTGGTTTTAATGCATTTAATCTAGGGAACATGCCATGGTGTGTTGTTTTTCTATAAATATACATATACTTTATTTTTTCCCAAAGAAATGAAATATTAGGCCTTTCTTGAAGGGGCATTTATTAGTTGCTTGGCTTATCTGATAGAAAATCTCAATTATATTTTGGAATTTCACTGGAATTCCAATTAGCCTTGATCCTGGACTAAACCTGGAGGTTATAGATCACTTGACTTTTACTGAAAAATACCCCCATTGATTGCAACTCTCAGGATCCTATTTATTGCCAGTCCACTCCAGTGGTGTTGTATCTTTTGCATTGATTTACTTGAAAGATCATTTGGTGTTAAAGGGCTTAGGATATATCAAAACTACTTTGTTTTTACCAAAAATGCTCAACAACACATTATTGTCCAAGTTACAGCATTCACCAAAAGGTATTTACTGTTATGCAACCTCTTGGCAAGAAAGCAACAGTATTTTGAAAAATTGATTGTTAGGCCACGGTCATATCTTGTGCACTTTGTCAAAATGGTCATTTTACCAAAAGAGTATGCGTTGCTACCCAAAAAGTATTAAATTGCTAATCCATAGAAAGTCAGATAACAGAAAGAGACAGGCTTTTATTGTTGGTACACTTCTTTCAGAACACTTTGTTAAAGGTAATATTTTTCCAAATACAACATGTTAACAACCCATCACATTCCTCACAATCTTGTGAGAGCCTTTGCTCAGGACCCTCAAACACAAAAACAAGCAAGGGTCCATGAATGACTATTTCTCTCTTCTGCTTTACTCATTTTATTTTATTAGTATATGTAGTCTTGTTTGAAAATACTCAGGAAGAATTTCTTTACCTCAGAAATGGTAACTAAAGAATGTATGTAATCTTAGGGTCTTAGTAGTAAGCATTGAGGTTGGAGGTGAGCAACAGACCTGACACAGACCTGTATACACACTGCATCTGTGCTGTTACCTCTTAGGTGAAACTTGAAAATGCTACCAAGACAAACAATGAATGTAATTCAGGTATTTCAGAGAATATCTGATGCCATAAATCCATGTTTTTAACTCTCTACGAAAACATTTTCCCTTATCCTTACCCTTTATTTTTGATGTAGATTTTTGATGGAGTGATGATTGTCTTCATGACGTGTTATTGTAGAAGGCAAACCAGATGTTTGATTTTGTTGGACAAACTGTTTTTAGAAACCAAGGTACAGAGCATATGTCAGTGTCCTTTATAAATGACCCATGCAAGTACTCGGAGCAACAGCAACAACAACAACATCGAAACAACCCAAAGATCAGAATAAGATTGTTATATCTTAGAATAAGATATATATATATATAATTGGTAGTTAATCATGTCTAATCATAAATTGTGTTATACCATCATGTGTAATGTATACAAATTGTAAACATGCTCACCATATAGACAATCCAGATGGAGCAGCCTCTACCAATGTTTAAATATTTTTCAGCTTGTTTGCCTATAGGGTACACAAAATCAGATGTCTTCAGATCACCACTGCTCTGTAGATTGGCTTTTGTGGATTGTTGAATTTTGATCAGCTGTGACATAACAGCCCCCGATCACTCCTTTACCCCCAGCCCACCCATCTTACCACAATGGTTTGTCCCCTTGGTTGTTGGTCATGTACAGCCATGTGGTGAGCTGATTTCCCATCCCCGTTCCTCTATCTCACCACAGCCTTTTGGAGAAGCCATATTCTGATTGATGTCCAGTAACCCTATAGCACTGTTCGGCTCTTCAAGTACAGCTGGTGGCTTCACTCATGCCATACAGGTCAATCAGAATGACCCCAGGAGCATATATTGATCAGTGCCGAAGAGGCACAAAAATACTACAGAACCTGGCAGACTCAGGGACATCCTAAGCACACAAATACATCATCTTGTGTAGAAAAAATCTGCATCAATTCTTATTCATAAAAACAAATGGGGCTTTTTCACTGCGTGGTAAAACTCGGCATGGCATGGTTTGGCTCGCTTTACTTTCGGTTTGCTTTTCCACTGCAGTTTAGTACCGCTTCAAATTGGGTGGAATTATAGACTGGTCATTATAGTTGCGCCGCCTCTACTGCCGTGGATCCGCTCCTCGGGTACCAACAAGAGGAACGTCTGCACCTCGTCTACTGACCACGATACAGCCATTTCTTTTTTCAAGTTGGGTGCAACAGTCGTTTAAAGCAAGTCATTTAAAAAAAGTTGTGTAAACAAATGGTACTGTGGTGGCTGTTACTGACTATTTAAATCTAGTGGGTTTGGTGTCTCGTGTTTCAAATTCAATGACGTTGGTGCTGACGATTCTCTCTGACCAATCAGTGATCTGCAGTGTTTACACATCACATTTTGGTATCGGTACGGCACGCTTGGAACCTCAACCGAGGTGGTACTATTTAAGCAAGCCGTACTGTACCGTGCTGTACCGAGCCGTACCATGCAGCGGAAAACCAGTTATATTCAGATAATATAAGTCATATATTTGGCTGATTTCAAACAAGAACACACAGATACTAACAATTTAACAGTTTGTCCAACAAAATTGTCATTAATTAGCTGTTTTGAATCTATTAGTACAGTAACTTTGTTCTTGGATCTTGTTCTTGTACATTTTCTGTAACCATTTCTACCTCATTTTTGCAGCATATTGTACATGAAAATATTTATTTCATGTCTTTTTTGATGTCTGTTTTAAAAATGATAATGTTCTTGAACTGTAATGGTCTACCTCAGAAAAGACTGTATTTTAAGAAAAAAGTATTACACAATATTAAAGAGAATATGTCAAAAAATCTTTCATGGCTCAACTTCCCATACATGTCAAGATGTGGCAGATCGTAGAGGTGAATTGAATTCTCTTTACATGCATATGATCTCAAAATATAAGGTCAGTGAGATTATGAAATGATTTAACAAAACTAAGAGTTGTGGGATTCTGAGGGCCATGGCTATGAATAAACCAAATAAAAAATACAATGATATGAATGTAAGTGAAGCTTCTACATATGAGACTATTTGACTAATTAGCTAGTTCAACATAGAAAGAGATCTTTCCATAGTTCACTATGTTGCTAGATTGCATACAATGTTTAACACTCAACTATTCAATGATCGTGATTGCTTCCAGTGTCAAATAAAGGTGCTCTGTCATCAAGGGTTCAATATAGTCCAAAAAAGAAAAGCTACATAATTAATCTTATGAAATATAGTCCAGACTATAACGGGATTTCAGGAAATTGCCTTAATTATATATGTGTATTTGCAACTGTTGTCTTAAACTATAGGATATACATCAAAACGCTGACCCCCCAACAGCATTATGCAATATAATATTCAGCATTAGGTCCAATATATTTTTAAAGATTAGATTAATCTCAGATTTAATGTAAAGTGCTGATGGATGCTGATGATTAAGTCTCTGATTAAGATGAATAATGGAGGGTTACACACAGTCCTTGCCCTCCAGTCTCGATCTGAAGGATAATTGTTCTCCAGCTGCCAGTGGAAAAAAATAATATCCTACATCTACTCAATAACACACTCACCTTGTGGAAGCACTAAGGGTTAATAATATGAATTTGAAGGTCAGTAATTACCATGCACTGAAAATAAAACTTTGAATTAAGCTGCGGACTTACTAAAATGTAATTCTTTGAATTGTACACTGAATATCTGAATACATTGCATTTAATTTACTTTATAATTAATTAGATGTGTTTTTGCTGATAACTGGCAAGAAAAATATTTCAGATGTAACCGAAAAAGAAAAGAAAAAGCTCAATTAATAGACTGAAGATTGTTGGTTCAATATCAGTTTCATGAGCTCTAATAAGTCAAGGGCAATAATCAAGGGAAGTTAGAAACAAGAAGAGTTTTACACAATATTAATGAGCTCCAAACTTCACCGATTGGAGTATTTTTCTGGCTCTACCTCTATTTGTCTATTTAAGTGTCGTGCTTGTATTTCTGTTCAAATACTGATAGATCAATCCAGTAGTTCATAATTATATCTTAATTATTATTGAGTATATGAACGTTAAATTTACTTTAACAAGCAAAAAATTCCCCATCAATCTCTATATCTCTTCCACCATAACCCTCACCATAGCAACCATCCGTGTTGGCGTAGCCTACTCTGAGTGATGTGACCTGGTCAGCTTGAACCCGACCTCTCTGACTCCAGAGCTAGAGCAGAATCTAAATTACAGAATGACAACGTGTACAGATTAAGCATTGAGGAAAGGATAAAAATTACTGTTAGGGTCAGCATGTAAAAACTGTTAAGATAGCCAACGGACACATTTATATGTACGCCATAATGTTGTAAATCACAAAGGTGCACTTGTATTATAAACACTATACAAATACTTAATATGAATACATCAGTGTTGAATGTGAAATCCCACAGTTGCACCTATCTAAGCCATTACAGATCCTTTCAAAATACACTCCCCCTCGGTGTTAAATAATTTAACAAAATAATATTTATGATTATTGCTAAATTTATTCTGCATTCTTGTCACAGATGTGAGCATCAAGGGTCCTTGTGCCCAAAGCTAAAGTATATTACAAAGCATGACGTTTACATCTAAGAGTGGTTTTGGCATATGAAAAAAGAATCAAGGTGATTTTAAAGGTCAAGTACATTTACCTCAGGTTGTATTAAAACATTATATTTTTGACATGCAAATGCAGAAGAGTTTTGCCATTTTCATTTCTTCTGCACTCAGTCACTGTGCTTTGAGCTGTCTGTTTTCTGCATGGCTATTTTCAATTTTAGCCTTTCAAGAACATATTATGTTTTAAGTTCCCCACAAAAAGCATGTACATTACATCTGGTTCGGATCGGTTTTATTTTGTTGTATTTTTAAATGGCAATTGTCCTCCATGTTTTCACATAAAGGTAGAAAAGATCATGATGGAAACCAGAGAGTTCAGATGCAGTGCAGCAAGATTTCCCATAGACCGCTGTTCATAACTGCTCATGTCTTGCTCTCCTTTGTCCTGTCTAGCCTTGATACTGACAAGGTTGACATCAGAGGAGATCCCTGACACAGGGTGAGTTAAGGCTGCCAGCTGGTAGCAATCAAGTCTATTTAGGAGTCAGGGACACATGGACCCCCAGGGCCAAAACCGTAACTAGCCCAACCCTTAGCCCTAACTCCCCCCCAAACCCTCTAGTTACCCAGTTCAGCTGTATTGATTCCAGATGTGCTGCCATCAGTGCTGCTCAGCGCTGGGTCTTTACCTAAGAGGACCCCGAAATAATGACAAGCTGTGAAGGAGGGGAGAAAAAAAGCAGAGCAAACAAACAAGAGGTCAATTTGCTGATTTTTGACTTCCTTTTAAAATATGAATTTATTTATTTATTTCTACATAATTATGCAATTTAAAAAACAGATATTATATTACAGTTGTAAGTTGTCAATGTTTAAATTGCCTCACAAGTAAAAGCGTTCCGTTAGCGTCTTAGAAAAGTAGATCTATTCCTTCCCATATGTTTATTTTTACAGTTGTTACTTTTCAAAACAGCTGCAAATGGTTTGTTGTGACAGAAATTAAACACTTTGTACAACTATTATGGAATTTTTATTGATAACATTTGTTACTTCAGAATTCCATTTTGGGCCTGTCAAACTCTATCAGCGGGAGATTGATCAAGTCAACTCTGACTTTAAGTTAAAGCTGGACATGAAAACAACCCCTGAAGCTCATACAGCATTCTGCTGACCTATCTCAACAGCCCTCAGACAGGCCAAATGTTTCATGACCGGCCAGGAAATCGGCTTTGATATGAGGAATGCCTTAAGCTTGAAACAACCTTCCCTGCATGACCATGCTGCATATGGGATTTGTTTGGATTTAATCTTACGTTTGAAATTTGTACATTTAGTATTATTTTACATTCGTTATTTTTCAGTTTTAGCATTCAATTCTATTACACAACGTTAACTTTATCAATTGACCAACACAGATCAGTTCGCTTTTCACACAGGCTAATGACCCACTGCCCTCTGGTGGTAGCAGAAAATAATGTTTTGTTGTTGTTGTTTGTTTTTGATTTTTGTAAACCTTATGTTGTGTAACTGTTCTATACTCCTGCACTATTCCTTAGTCATATATTTCTCAATGATATTGGCGAACAAAGGATAATGTTATTCTGGGTGTGGGTGTAAGATTAGAAATGATTAGTCGTAGTAATGACGAAGCAGTTTCCTGACTTCAACGTTTCCTGATGTAAACGATGTTGTGTTGCCAGGCCGCTAAAACACAAGCAAACTCGACGGATAAAACAACCCCAAAATAAGCGACGTTTCTCACAAAACTACGCGTGAATGAGCGATTTCTATGCTTATTGGGAAGGGAGCACTATACGAAAAAAAGAAAAGAAAAAAAACCTATCAAGCAAAAGAAAAGAAAAAATAGAAAGTCGATTATAAAGGCCGGACATGGCAACATTTCACCTCTCGGGATCCAAAAAGTCATGAATTATTCAGAATGAGAATGGTATATTATTATATACATTCATTGCTGGATTTGCTTGTTTTGAAGTCGAAAACTCTAAATTGGAATGTTTTTTTCTTTTCTTTAGCTCAAAATTCTTAATTCTTTGTAGTGAAACCTTGCCGCATTGCCAGCTTTTATTTTTAGTGCATTAAAAATACAAATATCCTTTGTAGTTGGCTTTCCTGAGAACGGCCAAGAATAAATAACGGACACGTATAAAAAAAAAAATCAAAAAAAAAAAATCGAGCATCTTTGAGAAACGGAAACCCCTTTCGAAACTCCTTACTGGAAATCAAGCGTTTCGAGCAGAAATGGCGTTGTTTCCCCGCCTACAAGTGACGTTTTGTCCTGAAATATAGAAAGTTGCCTCTTTTGAACAAGCATATGATGCCTAACATGTTGGCATGCAAGCTAGCTCTAGGTTTTGAAGCTGTATAGCCTATATGTCTGCGTTGTGGACATTAGTAATGCAGTTGAATTTGTCCTTCTTTGGTTGAACACTGGTTTTCAGCACAATTTAATTTACGTTGCCTTGTTCATTAAATATAATAACCATTTGACTGAATCTCAATGTATTTTATTTTTGATTGTTTTTGTAGGTAAGCTAGAATTTATATATACAGTCAAACCAAAATTTATTCAGACACCTTGAACATTTCATTCATTAATACAGTAATAAAATATGACAAGATCTCGGAGTTGTGTCAGAAAAAAAAAAAAAAAATCTTAATTATGTCAGATAACACTTAAGCAAAACACGATCAGGTCAAAGTGTCTGAATAATTTTTTGTTCCAAATTTTTTTAATCAGTTTTACTGGTAGTCCACTGTATGAATAATTTTTGGGTATAATATGTCACAGTTTATTTTGCTATCCTCACTTACATAAATGAACTATAGTGTCCTGCACCCTCTAGTAAAAATATAAAAAAATATATAAAAAATGTCTGAATAATTTTTGGTTTGACTGTATATATAGGCTATATATCTCGTTGGTAAATACTTAGGTAGGCTATTTAAGAAGAGGATTTACTCTCTTTCATTTTTCTTTTTCAAGTTCTTTATTAACTATGTTTTGCGACGCTGAAACATAAACATACATACAAAACAGTGAGAGAAAGAAAGGAAAATGCATATGCCTATAAAATAAGGTGCCATTTATGTTAAATATCATGCAAAAAATAATTGCAATAATAATAAATAAAATGAACGTTAATCAAGAAATTAATTAACATTCAGACGTACAGATTAATGATTAAAATGATTAAAATAGAGAGAAGGCCTATAAATAAAATCTGAAAAAGATACTGACAAAGTTATGAATATGTTCAGTATTTAGATATTACGGTATAAAGACGTTAAAATACGAAGATACTCAGAAAATTTGAGGATATAGCCTACTCCCTTGAAGTATGAAGATAAAAATGTGAACATATTAAAATAGGTAGCTATTGGCACTTTCTGTCACACACATAAAACTGCATTTAAAAACGCCTATTTTCGGTATATATTAATACAACAGAATGGATAATTATTTATAATTCTGTCCAGCCGGATAAAGATTGTCATTCACCTGGTAGAAGAGCTGCATCAGGATGGCCAATAGGCAGCAACTTCAGTGTCAGTGTAACTAAAGTGAAAGTAGGTGGATAGAAAGGGGGGAAAAAAAACAACAAACGCACACGGAAGACACAGACTTATCTCTTTACGTGTGTTAAAGAGCTGGCGTCGAAATCAGGTAAGTTATGTTCTCACATTATTGTATTTTAAACATATAAGCTACGTACAGTGAGTTTATAGCGACTTGAATTTGTTTATCGCTTAATGTTGTTGTAAGGAGGAAACATGAGTTTTGTAATAGCCCACTTTCCTCTACTGTTGGCTTCACGAAAATTCGAGCGAAGCGATCGACCAGGGGAAAAGATCTAACAGTTCTCTTACGATTAAAAATCTCACTTTATAATAATTTAATCTCAGTATGGTTGTGAAATTGGTTTAGCCATACCATTATAGCCTGCTTGCCTACTCAGACGACGCCAACGATTAGGCTAACGTTAGATGATTACAGTTTTGCCTGGATACTCCACGACAGAATACGCGAGAGACACTGACTTAATGAGAATTCACATATTCAACAAGTTTCCTGTATCAAGACAGTACTGGAAAGAGCAAGAGAGGAAGGCCTACTTATGTGACTAAAACGTAGTAGACTGCTGAATGTCACGTTATGGTGTAGTTTGTGGAAAACATTTAGAGTAGCACGAGCGCCTACATAAATTAACGCCCTACTTTCTGTTCCCCATGTATGTGGCATTGGCGTCTTATGTTCTTTTGTGCACTAGAGAGTGGTCTGTTCTTTACAAACCGTTACTGTTGTTGTAACGTTGCATGTGCCAGTTTCAGTCGTAGGGATGCTGTTATTTTTCATAAATATTATATGAATACTAATGGATGGCTTTGCTGTGGCCTTTTTACATGCATTAAAAAGGTTTAGTGACGTGCTTGTTTCTGTGCAAAGTACATTAGATGGGTATCTATCTATCTATCTGTCTATCTATCTATCTATCTATCTATCTATCTATCTATCTATCTATCTATCTATCTATCTATCTATCTATCATTTTGCTGAGTTTCATGTCAAGGACATGATCAACCATGCTGATTCAGGCAATAATAAAGTTGAATCTAAAGTTTAATTAGGAAACAGTGTAATTACACACAAATTACACTGTGAGAAACAAAAAAGTAGAATGACTTTCTCTACTGTAGTCTGAGGGAATAAAAGTTTCTAAGTTTTTAGTGAAGCCATGTAGTTCCCATATTAGTATCAACAGTGTTTGGATCAGTGTACAATGCTTTAAAATGACTCATTTAATATATAGTGTTAAGATCTGAAGTGTAAGAGAAACTGTGATAGGGAGAGCAGACAGAAAACTGCCATTAATTTGTTCATGTCTGTCATTTTTATGATATGACTTTTATGAATGCATTCATCCAGTCCTATAATGAGAAAAGTGGATGAGTGCTCCGTGTGTCAGGTGCCAACTGATGTCAAAGTTTCATTGTGAGTTTTCTTGAGGTTGAGAGATTGCTTTCTATTTTCTATTACAGGCGAATTAACTTTCAATATTCAATATAAAATTTTTCTTCTAGTCCAATAAGATTGAACAAAGAGCAGAACACCAATATTCTCATGTGTTTCCTCTGGAGTTTCAGAAATAATTTCAACAATGTCAGAAACTGATGTGCGCAATCAAACATGAAATATTTCAGTATATACTCAAACATTTCTCATCAGATTTCTCCAAAACCCAATTATCCGAGCTATCCCATCCACATTATTTTTAGATTTTTACCGTACAATTGTCACTTTTGAATTTTTGTTTCTCTTAATATATTTTAGGAGAAACATCTAAGACCCATTCTTAATGAAACAGGACTATGAAAGAGCAGCCTTTGCAATGATAAATTAGTAAAACAAAATTATTTTTCTTCTCTGCAAATACATAAAATGGGGCTCTGATCTATTATTAAATAAGATTTTTAAAAAAATATGAACTTGCTTTGCAGCCAGTAGCACATAAAGAAAAAGAAAGAATAACAAACATAAATATAATAAACATGAACTAAACATATTTCTATGTAATCCTTTTTTATGTTAGAGAAAGAACCGTTTTGGGTTCTTCACATAAGTTAGTTAAAGGGATAGTTCACCCAAAAATTTAAATTATCCCATGATTTACTCACCCTCAAGACATCCTAGCCTAGGTGTATATGACTATCTTCTTTCAGACGAACACAATTGGAGATATATTTAAAAATATCCTGGCTTTTCCAAGCTTTATAATGGTAGTGAAAGGGGGGCGCGATTTTGAAGCCCAAAAAATGCATCCATCCATCATAAAAATAATCCATACGGCTCCAGGGGGTTAATGAAGTCCTTCTTCATATTTAAAACTTTATTACCTATAATAACTAGCTTCCTGCAGACTGCCGTACACATCGATTTGCGGTGGAAGAGTAACCCCTGACCTGACGTAATGACGAGAGAGAGCAAAACAAAACACCGGTCACGAATTAGAAGTCTAAAACGAGAAATTTTAAAAAGAACTTGAGTTTTTAAAAAGAGCTTGAGTTTGTTGCACAGCCCTATTTGTTTAAACTGCGAGAGGCGTATAAGCTTACGATACTCCTACATCCTGCGTCATATATCGTGTCAGGGGTTACTCTTGTGGCGCAAGTCAACTTGCGCAGTATGCGTACGGTCATCTGCCTGCTAGTTATTTTAGTTAATAAAGTTTTAAATTTGATAGCCTTTTTTTCTTACAAAAATGCATTGCTTCGCTTCAGACGGCCTTTATTAACCCCCTGGAGCTGTATAGGTTATTTTCATGAAGGATGGATGCATTTTTTGGGCTTCAAAATCACGTCCCCCGTTCACTACCATTATAAAGCTTGGAAGAGCCAGGATATTTTTAAATACATCCCCGATTGTGTTTGTCTGAAAGAAGATAGTCATATACACCAAGGATGGCTTGAGGGTGAGTAAATTGATGGGATAGTTTTCATTTTTGGCTGAACTAACCCTTTAATACAGAATGCAGTTGTGACCCTTTGTGAACTGCTGCAGAGGTAAAGGCAAACCTATATAAGCATGATTTATAGTGCTACCCAAGTAATGAGAAGCCTTAAAACCATGCTTCCATGAACATGCCATTCCTTATTTCCTCAAGATCTTCTCATATTCATTTATTTGAATCTGCTACATAAATAAGCACTATGTTTTTACCAGGCCAGTTTTTCCAGCACAGCTTCTGGTCTTTACACAATTGGATCTAACACCTCAACAGCACAGTGGTCATATTGATGTATCTGTTGTCACATATCCGATACATGTCATGCATGTGTTCAATTAAGAATGACCTTTAATTTTCATAGGTCCTCTGTTTATTCTATATCCTGTGATAGCATGACATAGTTCCCTTGAATGGTTTATCAGATATTATGTCTGAAAATAGGTGTGGTTTTTTTTTGCTCACACCTACGCTGCACCAATCCCTTTGTCAAACAGGTCTAAGTATACCTTTAAAAGTCTGGAAGCATGAAGCAGATTAGCCGCAAAAAAATGAGGAAATGAGGAAATGCTCTTTGGAATAAGGATTCACAAATAAAGAATGAGTTATGACCTTTAATATCTTAATGAATAAAAATTTACACATTATGACTAATAAACAACTCTCAAAAGATCAAGGCATTAACCTTGTATTGAAGAAATTCCAGGAAAATATTTTTTATAGAGTTTTCATGAAAATGATTGGTTGTTTAAATCAATATTTGTTTAGAAAAAAACTTTAACAAAGTAAAAAACTGGCTATTTAGAAGATAGACATACTGGTTTATATTGTTGTAGAATTGTCATAAAACTGGTTGGTTAAATCGATATTTGATTAGAAAAAAACTTTAACAAACTACAAATTGGTTATTTTGATAGACATATTCATTACTACTGATCTTATCCTATTTCCTTTATGGCTTAAAGGGATAGTCCACAAGATATTTTTGTACATACAACAAAAGTAAATGAATTCCAAAGTTGTTTGAACCCCAGTGTTTATTTTTGTGTGAACTTCAAGTTTTAAAAGGTTCCAGTTAAAATATCTTAAGGTTTTGGGAAAAAAAGAAGTTATTTCAAAACAAATGCTGATCTAATGACATCATTCATACACACAGCTTAAGCCTAGTCCTAGTTTTTTAAAAGGTCTTAGTGTGAAAAAAAATTCTGATAGTGTGATAATGTTCAAAACAAAGCAACGTCTTTTGCAGAAAGAAATGAGTAGTGACAGTGAAAGACATGATCAAGCATGCTTACATGCCTTAGGGTACAGTTCAGTGTCAGTGCATGAATCTAACACACCACACGCGCTTGTAGACTTGTAAAATGCATACTGCCAATGTGATCTCATTTGTGTTAATTTATTGGTAATTTTACGTAAAGTATACGCATATTTTTTTTTACGGACACTCAAATAATATAAACATACAGCATCCTTTTAAATCTTTTTGATGTTTACAGAAAATTGAATTTATGGCTTGCTTTTATAGTATTTATAATAAATGAGATTAATTATGCTTGATGGCATCAGAATTATATATTACAGTAAACACATGTACCTAATTTAACATTGTTAAATTAGTGTTTTTTTTTTCTGGTTTTGTGTTTCTTAGTAGAAGGGTTTTAGATCCTGACAATTTGCGTTTCACTTTTCACTGTCTATCAAACGTACAAAAAAATATGTGTACATCTTATGTACAAATAATTTAGTTCCATTAAAAAAATGTTTTGGTCAAGAATGACTGAGGTCAGGCATATTATCATGTTAAATTTAGTGTGTACATACACCACAATAAAATATGTTCTTACCTTACAATGTAGCATAGCTAATTTATGCTAAAATGACTGTCTATGTAAGCAAACAGTGATGGCTGGGTTGCCAGGCTGTTGTTTTGTCAAGTGTGTTGTGGTATACAGTGTCTTCTGTCCCCTTATGCTGGGGAGAGATAAGGCAAACCTACTGTCTTTTCTCCCTTGCCCAAACAAAAGTCACGCAGAGCACTAATAACAAACCCTGCTCTTCCCCTAACACAGTTGCCTGTGCTCTTTACAGTAAATTAAACCAGAAAATAGCCTGGAATACAGCATGCTAAAAAACGTTGAGCTTTATCCTGCCGTCAGATGCTATTTATGAATGAGCTTTTAATAATAGCATTTGTTTTGAATAGAGGAATTGATTTCTTAATTCAGTTTGTTCAATCCATCCCTAGAATAGGGAACTTGTTATAAACTATAAATGTTTATTAATGCTTTAATATAAAGATGGTAGTTTTCTATTCTGTATGATATATAACCCTAGCAAAAGCAACATCCCTCCTTCAAAGCGTTGAACCATGGTTAAATCATTATTTTAAAACGGATAGTTCTGGGCCTTGATTCTGATTGGTTGAGCCGCGTTCGAAGCCGTTGTAAAGTTCCCGAAAACATACATAGATTACATAAGTATCGCTGTATGTAATGGTGTGTATGTTGCTGCGTCTAGCAACCTCTCTTAACAATGTAAATATTTTGTTCATTGAAGCTTACTGTATTATGTTGAAGAGTATTGTGAGAGAGATATCGAGTGACCGAGTGTATTACCTGCATTCATATTTAGCATTTTCCTTCAGGTCAGTTCTATGTTCATAATAAAAAAATCAATTTGAATGTCCGCTGCGATCTTGTCCTTTTAAAGGGGTTTTCCCGTGCCCTGCTGACACGACAGCGCTAGTCAAAGCATTTGTCAGTTGCGTCTTGTTCCATGTTACAAGTTTCAATAAAAAAGTCTTTGCGACTGAGTGACTCGCTCATAAAGAAAATCTTTGCTGCCATCTAATGCCGTAATAAATGTAACTTCTGTTGCTGTTCACGGTCAGGGACTATTTTTTCCAGCGGAAGGAAGGGTTTTAATGATTTTCATGAAAGTTGCATTGATACATATTTTTTGGTTTTAATATTTGTATTGTGTGGTAACCATTTTATAAAAGCAATAAGCCCCGTGAAGTCATGGTTTACAGTGAATTTATAACAGCTTAGGGGCGTTGTTAGGCATGCCGCTCTTGGGCCTTATTTCTTTAGTGTATTTTGTAAGTATCTTATTTATGTGTCATAAATTTATTATTGATTAATAGCTCTGTCCCTCTCTATTTCAGAATTAAAGGGATAGTTCACACCAAATTCTGTAATTATTTCCATGAAACACAATGTTTTCTGAAAAATCTTTAACATCATTTTTTTCATGCACTGACTGTCTCCACATCTGTCAAGCTCCAAAAAGGAAACCATACTATTTATAGTTGTATTCCAAGCATTCTGAAGCTACACAAGGGAACTGTTTAGAACATCTTGAGAATGATTAATCTTCATAGATTTCATTTTCAGTGAATGATTCCTTTTCAAGGAATTGAAAAAGGTTTTTTTTTGTTTGTTTTTTTCCAGTGCGGTGGTAATGTTGTGATTTTTACTGTTGCAGTGCTTGCACACTATGGCGCTGTGGGCGCAAATGACCCCGCAGTTACAGTACCTGCCAACTCAGACATTGAATGAACTCTACCCAGACACATTCCCTCTGGATGTCAGACATTATCTGGCCAACTGGATAGAGGATCAGAGATGGTATGACATCACTGTCACAAATTAAATGCATGCTTTTTATTTTTATTTTGTATTAATGTTGACACAGTATTTTTTTTTTCACTAATGTAACTAGTAGCGTGAAATCAACATTACATATGTCATTGTAGAAATCTTTTATTCACAACCAGCCATGATTAATTTATTTAATAAGGAAAGTGTTTGATAATAAGAGAAGTGAGTAGTATTTGGCTGGTCATGTGATCCCGATATGGAAGCCTCCATGAGGTGACCCACTCGATGTTACATAAAAAGCTTTTATTTGTCTTTATCTCATGTGAGTGTACATATTTATTTGGGTACATTTAAACATATTTCAGAAGTTAATTTCTGTAGGGATAAAGCTTTTTCATGAAGTTCAAATGACTTTAAAATTAAAAATATATTAATTTAAAAATATTTTAAAAATATAAACACCACTTGTTGCACCTTTAAAATATTCTGGTGACTAAGTCAAATAAATGAAATTGAAACCATACGAGTGACTATAGTGCTTTTTACATACTGATGCTTCTTAGGAATTTCCGTCATGCGAAAGAGGTTGCACTATGGCTGAATCATGTTCTTTCATAGTGACTCACAAAAGGAATAACGGTTGGAGAACAGCACAGGACAAGCTAGACTAGAAAGGCATTGGTCCTTGTCAGTTTGTGACAGTTACCAAAGATGATTTAAAAATGTCATGTCTGTGTAATGTTTGATTTAGGGAGAGCTTTGATGTAGACAACATGGAGCAGGAGCCTCAGGCCCGAATGCTGTTGGATCAGATGGTGCATTTGCTGCAGGAGGTGGCCCAACAAAACCCTAATATGGTGGAGAGGGTCAAACTACAACATATCAGCAAGAACTTGGTGTGCACAACAAATATTCCTAAAACTCATTATTATTGCTGGCTTTAAGCTGCTTCATCATATAAATCAGTTAAAATAATGATCTTAAAACAGGGGTTTTCAAACTAGGGCCCTGGGTCTTACAGAACTGTTCTGGAACAATATTTTTTGTGTATTAAAATTTCAAATTTAAATTGAATTGAAAATGTTTCTCTTCGTGTTTGTACATTTAACAGTAGAAAAGATACAATACATAAAAAATCAGTATTTTCTATATTTAATTTGCTTTGGCTTCAATACAGTGACAACGAATACCGAAATGTCTTTATAACAGCACAGTTTTTCTCACACAGTATAAATTACAAAGTACAAATCCTTATACATGGAAATATATAGCTACCATTATAGCTTAGGAAAAGAGTTCCTCGCAGTACTCATATTCGGGGGTCCATGACATCAATAAGTGAAAACTCCTTCATTAGATGATCTACACCACCATGTGGGATGTCCAGGACAGTTGTTTTAATTATGCCAATACAAGGAGTTATTGCACTGCAATTCAAAAAGGATCATGTTACATTGTGATCACAGTGCGGAAGGATTTCTTACTGTTGGCAGCCTGCCATGTTGACTTGTGACATACTGCACACTGTTTGTATTTCTACTATTTACTATGTAACGTCATGAATTGCTTCTCAGAGCGTGTTCCAGCCACAACCCATGCTACTTGTGAGGACAGTTCGAGATATTCTAAGGAAAGAAAGACACTTGTTAGCACAGGCAGTAAGCACAAAACCTTTTTTTCTGCAGTAGCAGAATATTGATATGTCATATGTAATGTAAATGTCCAGTATGTCATTGCTCATGGTATCTGTGTGTTTGTCTATAGGGTATTGGCTTCCCACCCTTCCAGTCTATGCCTATGGGTCCTCCAGCTGCCAATGGCACCCCACAACCTGTAAGGGAGGATAGTAAGACTGATGTGGACAATCTTGTACTCAAAGTTTTGGAAATTCAGAACTGCCGCCAAACGCTTCATCAGTTACAAGAGGATTTGAACTGGGAAAAACAAGAAACGGAGCCCATGCAAGGTAGAAGATCCGAATCTGTTTCGAACAGTGTCTAATATGATGGCCTTAGGTATTACTGACAGATTAGCTTTTGTTTAAATGTGAAGTGCTGATATAGTCATTAATTCTATACGTATAAAACTCATTTCAGTTTGTAACACATTTTTTGAATGTTTTCCTTTTTTGTTGGTTCGATCTGCACATTCAGTTGTTAGGTTCAAGATATTTTGCCATCAAATGCTTTTGCAGTATTTAATTTTTTAGATTTGTATATCACATTTACCATCATTCAAGTTCCAGGAAAGTACTAAAGACATCATTAAAATAGTCAACCTAACTACAGTGGTTCAACCTTAATTTTATGAAGCGACGAGAATACTTTTTGTGCGCAAAAACAAAACAAAAATAATGACTTTATTTAACAATTTCTTCTCTATCCTGTCAGACTCATACGCAGTTGACGTAGTGAATGCAGTTCAGCACTTCTGTGTTTACGTCAAAAGAACGCAGACTCAGCATTGGCCGAGGCTGTTCATGTAAACTGCATGACGCATGTGTGTCATGCTGATGCAGGAGCCGGCTTTCTGATGTAAACACGAAAGCAGACTATTTTAACAATGTCTTTAGTACTTTCCTGGACCTTGAATGATGGTTATTACGTTGCTTTCTATTGGGGATAAAAAAAAAAATCTCTTGGATTTCATCAAAAATATCTTGATTTGTGTTCTGAAGATGATCGAAGGTCTTACGGGTTTGGAACTACATGAGGGTGAGTATTTAATGACAGAAATTAAATGTTTGGGTGAACTAACCCTTTAAGAAGACTTGACCAGTCACAGAGGTTCTTATTGTTGACAGTGGAAAAGGACTCCGGGGGAAAATGTAAACTATGTGCAAAATTATGAGGCAAAATGTAAACTATGTTTCAACTAAAGGTCTATTTATTCTGAATCTTGTAGAGCGTGTTTTCTCTGACACTCTAAGGCAAGCACAACTTTCCTAATCGGCAACTATAAAGTCCTAAACACCCCT
>RJVU01036174.1:2169039-2212892 GCA_003731715.1 Anabarilius grahami | reverse complement strand
AAGTCCTGTGCAATCTACCATGTACATTGACATGTATGTGCATGAATCGTAGTCACACACGCCAAAGATATTGTAGCTATAAGTTGTACTGCATAATGTGATATTGTGCAATACATTTTTAACAAGCAGAATAATACAGCATCATAATACATGTAGTATTAGCATTTCCACATCCACTAGCTTTGGACACCTGCTCAGTCACAAAATCTCTGGAAGTGTTGACAGTTTTTTTCGGCTATCCTTAGAGTGACTTCTGAAGTTGAAATCGAAAATGAAAGATGAGGGGATTTTTTTATGTGACCTTGACTATGCATAATGGAATTGAGACTTTAATTTTAGAAGCATGTTGTGTCAAAAACTGTATAATTGCAGGCTAAGCCCAAGCATGAGGCGGTTGCACACTTGAGATGTTATTCTTGCACTGTCCATGCGACAGTCTACGTGGCTGATTTGAAATGGTTAACAGAAAACAACACCAGTGAGACAAATGCAATAAGATATAGCCCTAGAGCAGCAGATGTGTAAATAGTCATTTCCGTCATGAAGGCTCCAACAAGTCTCACCATGATTAGCAGTGTCAGTGACTATTTGATGACGTAGTACAGCAATGCAAAATACATTATGAAGCATAGGTTCAAAAAAAGTTAATTTATATTTATTTCTGTCTTCATGTAGTAGTCTTTGTATGGAATGCATTTAAGATAGATTAAATGTGGATGTCTGTGAAAGTTTCTTCAGCGATAGCCTTACAATATTTACAATCCATTATACAACTGTTTTAACGTATAAAGCGGCATCATTTGCTTACTTATTAGATTAACCTGAATCATTGATTGATTATCTTGTAATTAAATTTAACAATGATTAAAATAATTATCAAGTGTTTTGTGATATCCAAGATTGTATTATGCCAAAACTGTGAAAATGTTACATTTCATAAACTGTTACATTTTTGTGCTTTTCCTCATTATGAGCCTATAGGTAACAAAAGCATCACGTTCTTCATGAACTATTAGTTGAACTGGAATAGCACTTTGCTCATTTTTTAAGCTTCAGTCAGAGGTTGTTTATATTAGCATGTGGACGATTGATGATGGAAAGAGAGTTTTGCTATACTTACAACATGTTAGTGCTCCAGATGTTTTGTGTAATAACTTGAGATGTTATTCTTGTTGAAGTTGAAATTCGCATGCAATGAGTTATAATGTGTTAGTGTTCATTGTTGATATCTATATGCTAATATTCAGTTTAATGTTTATTTATGTGCTGTGATGCAGTGGAAATAATTGAGTACTCAGTTCTTGATTTCATTTATATTCTGTCTATTACTTTTAAAACTTGTCCACTAATACCATTGCGGTGAGCAATGATTAAAAGATACTGTCTGTAAGCAAATGTTTACCAAATCGTATGCAGAAAACAATCATACTCCCTAAGATATCACTGAAACACCTGTTTCTGCCAAAAAAAGGGGCTTTCAGATGGCTTTTGATTGGCCAAATAAAAGGTGCGCTTTCTGCCTGTCAAACATTTTGTGGGCAGTCCATATATGGGAAACCAGAAGCATTGATAGATGAGCTTAGAGCAGTTTTTATGAGTTTGGAGGGTGCAAAATGCTTGCACAACTAAACATCCTAAAAGGAAAAGGAAGCAAAAAGCGATCAGACCAAAAAGTAGATTCAAGCAGAGTGTGAACATCTGTAAAGGTTTCATCTCTGGACTTTCAAAGTGCTTGATGTTTTTTAAGTGCAGATCTTGATTCACTTCGCTTGACAGATAAAATACCATGGTTATGCCAAATTGGCAGGGTTGGGAAAAAAGTCGGGAGTGTCTAATTCGGTGGCTCTGATGAAGCCCTACAACTTGTTAACATCTCTTACATCACCTCCAAATGTTCAGAATAACCTGCCCTTTAACCTTTTAGCAAGCAATGCTTCATACTAAATTCTTTCGACATAATTCACACTCTTTTGACCTTTATTGGCCGACCCAGATGCAATCTTCTGACTCTTTTTCATACCTTATAAGAGAGACACTTGTTGCAATTTTATGATATAGTAAGCAAACACCACTTGTTTTAAACTGTACTCTGTGTTGGTGATAGCCAGAGATTACTCATTTACATAAATTTGTGAACATAAAATGAACCGCGTGAAGAACCGCAACACAAGTGAAACGTTCGTAACCCCTGGACTGGGTTATCATAATCAGGGCTTTAGCTGATAGCAAGGTGCACGTCAAGGATATCGTTTCAAATCATTTTTGATGAACATGCACACAGGCAAACATGCGTCTTATCTAATGCAATTTTTTCTTGTCTCCCTACAGGTCAAAATGATTTGGATCCACATCATCAGGATCAAGTCACTAGACAAAATCGCATAAAGCAGCTTGAGTACAACTATGCAATTTGTGCAAAGGTAAATGCTCAAATGCATGCTTGAACATTTAATAAACTCATCGCATAACAGAGAACGGTAAAGAAAAAAGCAGTTGGAATTGAACTGTTTTCACGGTGTGCATATCTGTGCGATTTTACAGAAGCGTGTGCAGCTCCTTCAAGAGGCCATGTGCGCTCTAGAGCAGTGCCAGTCCTGTCTTATTCTCAGAATTAAGTCCTGGAGGTGGGAACAGCACCGATCAACCATTGGCGTGCACTTCGATGACAACCTTGGCCCTCTGCAGACATGGTGAGGATCACTGGACATTTTTGTTACAGTCACATTACTGTATGAATGTTATCATCCAAATCTTTCCCCGTAAGTGGTTTGTCTGGTAAAACAATTCACCACCAGACTTCCTTTTCAGTTTTCAGTTTATTTACTTTTGCCATCTTGAACAGTGGGCTATTTGCCATGCATTGTTCCTTTAAGGTCACAGTATTTCTATCACTACTTCTCAATGTCTCTTCTGTACTTTATCTCGCAATTGAACCACTTTTCACTTATTTTATGTATTTAAACAGTTTTTAGTTTTTTTTTGTTTTTTGGAAATAAAGAGAATAGTTCTCTTAGTGAACTAGTTTTGCTTCAGGATTCAGATTGGATGTCAACACAGTACCAAAACTGTTTATCATACAAAAGTAAACAGAAATATTCTGTCATTTATTATTCGCCCTCATGTCATTCCACACCCGTAAGAACTTTGTGCATCTTCGGAACAAAGATGAAAACTGTTTTGTTTTTGCGCACAAAAAGTATTCTCGTCGCTTCATAACATTAAGGTTGAACCACTGTAATCACGTCAACTGCTTTAACGATGGCTTTAGTACCTTTCTGGACCTTGAAAGTGTTGGTTAAATTGCTGTCTATGGACGAGTGATATACCTCTCGGATATCATCAAAAATATCTTAATTTGTGTTCCGAAGATGAATGAAGGTCTTACGGGTGTGGAACGACATGAGGGTGAGTAATTAATGACAGAATTTTGAAAATATTATAAATGCATAAACGGCTACAGAAGTGTGATTTGGTTGTTGTTGTTGTTGTTGTTGTTTTTTAATGTTGCGATTAGATCTTTTTGAAAACCTCAACAGGTTTGTCTTCATGGTTTGAGTGTTTGGTTTCTCTGTGTCTCTTGAATTTCACGGTTCTTGGACAATACTTCACCACACAAAACGTATTGTGTACATTGCGACACTAACTGTGTTTATCCTTGCAGCAAGTGCACCCATATTTAATGTACTCTGGATCATATTTTGTTTCACTTTGCCTAGTTTTGTTATGTCATGCGTATTATGCGACCTGTTAGCCTTATTTGGTCTTTTGTCTCTATGTATTCCACATTCTCCTTCTTACCTTTTCTGTTGCAGGTGTGAGCAGTTGCTCGGAGTTAATGGTAATCTGAGGCAGGAGCTCATGTTGGTGAAGAGGGACCACGGAGCGGGCGAACAGTTTCAAACATTGGAGGAAAGTCTGGCATGTCTGCTTCAGACTCTCGTACAGAAGTATGCAGGCCTCTTTTAGTTCTAAGGAAGATGAAATTGCAGTGTAGTTAACCATTCAATCACAACAGTTGATTACGCAGTCATGTGAAAATGTGAGTGCTTTTTTTCTAACCTTTGATATTGTACTTTCTTTGTCTTGGCAGTTCATTGGTAGTAGATAAGCAACCTCCCCAAGTAATCAAAACCCAATCCAAGTTTTCCACCACTGTACGCCATCTGCTGGGAGAGAAGATGGCACCTGGAAAACCAGTCGTATTGAAAGCGCAGATTATTACTGAGGCGCAAGCAAGAAACCTGGGTCAAGGCATCGTACCCAAGTAAGTATGCTGTCTTGTTTAAATACACACACAACACAAGTATCTATTAACAATCATGATTTCAGGAAAAAAATGTTTTATTTATTTTTACTTAAAATGTTTTATTAAGTTAATTGTATTAGTTTAAAATAAAAAGTTATTTTGTTTTATTACTGTTTTTATTGCAAATTTTTTTATAATTAATTGTACTAAATTAAGCCAATAAATTGATAGCAATAATTATAATATTGATAACACTTGAGTTTCATTCGTAAAAGAATCCTGAAAAAATGTATCATGGTTTCCACAAAAATATCAAGCAGCACAGCTGTTTTTAACATCAATAATAATAAATATTTCTTGAGCAGCCAATCAGCATATTAGAATGATTTCTGAAAGATCATGTGACACTGAAGACTGGAGTAATGATGCTGAAAATTCAGCTTTGCCTTCACAGCAATAAATAATATTTTAAAATATATTAAAATAGAAAACAATTATTTGAAATTGTAATAATATTTCAGAATATTCATGTTTTACTGTAATTTTGATCAAATAAATGCATAAGAGGATAAGATAATTCTTTCAAAAACATTTAATTAATCTTATAGACCCAAGACTATTGAAGGCTAGTATATACTTATACATTTTTAACATTTCAAGATGTGTACAGTAATGCATTCATTTATGAACGAACATGAATAACAATGCACAGTAGTGTATTTCTAAAATAACATTTACCTCAATTAATTGATGCTGTAAAAGTATTGTTCATTGTTAGTTCATAATGCCTTATGCATTAACTGATGTTAAAGAATCAAGGCTTATTGTTAAGTGCTACCATATTATTTTAAAAGATAATATAAACAGCTTTATAAACTGTTATTCACAGATACTAAACTAAGATTGAGCTGTATTTTTCACCTATTTTGCATTTTTAAAACTCATGCAAACTTGAATGTATTATCTTGTAACTTGACTTCTGAGAATAAAATTTCATGTAAATACCGCAGAAATTAAACTGAACAGAAAATATGATGCTGAAGCATGTTGCATGTGCTGTTACTGCATGCACAGTACCATCTTTGATCTACAACTTAAGTGTCATTGTGTCGTAATGTCACTTTTGTGCCTTTGCCATATGTTGAAATCTGCCCATACAAGCTGCCATACATGTCATAAATTTGACAGCCTTTGTTGCTGTTCTCAGACATAAAGAGGAAGTGGAGGCACAACAAGATAAGCAAACAGATTCAGGGTTTCAGTTGAGCTGTTAACCATACAGAGGCGATACAACATTTTAGAGGTCTAACATACACCTATAAAATATGCAAATGTTTTCTAATCATTTGCTGTCTGTTTTTCTCCACTTAGTGAAAATGTTGGAGAACTTATCAACAGCACTGCCATCTTAGAACACAACACTGCCAGCAAGAGCACATGTGCTACCTTTAGAAACATGGTGGGTAATGGCTCAAAAAAAGAGATGGATTAACCCTGTCCTGTCAAAAACAGCGCATTGAGAGTGTTGTTTTTTGCTTTATCTTGCTGTCACATCGATATTCACTGCATGAAAAGCCAGATTTGAATCCCTATGGATGCCTGATTACATCTCTAATCACCAGAAGTTATCGACATTTTGCAGCCTAGGGAGTTCCCGTTTGGCGGGTGACAGAATCAGTCGGAATCATACCATGGGGGTGTGTGCGAATGGCTCTGATTAGCATTTAAATGAAACTACCTTGAATGTACCTGTTTGATGTAACCACAACTTTTAAAAGAGAAAAAGCATTTGTGATTGGCTATTGGTCAGCCTGGCCAAATGTAATACCATTTTGAGTAAACCTCACCCTTATTTTTATTATTATTATTATTAGCATAGTAATTGCTGAATGAGTACTGAAATATAGAACATTCAACCATACCTGTTCTCAGACCAAGCTCATGCTCTACTTGTCACCATGATGGTAAACCCCAAAAAACCCAACATAACAGAAACTCTTCTAAATTAACACAGCTAAACATTAAACACTACTAAATCTCCCACTTAACATTAATCTTGCACAAAAATTACATAACACTTAATTTTAGCATTTACTCTACCATTCGAGTGTCGTGGCAAAGCATGCTGGGACATAGAAATCCCAGCCCAGTTTCAGCTAAATTTAAGTTTTTGCACTTGCAAAATGCATGGGTGTGTCAACTGCCAAGCCAATTTCACATCAATTATTGGCAATTGCCGTCAATTATCTTTGCTGCTTACACATTCCCATGAACAGTCGTTGACCAGAAACCTAAACTGCAAATTACAGTGCATTTAACTGATGAAAATCACACTTTCCATGCAGTGTATTGTCATGTTAATTGATGGTTTTGAGAAAAGTATCACTCTAATAAGACATGCTTTCTCCTCTTCAGTCCATAAGGAAGATCAAACGAGCTGACAGGAAGGGCTCAGAGTCTGTGACGGAGGAAAAGTTTGCTTTGTTGTTCACCACAGAAATGACCATCACAGGCTGTGAGAGCCCTCATGGCATTCAGGTGGTTGACCCTCTTCTTTTACTGATTTATGTTAATGTTCTGGATTGTTTCAGTGAGTCATTAGGATGTATTTATAATTTATTTATAATTAATATATGTACATTTATGTATTTAAATATATTAGTGACTGTAAGAGTACAATTACATGTAAATATTTTTGTACATAATTACTTAAATTGTGCACAAGGCAGTGGTAACACCAGCATAGAAATACTCATAATTCTGCTTTGCTGAAAAAAAAATTGTTACACACTAGCTTGCACTCTAGCACAATAGCTTGTGAAATTGTTGAATAAGACAAAGGTGCAAGCTGGCTCAAATCAGTGTTATTTTAGTATCATTCACATATATTCAGTGTTATTTTAGTATCATTCACATATATTCAGTGTTATTTTAGTATCATTCACATATATTCAGTTATTTTAGTATCATTCAGATATATATAATAACACTTTATTATACAGTCCTGTTTCGCATGTACATACTATATACTTATTGTCATTTTTTATGTTTATATTTTTCTGTATAATTTTTATTTCAGTTTTATTTTTATTTATTTTAGTACATGAGTATAAAAGGGTGCCTATATTACACGTCATCAGCTCTTTTGTCTAAAGGAGACGTGCAGGCAAGCCTGAGGCAAGTCTTCTCAGGGAACTGGGTTGCAAACGCAACCTGAGAAATTTCCATTTTGAAGTGGAACTTTGACGCTGGATCTTGGTGTTGACACTATGGGGAACTAATACCTACTACGCCATGCCGAAGGGGTGCCTACCTCACTAAGTTGTGAGTATGCACAAACCTATTGGACATAACACTAAATGAAGCAAAGCGCATCAACCACGGGGAGGGATACACAACAGCTTCAGCTATGCTCAAGTGCTAGACGCACATGGTCCACACCAAAGCAAAGATCGTGGGTATCTGCAGGTGTCATAAAACGTGGACACAGAGGCACGCACTTTCTAAAGCACTTGCTGCTTGGTTTATCCATTGTTCATCTCCGATTATCATGTGACGCACTACAAACAAAACGGCTCCTGAAGACAAAAAAGTTGATGAAGTGTAATACAGGCAGCCTTTTATACTCATGGGCACTCCGCTTGTGACGTCATTGACTGTCGTCCGCCAAAGTATATTGCTGTGATGTTACACATGCCTCAGACACCGGTCATGCTTCAGTTAACAATAAAAACCCAATAATTGGCAGAGTTTACTTTATTTGCATTAAATTCTGTGATCCTGGAGGGACTGATGTATATAAAATGTGTGGTAACTGCAGTAACTGATTGTCTTATTCTTCTCCCAGACAATCTCTCTTCCTGTGGTTGTAATTGTACATGGTAGTCAGGAAATCAATGCTATGGCGACCATCATATGGGACTGCGCCTTCTCTGAGCCTGTGAGTAGCACAGAACAACCACACAACAGCTCCTTTTCCTGTTGTCGACCCTCTTCAGTGTTTTGTGAACAAATAAGCAACGTGTGCCCTGTGCTGTGCTGATTTCAGAACAGGATACCGTTCGTCGTTCCGGACCGTGTGCCCTGGAAGCAGATGTGTGAAGCTCTTAGTAGTAAGTTCATGTCTGAGGTGCAAACGCAGCGGGGCTTGGACAGATACAACCTTCACTTTCTCGCACAGAAGATCTTTGACCAACCAGACATTTCTGAAGATTTCAGCAATATGCCAGTGTCCTGGGCTCAATTCAACAAGGTGCCACTAACATGCATTTTGCATTTTGTTTATGTTCATTGATATACAGTATTATGAGCATGTGTTGTCTAACAGCTAACTAGTTGATTAGTTATTTTTTTCTTATTTATGCTTTAATTAGCACACTGACAGCATTTACATGGTGAAACAATCTTTCCATGCTGTCTCAAGACCCCTAAAAAAATAAAGTGTCTAGAGCAGGCCTGGGCAAACTCGGTCCTGGAGGGCCACTGCCCTGCAGAGTTTAGCTCCAACCCCAATCAAACACACATGAACAAGCTAATCAGCGCCTTCAGGATTACTAGAAGGCTACACAGGCAGGTGAGTTTTATCAGGGTTGGAGCTAAACTCTGCAGGGCAGTGGCCCTCCAGGACCGAGTTTGCCCATCCCTGGTCTAGAGACCCTAGCACCTAATTTTGAAAATGTGTTGATAACATTCACAGGAGTTTTGACTGGTGAATTGGTGTGAATTATTATTTCTGTGACTGTTTTAACACAGGAAGTTCTGCCTGGTCGAAACTTCACCTTCTGGCAGTGGTTTGAAGGGGTGATGGATCTTACAAAGAAATGCCTGAGGGACTATTGGAGTGATGGGTACAGTTACATTTCCTCAGTTTATTTTCCACTTTAAAGAGAACTAGATTAGATAACTAAAGATATGAAGAGAA
Source organism: Anabarilius grahami (assembly GCA_003731715.1). NCBI lineage: Eukaryota > Metazoa > Chordata > Actinopteri > Cypriniformes > Xenocyprididae > Anabarilius > Anabarilius grahami. The sequence continues at coordinate 2,203,725 of RJVU01036174.1, read as the reverse complement.
CTACTGTTGATATCTACCAATCCCTGCCCCTGCAGACTGATCTTTGGCTTCATTGGAAAACAGCATCTCCATGTCATCCTGCAAAACAAGCCCAACGGCACCTTTCTTCTGCGCTTTAGTGACTCAGAACTTGGTGGCATCACCATCGCCTATGTGGGTCCCACTGATAGTAAGTCTTGAATATTTATACTATACGATACACTACTGTTTATAAAAAAGTCTCTTATGCTCTCAAGGGTTGCATTTATTTGATCAAAAATACAGTAATATTGAAAAATATCATTACAATTTAAAATTGACATGAAATTAAAATTCTATTTTCTAAACGCATGTTATAGATCTTATTGTGAATGATTAATCTATATATATAAATTTTTCTTCTGTCAGATATCTTTCTAGTGATTTATGCAAGAATTCCCCAATCATTTAGTCTGCTTAAACCCGCCCATCTTTCTCCTCCAAGTCTTTTTTCTTTACTGAAAAACACATACATTTACACTTAATTTCCAACATTTAATCTCCTAGTGGAGTGCCATGCAAAGCATGCTGGGAACTGAGAACTGGGAACAGTTAGTTGTCAACATTCCCAACAAAATTGATTATGTTAGTAAAAATTTTACAAATGTAAGTGGATTGAACAGTCATTTAAAAGTAATTTGAACAAGTTGCAATTTTTGACTGCATGTCTCTGTTGTTTCTGCTCAGACGGAGGCAGGAAAGTCCAGAATATCCAACCTTTCACCAAGAAGGATCTGGACTCAGCTGGCCTTGGCGACCGCATACGGGATATTAACTGCATCACTTATGTGTATCCAGACTTATCAAAGAATGAAGTATTTAAGAAATTCTTTACAGGCAAGTAACATGATCTTTTAAAGACAATGTCTATATGTTAAAGGGATAGTTCACCCAAAAATGAAAATTATCCCATGATTTACTCACCCTTAAGCCATCCTAGGTGTATACGACCATCTTCTTTCAGATGAACACAATCGACGAATTCAGACGAAAACCAAGCTATATAATGGTTGTGAATGGAGGCCACATTTTGAAGCAGAAATAAAATGCATCCATCCGTAATAAAAGTAATCCATACGGCTCCAGATGGTTCATAAAGGCCTTTTGATGTGAAGCAATGCATTTTTGTAAGAAAACGTCATTGCGTTGAGTTAGAGGTTGTTCTTCAACTGCAAATCAATGCGTACGGCTGTCTGTCGTAAGCTAGTTATCATAGTTAATAAAGTTTTAAATATGGATATTTTTCTTACAAAAACCCATAGCTTCGCTCCAGAAGTCCTTTATTAACCCACTTATTATGGATGCCTTTTATTTTTGCTTCAAAATGTGGCCCCCCATTCACAACCATTATAAAGCTTGGAGGAGCAAGGATATTTCTAATATATCTCAGATTGTGTTCGTCTGAAAGAAGATAGTCATATACATCTAGAATTGCTTGAGGGTGAGTAAATCATGGGATAATTTTCATTTTTGGGTGAACTAACCCCTTTAGGTTTTACTAAAAAGAGAAAATTCACAAAATGTATCTGTATATTTGAATATTTCTTTAAAAAAACAAAAACAACTGATGCTTAACAGAAACAGTCCAAGAATTATGCGTCTGTTTTCTTGTGTCCTGAAACAGTGCCTTCCCCGCCTAATCCTGATGGATACCTGCCATTCAAACTAACAACAGTAGTCAACCCGTAAGTACAATTTTTGCTGTAAATGTATATCACATTTCAAAGATTTTATAAAACGAACCATAATTTAATGAGCACTGAGCCATTTTCTTATATTAACAACAATAACGCAGGGTATATATAGAGAACTGCTTCTATATAAAGTATGACAGGAAAATTAATTCAAGTCATTGCCTTGATCACAAAGTACTTGAGACATTGACAATGTCCATCACATCATTATATTTATATATATTTTCTTTAATGATAAGAGGTGACCACTCCTCCAATCCCAGCATACCACCTCAGACTGACCTTCCTCCGGATTTCTATAACCAATCTATTGACCCTGTCTATGGAAACATGTGCGTATTGAAGCAATCAGATCTTTGTTTCAGCCACAGATATACACAATGTTGCAGTATAGTTACTTTTAAAAGTCTTTATTGCGTGGTGTGTAAAATACCTTGTCCCCCCACAGGAATCAGAATCGGTTCTCACCGTAAGTATAATTATACTTTGGCTTTGGAAGTTCATTCACATTCACATCTGTCTGCTCGTGGACCATGTAGGACTGGTGCCAATCATATTTTTTGATCAGAAGGCTTTGTTGTAAACATAGACATCAACGACAATCTTTTCAGGCATCCTAGCCAAAACAGTCTATAATTTTAAACACTGTTCATGGCCATATTAAGCTCACAAGAGCTCACAAACTTCTACAAGTGGAGTCTGACATTAGCACTTTGCTAAGCACAAAAAAATTATTTAATAGTTTTCAGTACTAAATAAAATGCATAATTTTTTTTTAATGTTAGCATGGCAGGATTTATTTGATCAAAAATACAGTAAAAACAGCAATATTGTGAAATATTGTTATAATTTACAATAGCTGTTTTCTATTTTAATATATTGTAAAATGTAATGTATTCCTCTGATGTTAAATTTCAGCACCATTGACCCTTCAGAAATCATTCAAATATGCTGATTTGGAAATCTTTTTTTTTTTTTTTCCAAGACTCTTTGATGAACAGAGCCTTTGTATGTGTAAAAAGAAAATGTGTCTTTACTGTCTCTTTTGATCAATTGAATGTGTCCTTGCTAATTTAAAGTATTTATTTATTTCAACAAAACAACAACAACACTGTTGACTGCTGTCATTCTGTTGCCCTTCCCAGGCATCCTAGTAATTGTACACCTACATATATGCCAGACCACATGTCTGTTCCAGGACCAATCTACCAGTCATCCATGTAAGTCACAGTCACATTAAAGTTTTTTGCAAATCCCTAGTATTTAAGAAAATTGAGAAATGCATACAGGTTTGGAACGACATGAGTACATTTTTAGGTAAACTATAGCTTTAATGTCTTGGCATCAATCACACAGCTGTTCTTTATTAACATTCTCATCTTTCTTTATTCTATAACAGGCCACCAGCTCCCTCAGATGAACCCATAGACATGGATGCACTGGAGGGAATTTTGTCATCATTTTGAGGTAGAGTCCCTCTGTTTTTATTGGAGAAGGGCTACAAGATGGCTTGGCACCCCAAGGACTTCCAGCTCACGTGTCCTAAAAGGACATATTACGCATTTGTTCCAAAAACAAGTATATCTGTAGAGATGCACTTTTGCTAAATTCATATCCATGAATCAATGGACGGAGGGTGGCTTTGTTTGGCGGGGAAATTATCACATGGATTGTACAACAACTCAGCATCACACTTGCTTCCTCTTGCAAAAACCACACTAAACATGCAGTTTAAAGGACCAGTGTGTTTAACTGAATAATCATAGGGAATGTTTAATAGCAACTTGTATAAAATTCTATTAAATTTCTATGAAACTCAGGTGAAGTTTTGTCAAAAAGAGTCTTTGCGCATTAGCTTGTAGTACCTAAACTGCTGAGTCATTCCCTGTTTCGGTCTTATGACTGCTTTTGAAAGCGACATTGTAACTGACAAGTGAAACAGGAAATTGTTTGCTATCAAGTGGTTGTATTTCCATTGTATCAAGATAGACCAAACAGGTTTAACTTGTGCATTTTTGTAAGCCAGATTTTTTTTTAGATGCAGAAAAAAACACATTTAACATATTTCAGTGTGAGAATGTCACCAGAGTAGATTAACCTAAAACGAATAGCATCACAGTGCTACTGATTTTATTAAACTATATGCAATTATTAGTTTTAAGCCATTTTCCATATAAACAGTTTTTCATTTGGCTGTTTTATTTGCATGAGTTGTTTGTGATCGCATATTCAATATTCAGTATTCATATGATTCTACAGTCAGGTCTGGCCAGTAAAGCTCTAAAATCACAGTTTTATTAATTGCATATCACTAGTGAGTTTTACTTTACGCTGTAATGTATCATTTGTTCCTTTAGTCACACAATATGATCTATAACTCAATTTCGCAAACCTCTCGTTACATCATTTATAAGTATGAATCATGTAAAATATCTTGTGTGGACAAAATAACAGTAAGTTTTCACATCAAACGTAGACATTATATTGTCTCTACATACTCTACAGGGTTCTGTGTGCACCTCTTCTGTATTTAGTCCTTAGTGCTACAAGTTGTCAACTTTCTTAAAATTTAAATGTAATATACATTGTTTCTTTTCCATAAACTGTGATTTTTTGCCTTTCAACAATACTGTTCTATATTGTGTAAAATAAATCTTTCATCTTAGTGCTTTGAATAGGAAAATATCAAATGGGATGTTTTTCAAAGGTGCCATCAGTTACTGTCTGTATGTATTTAGTCCTTTTGGGGAATACCACATCATTTCATTTCTGTTGTCTATTCAGATGTTCTTTCTGTAGCTTTAATGGACGAAAATAGGAATATGACGAGAAGATCTCGTCATATTCCTATTAATGGCCAAAAAAGAGCATAAAGCACTTAATGCATTTATCATTGAAAAATGTAAAAGTTGCAGTTTTTGCAACTTTTTCTCTTTTAATGCATGTGACCAAATATGTAAAGCAGGTATATAAGATTTTTTTAAAGAAATATTCAAATTTCCATGTTTTAAATCTGACAAATAAAGTCAAAATGCCATTTGAGACAGAGTCTCTTGCCTGAGAATTCAATAGTTCTGGATTTCTAAAGAATAAAAGATTGTCTCATGGTTCATAAGAGTAAAAAAAAAAAAATAGTTTAACATAGAACGAAAATTGGTGTTAATTTAGAGATGGTAAAAAAACAACAAAAAAACTGACAATTGTTCATGAAATTCAAGCACTGTGGCATTATTTCACACTCCAAAGTCAGACCGTTACTAACTTGAAATGATTATTTATACTCAGCTAGCTTCAACAGTCAAAAAAGTGTATCTTTACATTTTTACACAAGACTTTGATGACAAAATGAGATCTGATTTTCATGTAAACATTGACGTTTGTATGTAGAAAGTCCATTTAATTAAATATCTTCAAAAAGAGCGTGCTTACAGAGCCCTATGGTGAGGTTTGGAGATCTTTCAGCTGACTCTGGTCTCCCTTCAGTCAGAGCTTGGATAAGAAGACACTAGTGAAAGAGTGCAGAAAGGCAAAAAGTGACAGAACACCTGGGTGGAGTAATCGCCTTTTCATTCTATCAGATCCAAATGCTGCAAGAACATTAATGTGCATTTAAATCCAGACATCTCGGTCGCTCAGCAATCCTCTAATCGGAGACCAATGAGGAAGGGGTGACTAAATTACATTAACAAATCCCTCTCCAATTGTGAAAAACAAGAATGGTCACTGTATCCATGATGTTTTCAACCACTTCTGCTCAGATTGGTGAGGTTTAAAATTTCTTTTACAATGAATTACACAAATATTCTCTTGCCCGAGACAGAATATCATTGCTTTCACCTAACTTTAGCTATTTACACACAAAATAATGCCAAACCCATTAATCTAAACAGAAAATCTATGCATGCAGATTTATGGCAGAAAAAGTTCAATGAAAATGCCTGAAACATGATAAACTGGGGAAAACAGTGATGTACTCCATTGTAATATTTTTTGGAAGTACTAAACTCAAGTTTTGAAAATGACATGGGGGGAGGGTATCAAGTGCTTGTATCAGGTAAAAGTTAGCATAGTTGTGTTTTGTATGTTTATATATGATGGTGTGACTGTGCTTCTTTTAAAGAAACACATACTGGACCATTAGGCCACAGTTAAACAATACAACAGTTTGAAACAGACTCAAAGAGGGATCCAAATTCCCAAAGGATTTATAAAGCTTTTAGTCGTGAATGAACATCCACCTAACCAAAGGTTTAAAGGAATGTTTCCTTCATTTTGGGAGATAGAAAAAAGAACATCGCATTGATACAAACACATGGCGAATGATGGAAATGGAAGAGCCAAACTGGAAAACACACACACACACACACACACACACCAAGCACAACTGAATAATGTAGACTGTAAGTAGAATGTAAAGAAATCTTTTGCAAAATGCTAATAATATTGTACACGTGTCACATCTCTGAAAAATCAAAGAAAAAATAAACTGAAATGAATGAATGTATGAGATTTAAACCCTGTGAAACTGGAAAGCATGCAGAAGTCCACTTCTAGCGTAGTTCACTCTTAGTAGACTAGAAATGACAGAGGTGCCCCTGAGCGGCGTTAGCCACCTGATCTCGCTCCCTATGCCTGGCGGTACAGAGCGCAGTCCTCAGCAGGAAGTCCTCTTCTTACCCTCATTCTTAGTCCTTGGGAAGGGGTTATAGTGTCTCGATTGCCTTTGGAAGTGTGTGTGATTCTCCCTATGGCAAACTTTGTTGGTATGTTGGAGGTGTGTGAAGATGAGGTGTGTGAAATGAGGTGTGTTGCTTCAGGGATCCAAAGTTTCCTGGCAGTGTTTATAAGGCTTGTGTTTTAAGCTCAATCGGTTCCCCTCGGGTCTCCTGCTGGGCTTCGGCCTCAGGAGGCCGGTTGCCCTTGAGCATGGCCAGTCGCTCGGACAGACCGCGCATGCGTGGAAAGAGCATGAAGTCGTACAGCAGGGCGCCCATAGCACCGCCGATCATAGGGCCCACCCAGTAGACCTACCAGAACAGACAGAAAACTGTAACATTTATGATTCAATAAGAAAAATCTAAATATATGATGGAAAAGTGTCTTACCCAATGGTTAATAAAGTTCCTATAAAGCATAGCAGGGGCAAAAGACCTGGCAGGGTTCATTCCAGCTCCAGTGTAATACAACTGCAATGAGATCCATGTCAAGTCAAATGCATTTGCATAATGTGTTTCACAGTACACATTGTTTCAAAGCAGCTTTACAGAAAATCATGATGTTAACATTTATAATATCTTAATGTGTTCATGCCTTATTAGGCGCATTTAGCAGATTACAGCTGGGCAATAATAAAGTTTACATTTTGCAACAAGCAATCAAGCTGTTGAGATATACTATATAGTATAAATCGCCCTACGCAAAGTAATATAAAGAGCTGGGCGATAATATAGTTACATCTGTAGATGAAATAAAAATGCTTTTTAATAAACCATGCATTTCATATAACCAATAGCACCAGTCTTAATCCAAAAATGTGATGGAAAATTTCATATTTTACAAGAGAGAAAATCATGATCAAAGATTCTGTTATGATTTATTTACTGTCATGTTGTTCCAAACTTGAATGGCTTTCTTTCTTCTGTGGAACACAAAAGGAAATATTTTGAAGAATGTTTCAACCATTTTTGTCCATTCAATAAAAGTAATAAAACAACACTGGACCTTATTGTCTTTTATTGTATGGACAAAAAAAATCCTGAGCCTTTTTTTTTATCTTTTAAAGGTCTCCTTTGTGTTAAACTTAAGAAAGAATGTCATACAGATTTGGACCGATATTATGTGAGTAAATTATGACAGAATTTAAATTTTTTGGTGAACGATCCCAGCTAATTACTAAATTACTAGTGTTTGTTTCATGTGTTTCAATCACACCTGCTGTTGTTTATGCATTTACAAAACTGTACCTATTTCATTTGAATATTTCTTGCAGCAATGTTTGACTTTGTTAACATTTTAGTGCTGTTTTGCATTGGAAAATCTGGGTCATGAGGCAAAAACCAATGCAGAACCACTGCTTTTAAGACTGAATCTGTCCTGTAGATGGCCCCTTACCCCCAGCAGGTGGCCCACAAGCACTGAGAACCCAATGGACAGGGCAGCAGAACCCAGTCGCCCATTTCGCCTCTCATCCGTCACGGCAAAGACACAGACCACGAGTTGCAGGGTCAGGAATATCTCTATGGTGGTGGCCATTCCCAGACTGATGCCTGGCTGAAGCTGAAAGCAAAAAAAATTCCAAAACACATTTATTGTCCACTATTTTTTTCATGTGAAAATATCTAGAATACTTTAACAGGTGCTCTAATTATGTTTTTAACATCTCTGTGGTTGGTTGATTGATCAATCAGTTTGTATCAAACTAATGAACTCACCAATTCAAATACACCCTCTTACCGTGTTCAGGGCCAGATTGCCTCTCATATTGCTTGGCGTGACCCCATACAGCACACCGGCTCCAGCTAGCGCGCCCAAACACTGAGCACAGATGTAGAAGAAAGCACGAAACAGGGACATCTGAGAGCCAATCAGGTAGGCGAACGTGACAGCTGGGTTGATGTGGCCACCGCTGATGTGGCCGATGGACTGGATGAGTGTGGCAGCTGCCAGCCCAAAGCAGAAGGCAACTTGGAGCACGTTGTGTGGCCCGGTGGTCCAACGCAGAGCTGCTCCCAGCCCGAAGAACACAAAGAACATGGTGCCGTAGAACTCGGCAAACACAGCCCGCCAAAAAGACATGGACCGGAACTCCCACATGGCTGCAATAACTCAGAGGCGATGCCAAAAATATGGAGGGATAAGAGCGTGAGAAAGAGCTTCCAAGAGCTTCCTCTCAGATCTGGATGCGTTCCTTTGATTTTTTTGTGGATTGACACAAAAAAAACAAAGGCGTCTAAACTATAGAAAACCAAGCATAAATGCCTCTATAACCTACAAAGAAGTTCGCGTAAAAGCAGTCCTGCTTCACAAGACTGAAATCATTTGTTCCGTTAATTTCTAACTTGTGGTTTTGTCATAAAACCTTAAGTGTGAAACTAGCAGATGATCTCTGCATCTACATGAAAGTTCTAGATGATATTTAATAAAAGAACACGGATAGACAAATGATGAGCATGTCCTGCAGACATTCAACCTCTCTGATGGGGAAGTGAGAGGCCACATGGGTTTTTATAACGGCCGTGACCCTCAGTGACACTATAATCCTTTGGCTGAATTGTGGGAGGGGGCTGCAGACAATGCAACAAATCAAATAAAAAAATTCTTAAGCCTTTTCTGTACTGCACTTCCCTTTTTTTGCTCATGATCATCGCCGTAAAGCTTACAGTATTTTTGCAATTGAGTAACAGTGAAATGTTAAATGTATCTTGGTGGGATATGTAACTTTTAACTTAGTCTTCGACTACAAATAAACATACCTCAAACTGGAGGAGAAAGGTCATAAAAGATGTCAAATGTTTAGAACTAGAAATAGTTTAACAGCAGGCGAAAGGGAAGGAATGTATTAATTAGATGTGGGAACATGATGACATTTAGAAGAACATCCCCTGAGAATCACTGTCCCATCCCAGCCCATGACAGGGAACAGTGTTCAGGAACTGCCTCTTCTCTGGCCTCGGCTACAACACTAGGGCCCCTAAAAGGGTCTAGAGCCCTTCACAGTGTGGATTAGGTGCTGACACAAAGAAACAATCCCTCTCATACAACAGAAGGAAGCCTCAAACGGATGAACCTATCATTACTAACACTCCACATGCACAGGACAGAAAAGTCCTTTCTTAGTAATAACATCAAAATAAAATAACACAATTAAATATCACATATGAGCCTGTATATGCACAATATATATAATATAATATATAATAATATAAAATAATAATATTTGGCAGATGTTTTTAAACTGCTTTGGTTTAAAATAAAATAATAAATTATATAATAAAATGATGTATAATATAAGATTTGGCAGATGTTTTTAAACTGCTTTGGTTTAAAATAAAATAATAAATTATTAAATAATAAAATTATTTATAATATAAGATTTGGCATGTGCCTAATATAATATAATTAATTAATATAATTTGGCAGATTATTTTATTCAAAGTGATATACATTGCATTTAATGTACAGAATGCAATGTTAACTGCTTTGAATAAAAACATCTGACAACTGCATAAATGTAAATATAATATAGTTGGTGTTATATAATATTGTCATACTGTAACAACATACAATATTGCCATTCAGTTTTTTTAAATTTGATATGTTAAGTTACATTATTTGGTACACATTGTGCAGCTGTATCACTTCAAACACTTTTCTAGTGGTATTTAATATTTGTGTCAACATCAACACATCTAGCATACCACACAAATCACATGCTTGTGAAACCATTTTTACTGTAACTGGGTAAAAGAGTGACTTTACACAGCACACAATGTAGGTTTTGCTGTAGCACCTCCATTCCTTGGTCAGGGCAGAGCCAGTTGGTTCTTTGCAGAACTGATTAGGCAGAGTTTTACATTGTGTGTGCTGGCAGGACTACTGGCCTGAGGCCCAATAAAGCTCTGGAAAATCCATGTTTGGTGGCAGGAGGTGATAGTGGGGCGAGGGCAACATTGAGCCTCTTCTATGGGCAATCACTGTGAGCTATAGTCTAGTGAAAGGATACTGCTTCGCTTGTGCTTTTGCTCTTTCATTTGGGATGAACCAAAATGCTGGCCGCAACAGTTTCTGTTGCCTTCTTTGATTCAGTTTTTTTGTGGTGCGGTTGGGCCGTTGACTCGAATGATAGGTGCTTTATTTCCAAATGGTACTAGAGCAGAAGTGTGATAACTGGTCTAAAATCAAAAGTGTAAACTGTTTCTATAATAAATGTAGGCATAAACAATTTCAGATAACATTATCAAATTGCAAGACCTTTCCGTTATAATCTTGCCAATCATACTGTAGGCAATACAATGTGGTTGTTTAAGGTGAAGCACCTCCCTAACTAAAGATGGTTATTAACTTAGCAATCAAGGTATCATATATCTGTTGCCCTCTCTATCCAATTTCATGTTTGGCAAGATAGCTGAAATAGGAGAGTTGCATTTGCTGTGGAAGCAGGTGATTCCGGTTGGGTTGCAAGTTGCAGTAGCTCTGCAAGGCCGGCTCAGAGTAACCGACTTTGTGTACGTCTATTGTAGGCAGGATTACTCCACACCACTGGCTGCTCATGTGTCCATAAGCCGCCTTTTGTCGCACAGGAGAGAGACAGCTTAAAACCGCTTGCGTGAGGACTTTTCTATTACCTCTGATGCAGACTGCTGACACCAACACAACCCTCCACGACCTCCCATACCACCACTGTCTTAAACAAAACGCTAGCTCAGGGAACTCAACCACCTAAAATATTCCAGGCCTTACAGATCAACTGTTGATCTAAACTTAGTTCCTCCAGATACCATTCATCCATCATTACGTCTCCATCTGCTGTATCAAGTTATTTAGGGAAGTTATCAAGAAGCATCTGGTTTCATTTTTGAATTTATCTTTATTTAATTGTCTGAAAGCACAAAAAACATGCTCGTTAAAATACAAAAAAAGATTTTCTTACTCAGTGTTTTTGTATTGTTTTTCTGTACGAATATCTAAACATTTTTAAATCAGCGAGGTAAGAAAAATAATCTTGTTTTCCCATTTTGTTTTCAGAAAACCATATCCTAAGTAATTTTGCTTAGTAAATGTATCTTGATTTAAAACATCCTTTCACTGTTAAAGTCATCTTTTGTAATTCCCCAGATACTCTGGAAAACCTTTAAAGCATCCTTTAAAATTGGCGGTTCTAAGAAGCCTCCTTAGGTCACCGTGATTTTGCCAAGTAAGACATGTTCCTGGATCAACATATTTTCTTGAAAATTTTGTCTTAACACTATTCCTACCCCTAAACCTAATCCTACCCATAACTTATCCCTAAAATCAGAGGGGAAAGATAGGTGAATAACATTGATGTTGAAGCACCTAACCCTGGTTGCAAGCCTAAACTTGACATAAATGGTAAACTTGTCCCTCAAATCTAAATGGTTGATTGGAATGTAGTTCCAGGATATCTTACTTTGGCAAAATCACGGTGACCTCTTTGGGAAGACCTTTTAGCTGGACTCCATAACCTCAGGGCTGAAGTAAGCTAACCCTCATCTTATTACATTAATGGTCGAAATAGAACCTCAAACCATCAGGATGATCATGAAATTGCTGCCTGGGATCAGTGGACTCTCCACACCTAATGCGGTAAAACAAGAATTTGGTGAATAAAAAGTAATTTCTTAAATTCTGGGATGAAAACGGAATAACTGATTAAATAAACACGTTGAAATACTATCTAATGCTAACGTTTTCAATGTGTGAGCATTGAGCAAAACCTTAAAGAAATCTATTGGGTGAAATGAGGCATTTGTTTTGATTTCTACAATTACTCTTCACCCCAGATAACCATAGTTCAAACTAAGTCGTTGTTCTTCTAGCAGTTTGGTGATATTTTCTATTGCACGAGCCTTCAGTCTGCATACAGCGTATTGTGCAAACGGTGGGTCTCTTTCCAAAGAGGAATTTAACTGACTTTTAGCTTAAAAACAGATGCCGTCCCGTCGAATGTAGTATCACTTCTCAAAAACGCAAAGTGCAAATTCATTCCTGCAGGCCTGCTTAGCAGAAATTGATCTATAGCGCCATCTTGTGGCAGCAGCACTGTCGCTCTCTTTCCATAAACAAGGACAAAATGTTCCGGAACTTCTGCAGCCTATTTTTTTTTTTAGGGATCCACCAACAAATGTTGTCCTGTCATCGATTTTATAAATCCATATGATATAATAGTTTTAACAGTGTTCACGATAAACCTCATATTTACAATTGAGGGTTAATAGCAAATGCGATAACACGATATTTGCTGCCAAAACCAGACAATATTGGCTGCTATTATAATTTAATAAACAAATATCGGCTGATATCATGCACTACTGCAAATGATCCTAAATTACGTACAAACACAGGACAAAGAATCCAAAGGGTTATTTAGAGACAGTTTATTAGAAATATGTAGACAAAAACCTCACTGCATTTAACAAACTGAAATTTATAAACCTGAAATGACAGGTCACAACATTGTTTTCATCTTTTAGTCACACCTGAATCGATATTAAGAGTGCAAACACAAATTGGTCATCTATTGATATATTTTTTTTAATTTGTTGATAAGTTACCCTTTTGTTCTGTACAGCGGTGAGGCATATGCTTTTTTTCATAACTTCTCTTTACATATATGGAAGAAACCAGTGTACAATTGCCTGCTACACATCTAAGTGTGATTCAAAACAACAAATACTAACTGCCAACCTGAAACAATTTCGTAAAGCAGCGTGTACAGACATGACTATGTACTTTGAACATGTTGGATTGACACATAAACCTATCTGAGGGTCAAAACTGCAGCTAAAACACATAAAATGGAAGTTTACCAATAAATCAGTGCAAGGGTTTCAAATATATCATTCTGATTTCAAATACAGCACTAGTGAAAACCAAATGTCTTGGCTGGCATTTGCAATTAAGAAGCATGTATCTTAAGACAATGCTTCCTTCGCTCACACACGAGGAAATCTGAGCCTCAACACAAAGAAACAAAAAATTAATTAAATAAAATGTAGTTTGAATGAGAGGGAGAAGGCAGAATATGTTGAAAAAGTCATTCATGTCCTTTTTCCATTACTACAAATTACAATGTATACGTTACATGATGCAATGACCCCACTGACATTGAGGAAAAAGCCCAAGACTGTAAAAGCCATTGAGTAAACTGACCATAACTGGTGTCCACAATACATCATTGAGAGCTCGTAATTGTCCATGCAGAACAGAAAAGTAAAGTGTGTATGTATTGTCGAGGGGCTGACGTTGCCATCAACACAACAGTAAAAATTCATTCCTTGTGACTTTCTGCAGAAAGACCTTGAAAAACTGTTTCAAAAACGAGGCAGTTTTTAAATGGCTACCAACTCAAACTTAGTCTCTCTCTTCATTTAAGTGTTAAGTGAAAATTCTTGCTTTTTTCTGCAGGATGGTTTCCAATTCCTTCACTCAAGGTCTGGCATTTCTGAAAATAAATAAATAGTAATAAAATGTTAAAAATATAAATAAATAAATTAGTTTTAATAAATTACACTTTAACTCTTTTAAATTTTTTAACCAATAAATACAGAATATATAAAGTTATAAACAACTAACACAACTGACATATAAATTGCCCACATGTATTGATATGAAATTAATGCAAGGAACAAACAAAAGTTACAGAGGAGGACAGTTCATTTAGGAAAACGTACTTTCGTCATCACTATCCACAGACTCCTCCTGGAATTTGAGATAAAATCAGGTCAAACGCAGAACATTTCAGCATTTACACAGAATGCCACAATTATAAAAAAAACATTTTTGTTAATTAGGTTATTATTAACTAACTAACTTATAATAAACCAAATAAATAAACTAATAAATAATTTATATATATATATATATAATGTGGCTTCAATAATTCTCTCACATCATCTGCACCATCCACATCTGGTAGGTCTTCTTCCCCTCCCATGTTGTTCATCATCTTTAAAATCAAATAAACACAAATGAGTATGATTTATTTTCACATTATATAATTTTAGATTATTAATAGCAGTATATATGTAGACATGAACCTCTGAAAAGCGATCAAAACTGGACAATTCTTCATCCGAGTCATCCTCCCAGTCTTTCCAGTTATTGAAGTCAACACTAAGCCAATTAAGCTGGACAAAGAACAAAGAGAAACATCCGTTAACTAACTGATCTTTTACTAAATAAAGCTACATTTTCATTGTTTAAACAGACCAAACTCTCACCTTCGTTTTCTCTTTTGTTAACCTTGGCCAAGACTTGCCAGATTCTGCTTTTTTTAGACAGCAAAACACAGACCTGTCTGTGCGTTTGTGTTTAGACTCCTGCAAAAGAATAATAGAGTACCTCTTAAACCAACAAGAACACCATGAGCTATGCAGATTGAGCTCTTACAACCTGAATTAGACCAGAAACCATCAGGTGGATTAGGGTTGTCAAGCGTACCGGTACCACTGGTACAAAAAATGTTGTTGACAGTACCAGCATTTCTGCAGTACCAGTAGTAGCGAGTACCAGATATATTTGGTACCTGCTGATACACTGCTGTCAAACGCTGTCATTTGTGTTTGTGCGAGCGCTCTCTGAGCGTCAAAGGTTTCTATTTACACCATGTTTTTATTTTTACAAGCGTTGAACATTGCAGCCAATCGCAATCATATCTGTTGAGTGTGTGAACATAATGGCCTATCAGAGATGCTAGTCAGTCAGTTAGTCAGAATCTGCTTAACAGCACTGAAAACGCACAAGGTTTTGTTCAACGTGAGCTGCATCCTTGTGAATCCTTTCATTATAACAAAGTGTGTAAACAACAATGTAAATAAGAGATTAATTGAACAATTTAGGCAGCTTTTTTTAATTATAGCGGGAGTTTTCACGAGAGTGCAGGAATCAGTGAGCTTGCGCTTTAGAAATTGACAGCCTTAGTTATTATAAACGGAGGCTCTTCTTTTGCATTCTGTTTATTACACATTCACAATCTGAATACAAGTTTAGTTTTTCATGCCGCTAAAAACACAGCAAAGTTTCTGGATTGACAACCGTAATTAAATGTGGAATTGAATCGTGTGATGATTGATAGTGGTAAGCAAAGGATTAGACAAAACGGGACAACATTTTTTAAAGTACTTAATTCCACAGTTTTTGCTCTAGTACAGAAATATGGCTGGTATTGGTACTACTGAAATTTTGGTAATGTGACAACCCCTAAGGTGGAGTACTTACATTTGGGTCAATGGACTCAAATAGTTCTACTTCATTATGGTGTTTCATGTTATCTGTTCCTCCAACACAACTAAAACAAAAAATATAGCATATTACAATTTAGAATGAAAAACTATAGCATGATATTGCACTTTAAAACACTAAAGAGGCAAGCATTAAAAATTGCTATGCAGATACCAAAACATTTTGACTCAGTACCATTGTATTGCATCATATTCTGCAATACAAAATGACAGTAATCATCACCAAATAATTACATTTTGTAATAGCAATTGGTAATGTGAAAATGGATGTACCTGAAATCAAGCTTTGTTTTGTCAAATTTTACTTGGACATCTTTGCTGTCTTCTATACAGAATTCAATGAAGACGGCCTCTCGTCTGTCATACCACTTGGCAGTTGCTGGCTGCCTGTAAAACAAATGGAATTAAAACCAATATGTTTGAAAAAGCATGCAGAATTTAAGGTCATACTACACTTCAATATGACACTGAAATGAAGTGATGTTGTTTAGTTCTAATGGGGTACATGGTGAACTAAGCAACCAGCTAAGTGCATTTGTTCAAAGACTAACTCCAGAACTCCACACTAAAAGCACAGCTATAAATTAAGATGTGTGAACAGGAGCCTCTGGTGGGGGTGGAGCAACAACGATGTCACTGTGGCAACCAGTTTGTATCGATTGGCAGGTTCATGCATGGCCTCTTAATCTACCTTGGGCTTCACAACTATGATAGTGTACAATGAAAAAACCAAGCCCCTGCAATAAGAAAGTGATTGTGTATAACGTCTTGTACTGTATTTTAAAGGCATGACCTTTGCATAAAGATTGTAGGGATAGGCTGGCAATAGCCACAAGCTCTAACACTTGTTGTTCCATGTGAACATGTAGACAACACCTAGGACATGCACTACTGTTCAAAAGCTTGTTTTAAAACTACAGTTCAAAGGTAAAAATGTTATGCCACACAAGCAAGTGTAATTTATCATATTGAGAGTTATATAGTGGTTAAGTTAATCATACCAATTAACATCTCATGATGTTGCAATATTTAGTTTAGAGCTGGTGTTGAAAGGCCATGTTGATATTCTGGTGATAATTGCCTGCTGCAAACTTAATCCAACCTAAATTTGCTGGTCTTACATGGTTTAAGATGCATTGTCAAACTGGTGCTCAGATGGTTTAGCTTGCCTTGAAGGCTGGTTTATCACCCACGTGATCTGAACCCTTTTAAAACCATCCAACAGTCTGGTTAGGCTGGGAGACCAAACTAAGACCTTTCAGTTGACAAGCACCAGCTTGGAAGACTAGCTAACTGAAAGCTAGCGTAACCAGGCTTTAAGACCATGTTAAACCACTTAAGACCAGCAAACCAACTAGACTGCTTTAAGCATTTTTTCCAGCTGGGAAAACCCTGCAAACCTTGACCTGCTAAGGCGTAATCTAGAGCGTATAAACCGCTGGAACATTCTACAGTAATGCAGATGAATTATTAAATAAAGAAGAATCAAGCAATAGCAAACTGAGCAGCAGCTCTCATGTTAGCTGTACAATAACTTAAGGCCCATACAATATAGCTGCTAACCAGCTAGCTAAGCACTTCTATGGGAACAATGTGTGCTATTTCCACCACCGATTACGACTAGTTTTTTTTCTTCTATGCGATTTAAAACGTCTACCCGAGAATGACTAGTATCTCTTAAATGTTCATATTTGATAACTGCCGCATGTGAGAAAATCTGATGTTTCCCCGATAGAGGTTATGAACACATTTGCTAACTAGCTAATAAGTTGGTGCATCCTTATCACTGCCGGTCAAACTCACATGTCGATATCTTCTTTCAGTTTTCACAAAAATCTGCGATGTCACTTGCGTCCTTTCGCCCGTGGTAGTGTTATGAATTTATGTCAGTTCAAAGCGAATGCATAAAGACGGAAGCTAGCTGTTTATGCGCCGCTCTGTCAACCTGCTCAGGAATCGCGCGTGTCTCACTGGCGCGCAGTGACGCATCATCTCAACGTTTCTAGCGACTTCTGCTGCGCGCTCCGCGCCATGCGCGCACCCTGAGCAAATGCGTCTCCATAGTAACGCAGACCTTGCTCCGCCTCGAGTGAACTGTACAAGATGTCACGATGATCCCATAAAATACGAATAAATAATGTGATAAATTGCAACATATTTCTTGTATTATCTTTCTTTTTCCAGTCAGAATTAGACTTTATAATATTAAAAATATTAAAAATACAAATGATAATAGCAAAATAAAATATAGTACAAAATTAAAATCTATCTATTTTACTTTTTGGTGATTTTTATTGTTTGAAAAAGCAAAACTACTTTTTTTTTTTCATTTTATATTTGTATTATTATTATTATTAAAGTACATTATTGGCATGATGTTTTGCGTTGCATACAATATTACCAAAGCATCAACACAAAAAAAGTGTCAAACAAACAAACTAAATAAATAAATAAGAATGGCAGTGATGTTGATAAATTAATAATTGCAAATGATTAATAATTTAAAATATCTATCCACAAAGGTCAATCGATAAATTTACAAGACGATTGATGATGTGGTCTTAAAAGAGCGCCACACAGTGGTCACATCCTGTAATTGCTAATCCGGCTCAACCAACGGACTCGAGTGACGAACTTCCTGCCTATATTATTGTGTATTCAGGGGATTTTCACTATAATTTCGGGAAAGGAACTATGTGATAAGGAAATATGACATAGAGACGCCGAGTTAGAGTCGCGAAGGAGCTAAAGGCAAAACAGTTTCGTCGTGACAGTCAACGATGTTCTTTGTATGCATGTTGTCTTCCTTTGGCCAAGGACGGGGAATTGGAAAACCACAAAGAGACTGAGCTGGTGTGTTGATCAAGAGAAGTGCCATCTGAACTTGAATAGGATATCCCAAGAATAAATTCGCAAGAATTGTCATAGTTTCTTAACGGCACGTTCAATGCAGCGGTCGTCTGTTGACTTCTTCATCGAGTGGAAGCAGGCATTCTCCAGTTGCGGTAGGTTCCCTTCACATTCATCTCTTCCGGCAAAGTCACTACAGAAGGTGAATTCCTTTATTACATGAGCACAATAGGCTTTGTCAATATGTGTTTTTCCATTATTGTTTGTAATTTAGCAAATACTTAGGTTAAGGCAGCTGCCACCCTTTTCTTCGTGTGTCAGCTTGCTGGACAATCCGCGAAATAAACAATGTCTTGATCTAACTTGTATATTTATTTTCTCTAAAACAGGGAAATAGGCCTGTTACTGCAAGTATCGAGAATTTATGGGATCACAAGGTAATTTAGTTTCAATAATGTAATAAATGCAAGCATCAAGTGACATTCACGAGCAGGTAGTGCAACACAGAACGATCCTTTGTTTATACAGTGAACACATTTCAGAGCAGCTGATGTGATTCTGCACAGCTGCCTGTTGGTGTTGAACGAGCTGATAATACTCAGCAGCACAGCCTATTCATGCAAGAAACTTCATTGTCTAGAATATTCCACCCTTTTGCTGCACAGCCACAAATCAATTGGATTGTGAAAGGGTAAATGATATTATAATGATTAAACCTTATAATATAATCCTTTTTATAAGAGATTAAGCACAGGGAGCTTGGGAGATCTGACTGAGAAGAATCTGCATGCTAGCCTGCAGCTCTTGTCAGGTGTGAAGTATTGTGAATTTATGCAGGGTTGACTCATTACACGTCTATTATTCATCATGTTTCTCCTGATAAGGAAAGGGCGAACCTGTAACAAGCATGAGCACAAGCTAATATTTAACTTCAAGAATTGTATAAAGGGTGAAAGGTTGAACATTACTGTAATTGATTAATTAACATGACATCAACCTGTTACAGCAGTGTGACATGCTGTATTATAACTAAAACTGGTTTAATTGGCATTTACATTTTAATTTTTTTGTACAATTATTATGCCATACATAAAGGATTAGTTCACTTTCAAATGAAAATACCCCAAGCTTTACTCACCCTCAAGCCATCTTAGGTGTATATGACTTTCTTCTTTTTGATGATAGTAATAAATATCCTGACGCATCCGAGCTTTATACTAGCAGGGAACCATGCCAACGAGTATGAGCTGAAGAAAGTGCTTCCATCCACATCCATCCATCATAAACATACTTTATTAACCCCCTGGAGCTTTGTGAAGTATGTTTATGATGGATTTATGTGGATGGAAGCACTTTCTTCAGCTCATACTCTTTGGTATCACTCACTACCATTATAAAGCTCGGATTCATCATGATATTTATTGAAATATCTCAGATTGTGTTCATCAGAAAGAAGAAAGTCATGTAGGCCTACAACTAGGATTGCTTGAGGGTGAGTAAAGCTTGGGGTAATTTTCATTTGAAAGTGAACTCATATTAATTGAGAGATTAATTGAGTTTTTTAAAACGCTAAAAGACTATTTAAAATGGTAAAAAAAAATGTACACACCTAAAATGTACACTTTTCTTTAAAAAAAGGAAAAGAAACATGTGTGTAATATATATGAAAAAAAAAGTAAATGTCAAGTACCCAAATTTATATAGTTTTGATTTTTTATATAGTTGACTTTTTTGTTTTTAATTTTTATTTTAACAAAAAATATTGAAAAAAAAATTCATGTAAAGTATAGTATAGTGTTGTGTGGTGTAAATGTAGCATATGCAGTTTAATAGTTGCTTGTTAAATTATATCTGGGGAATCAGTTTAACCACTGGAATTGCTTTTTGACTTCAACATCAAAATTTAAAAATGTATTTTAAATAAAATGTATAGCTGTTGGTTAGGGTAAAAGCCGATCTAAAAGATATATTAAAATAATAAATTAATTTGGACTTTAAATTATTCCATTCCATTTTCCAAATAATAAATTATGCACTTTTTTTGCAGTAGATTTATGAGGTGCTAGTTATTCCGATGTACTAAACCATGATAATTAGAGCGACTTGGGTCAAAATGTCTGAAACCATGATTATCTTCCATAGAAAAAATGGAGGAAATGTTTTTGTGCCACGTTTCATGTTGCCATATGTTTGTATGATTATTTTCACATATCAGTGTAAATGTAGCATTTGTAACACAAGAAAGCGCGAAATAATTGCAAAGTACTCAATAACTGCAAAATTTGTTCATGTTGGCCATTTGAGCCACTCTTGCAAACTGATCTCTTTTCCTCCCAGTTTCATCTGATGAGATGAGCGTGCGAGCGGGGCAGGGCAGTGACGAGGTGCTGGTGTCGCAGGCGGTGTGGGATTACCTTGCAGCCGCTGGACGGCCCTGGTTGGCCGACTTCGAGGACAAGCAGGGACTAAGCGCAGACATCATCCGACGCGGGGAGCGTGGCGGCTGCTGTGCCGTGCGGCTCTCCCCGGTGGAGGGTAGCAGCAGGGCCAGAACTGGGATGATGGAGGGACCGATTTCTCCTGTTACACGGAAAGCTTTCATTGACTTATGCCGCTGTGCCCGGAAGGAGATGACCAAACAGGAGGCGGCTCCTAAGAGGAAACGTTCTCTGTTACCCTGCGTGACGGCAGTGGAGCCCGACGGGGAAGGGAGCTTGTTGCCTCCGCCTCCCCCTCAACCACGGCGCTCACAGAGGCAACAGCAGAAATACAGGAAAAATGCAGACATGGAGACCTGTGTGGTTTTACCCATGCAGCATGAGGCCGCGGCAAGGACCGGGGCCGAGTTAGCTGTCGGTCATGAAGAAGAGAGCACCGTTTGCTCTATCTGCATGGGCGAAATTGTGGAAAAGACAACTCTGGACAAGTGCGGCCACGCGTTCTGTCGGTCCTGCTTAGAACAGGCGTTTCAAGTAAAGAAGGCGTGCCCCGTGTGCAGGTTGGTGTATGGTCAAATTATCGGTAACCAGCCGGCCAATGGGAGCATGATGGTTGAAAGAGACCCAGACCTGGAGTTGCCTGGTCATGAAGGTTATGGCTGCGTATGCATTATTTACAGTTTCCCTCCCGGTTTGCAAGCGGTAAGTACTGCTTACAGGCAAATTACAACAGCAGACTGTTTTGCATTCAGATAACCGCAGACCAGATTTCATTATATAGCACATAAAAATTCACACACTATTATGTTTTAAAATTCTTTCAGCAAGAGCACCCAAACCCTGGGGTGAGGTACCCAGGCACAGACCGGGTGGCATACCTGCCAGACAGCCCTGAGGGGAACCGTGTCCTCTGCATGCTGCGGCGGGCTTTTGAGCAGCGCCTGATCTTTACCATAGGCACCTCCATGACCACTGGCATGCATAATGTTATTACCTGGAATGATATCCACCACAAGACCTCCATATGGGGCGGACCACGATGGTATGCAGTTTAGTTGCTTGCTAAATTATATCTGGGGAATCAGTTTAACCACTGGAATTGCTTTTTGACTTGAACATCAAAATTAAAAATGTAAAAGCTTAGGGTAAAAGACGATCTAAAAGATATATTAAAATAATAAATTAATTTGGACTTTAAATTATTCCATTCCATTTTCCAAATAATAAATTATGCACTTTTTTTTGCAGTAGATTTATGAGGTGCTAGTTATTCTGATGGAGGAAATATTTTTGTGCCACGTTTCATGTTGCCATATGTTTGTATGATTAATTTCACATATCAGCCAAACAGACTTGAGAAGATGCCAGATAAATTTTCCGTCCAATAGCACCTTTATATCATGATAGTTCTAATATGAAATGCATTTACAAGGTTTTTTATTCGGGTCAAGGACAGAGGAGCAGGGACGCTTTGTTACATATAGTACATATTTTATATATAATGAAACATTTTATCTCTATTGCATTTTAAACATGGCCTTTTAATGACAGGCATATAATACCTCATTTATTTAACAATTTATTTACATAATTTACAAAGCCATTAAAATAATCATTAATGATCTGCAGAGACACACTTCTGTTCAAAAATTCGGGGTTGGTAAGTCTACATTTATTTGATCAAAAATACAGCAAAAACAGTACTATTGTGCAATATTATTACCATTTCAAATGACTGTGTTCTATTTAAATATTTTTTTAATGTAATTTATTCCTGTGATGTCAAAGCTGAATTTTCAGCATCATTACTCCAGTCTTCAGTGTCACATGATCCTTCAGAAATCATTCTAATATCCTGATTTGCTGCGCAAGAAACATTTCTTTTTGAAAACAGTTGTGCTGCTTAGTATTTTTATGGATTTTTTATTTTCAAAATTAAGTTCAAAGTTCAAAATTACAGCATTTATTTGAAATATAAATATTTAGAAACATTATAACAACATTATATAACATTATACTGTCACTTTTGATCAATTCTTGCTGAATAAAAGTATTAATTACTTTTAAACAAATTGTACTGACCCCAAACTTTTGAATGGTAGTGTAAACTTGTACATTGGATTATCAATTAATTTAATACCTTTTAATATGGAAGGGATAGAGAAACTTTTATCTTTCTAACTTCAGCTTTAATTTAACTTAATATTGCTTGTTTTTCCAGCTTTGGTTATCCAGATCCTACATACCTTGTGCGGGTGACAGAGGAACTACGAGAGAAAGGGATAACAGCTGATTGATTTCTTTCTAGCACTTGAGAAGTTTCAAAAGGATGGCAAACGTGTGCGCTTGACCACAGGCTTTTCACAAAAACCCACTGTGTCGAATCAAGCCACAGTCATCTGCTGCAGGACGCTGTTTTCACAATGTTTAATTTCAGTCTTCATGTTTAGCTTTGTTCTTTAGTTTACCTGAGTGAAGGCAGTGTGTTTCACATACAGTATTTCTTTGGTACAAACCTGGGGTGCACTTTACTGAGACAGATTGTTCAATATACTCAGCTGAGTTTAAGAGACCCACTGGACTACTAAAGTGTGAATGTCATGAAGGTGTACACTTTTCCTCATCTGCAGTACAACCTTCCTCTTCCCTTTTTTCAGGTTAGAATCACTGGGCTGCTGGCCTCCCTTTTCTAACTCTTGTTTCTTCCATCCAAACTGTGCTTAATAACCTTTTTTAGTTTATGGTAACATCTGGGTAGAGACAAATGGCATAGCACAGTTAAATGCGGGCTCTATCTGCTGGGACAATCCCATACAAGTTTTTTTTCTAGTAATCAGCACTAAGAGGCACTTTGCAACGGAGGTAATCTTTTTATTATGAGAATTTAAAGTGGATTCTGCCTGATCTTCCAGAGTGCAGGATCTAGAGAGGTTATTTGTGGGCCTTTCTAATAATAAGGTCCTAGTAAAAGAGATGCAAGTCCATTTCAGTTTGTCCTAGCTTTCATCCTTTAAAATGTCATTCATTTCAATATAATGTTCATTAAAAGTAGTAGTTTCGCTTTATGTTTGTTGGGTTCCAGTTTCCATAGTTTGTATTTTTATGCTGTTTACAGATTTTTGAGTTCATCCATTTTGGATGTTAAAACTTCTGTTACGTATATATAAAATGATGTCAAAATGAAAGGGCGTGTGAACCACTTAAACCAAACTAAAACATAATAGCTCAAACCTTTGCTGTAACCATCGTGCACTGAGTTTATTTTGAAGAATCAGCAGAATTGAAAAAAATTCAATAACATAGCAAATGACTCTCACAAAAATATGCAGGTCACATTTAACCCTAAAATCAAAAGAAAAAAAAAAAGAAATTATAGTTTACTTTAGTTTTTCCAATGTGATATTAATTTTAATTTTAACACCCATTATTCTCAGTGGTTTTCTTTAATATAACACCACATATTATTATATCACAGGAAAACAGTAATTCAGTTTTAATTTTAGCGCAAATTAAACACTTTACGTTTAATTTAAATAATTACATTTCAGTTTAAATATCTGAAATTATTTGATGCATTATATTTATAATAACTAACACAATGCAAAACACACACATCAAGAAATAATCGGCTTTATTTTCTTTTTTCCCCCTTTTGATTTTGGTGTGAGATATGACCTGAGTTTGTGAGATTCACCCAAATATCTTAAATATATGCTAGGCTGATTTATCAGATTTGTTTTGTATTTCTCTCATTGAAATGTTATTGTGCCTTCTGCTAAAGGTCACAGCCTGTTATTACTAACAGTATACCATTACTCAGTATTGGTTAAACTGTGTTCTGATCAATATGAAGCATTAACTTTATAGCAGACTTTCAGCTTTAAGCAAAATGCATCATACTTTTGAAACCAAGTCTCAGATAAATTTGCGCAAACCAAAACATTTACTTTGTGTTACGAAGGTTTTTGTGTTGTTAGAGGTTGCTTACATTTTAAAGTATCCTTAAACAGATTTGAGTTTTTCTTTGAGACCATATTCTCTTGCTCCCACCTTTATGTTGTGAAGGACCAATTCAATCAGGATTAGTAGGACTTAAATGTTACTGTCATGCAAAATTCTATGCACTTCAAAATCAGATTTATAAAATAGACCTCTTCAGATGACTGATTGTTCAAATTAAATAATTTGCCTTTATAGTTGTGTTGATTTGTATTACATAATTGAATTGTATGCTACAAATAAAATGTGCTTTACATTTTCATACTTGAATAAAGGGATTCTGTTCTGTTACAACAGTGTTCTGTTTAGTTTTTTTGAATGTCACATTTAACTTCTCAAAGCTGCCTGTTTATCTGAAATGATGATAAATGGTGCTATGACAGTAATCCACTGTTTTGCAAATATGACCTAGCTGCTCAGGATAACCTGCCAGGAATTTAAACTGTCATGAATTATGAATTGCATTTTTTCTACCTTTATCATGAGTAGCACATCTTGTGTCAGGCATGTACTACATCTAATAAATGGATCAACTGAAATTTCAACATTATCCATGAAAGCTTTAGTATGTTAAAGGTATGTTAAAAATACCTTGATATTAGTAATAATTGCTTATAACTAAAAGGAGGGTGAATTCAGGTTGATTGGGACACTTTTTGCCATTGAGATAACTGCGAAAAAGTGACTCAATCAACCTGAATTCACCCGATTTGTTGTGACTGGCTGAAAAGGAAGTCATAATCAGAATGATACATTTAGGTATATTACATATAAATGTATTCATAACAATTGTTTGATACTTTATTATGTTCCACTTTTTTATTTTTGCTGTTTTGCAAACTGATTAAATTTGTATGCGATGAACACTAGCTTTTGGTACAGTGGGATTGTTCAACTGTTTTTTTTTTTTTTGTAGCCTAGACTACCTGAACTGAAACTGACATTCAGAAATAAACCCACCCTGAGAAATATTTACTGGATTTTATTACTAATAGCCCAAGTTTTTTATTTATATATATATATATATATACACACACAACAATAACTTAAAAATGATTAGGCCTTGCAATGGAGCAGTTGTGTGCAATTTGCAAAGAAATGTTCTTTGGAAAAATCCATTATACTGCAGATGCAGTAAATACAACCTTCTGGAGCAGCAATGGCATTGCACCCTAAAAAATGCAGTGCTTTAAGATGCTCAACAGAGGGCGCCATTGTACCACTTCTCTAAACTCACAAAGAAATGTTTTGGATTGAAAAACTGCAGTGTACACACGCGGTAGTGTATTTTTTGTTGTTATCGTGTATTCTCATTCTTAAAATTAGTATCTTAACATTATTATGATAACATAAGGACCTCAACCCTGGTAAAGGCATTTAAATTATTCGACAAACAACATGTATGCCTTCCTACCAGAAAGTGTAGCCAGATTTTAAACAAAGGCCCATTTCCATTGTAGGGATTCATATCTGCTTCCATCATTTGGAATGACACCCAGAATGTTAATAATAGAATGTAGTAGTAACACTATAATAATTAACATTAATCGCTGCAGTCAATAATTTGCTTTTAGATAATATAATACAGTCTGGGTTATGTTAGCTTTCATTTTGTGTTATGGTTTCAGTCAGAGGATGGGGGTATGCTATGCAACCTGTCCATGTTGGCATCTACCTTATTTGGCTTCTTCTAAATGATGGTTTGTGCCAATATACAGTAGAGTTTGATTGGACACACGGCCTCTGACGTCAAAAGACAATGAAAATAATATTTTCCTTTCCATGATAAGTTGTTTTATGTATCATATAATGCCTTAAGTTAAGTCTAAAACACTCAATTATCTTGCACACCATTTTTTAAATTCTTGAGTGTTTTTTGGCAGAAATGCATTGACGGGTGGTGCAATGGTCAGGGCACTGTTCTTGGAAAACCCGTGTTGAAATGTGACTCAGGGGCATTTCCTCTGATTATGCCAGCAACCCTTTGAGCAATGCACTGAATCCCCATCTGCTTTAAGGTCTACTATAGTACAATGGTGCTCTGACCCCTCTCTCTGTGTTAAATAACATTATGGAAATGACACCTGGTTCTTGGCAAGGTTTACCAAGTAGGCTTCTCTTTTGTTTCTGCGAAGGGATGTGATCTCCTGTTTATTTTTTATATTTTTGAAGATAAATTGTTGAAATGTCAGCATAATATAGTGAAATGTTTAGATGGAATGTTATATATTTGGATATTAATGTGCACAGTAAAACCTTTTTTAAAATTTCAATAAAAGTTATTGTTAAAAAAAAACTTGTGCCACATATGGATGGATAAGTCATTTGATTCTATAGAATACTTCCTAAGTGTTACAAGTCCCTCTTATTCTAATGTCAGGAACAGGAATGGCTTTAAAAGAAAATCTGTCATACTTATCTTGACCTTTAATCATCTTGGCTTAGTTCATAAGCTGTGACAGTAATACTTAAACCAAAAAAGAGCTTTTCATTCCCATTTATGCCATTAGTCCTCAGTGAGAGCTGAAGGGTTGGAGTGGCTCAGGTGTGTGATGCCCATGTGTAGGCTGGACCATGCAGTGGTGCGAGTGCCATGCCGAAGCTTTTCTGGACATCTGCTGCTCTTCAATCTCACGGCCCGGCCCATCTGGCTCAGCCAGGCTTTCCTCTCGACAAAAATTGTTGCTCCTTATGCCAAAAGCGCTCTTTGTCTTTGCTTATCTCTCTCTATTCTCTCCTCCTTCTATCCCTTCTTTGTCAGGATTGATAGCGCTGAATGTTTGTACTGCTTGTTTGTCTGAAATAACACGTGTATGGAGAATGATTTTGCCTAGTATGTTTAAAGGATTCTCATCAGTGTCACGTGTGTGTAGATAAGTTAGACAGGTTGCAGACATATTTAGCTGATATTTTCCTTTTTGGGTGAGATGATATACTGAGATTTATATTGTAGCATTGCATGAATAGCCTGTTTTTCAAAACAAAGATCATTAAAATATAGATAAATATATATTTAAAAAAATAAACGTATTTGCTTATTAATGTCTGCAATCCTTGCCTCAAATAATGAAAAAATATCATTTGACAAATTAGATTTATTCTTGTTATTTTGAAATAGTGTGAAATGGTGCATACAACATTTGAAGCAGAATTGTGTTCTGTGATTTGGTTTGTCATGTCTATTTCCCTGGGCAATTTCACTCATGTCATTATCCATCTGCCTGCATGAGAGGGTGGGGGTTTGCGAGGGGCAGGGAAGCATTTGAATAAACCCAGAGTGCATATATTGTGAAATGTGAAACATTCAGTTTTTTTGGAAGAAGAAAAAAATCAACAGTGTGTTTTCAAACTTTCAGAGTGTTAACAATCTTATAGATCATTTCTGTGCTTTTACAAGACTCTGGCATTTGTGCGCATTTTACTCTTGTCCTCTCCACAGAGCTTCTTGTGCCCCCGCCCCACGGTGCTCTTTAATTAGACAGGATCTGTGCTTGGACAGACCTGGCATGCTGTTTCTCTCTCTCACCGACTGTGTCTTTCTATGTCTCTCTATCTATCACTCTCCTTCTTTTCATCCCAGCACACCTTCTCTGTAGCCTAGGCATCAACATGATGCACTATCTTTATCTAACAATAGCCCTAGGGCTCGGAACCAAGAATCAGAATCAGAATCAGAATGTGCTTTATTCGCCAAGTGTGCACAAACACACAAGGAATTTGTTGTGGTTTTTACAGAAGCTCTTGGTACACACATGACATGAGAACAGAAACATTTAAATAAGTAAACTAAGAAAATAATAAATAAGTAAAATAAAATAAATAATAATACTAATGTGGTATCCAGTTTTACCTTCAGTCTCATATATGAATTAAAAACATAATGAATGAGGCTCGGGTCCGTTAACTCGCACGTGTATTTGGCGATACAGATGGAACACCATACTAAAACCCTCTGACAGTGAATGCGTTTCTTGAATGGCAGCCGCAACTGGGTTGTAGCTGGGGTATCCAGGGCCCTGGGGCAAGTTGTTGCTGTGGGCCCCCATGGTTGAAATCTGTACCACCTTTGCCCTGCTAGCAACGGCCCTGCACTGCTACAACAAGAAACCAACAAAATTACATTAAAAGTTTTATTAACAAAAGTTTGGGAGGAACACATTCAAACGATCTAACTAATCATCACATCACTCCAACCAGCAGTCAGCAATAAGCAATCAACATGTCTACCCAATCAGCATGAGTGGAGACCTATATATATATACTCAGTCGACTCACCTATGTTTCTCAACAGTTTTCAGCATCCCTCCACCACCCCGTCTCCTCACACTCACCTGGTTACTTTCCTAACCAGAAATACAGGGGGAGTGTTCGGGCCAGATACCGAGCTCGGAGCCCTCTCCTCCTACTATATCTGATTATTTGTAAGTGTGAACTCGTGAATAAGTGAATCAAAAACTTGCTGCATAACCAGCGTAGTCCAACCAATTCCCAGAAGAATAACACTTATAAGTCGGTTCTTTTTAGTTAATCAACCAAAGGCCCTGTCCCAAATGGCACCCTAAACACTCGCGGTCTTTCTACGAGTCCACACTTTCGTAACGTAACGCCACCTTGACTGTCAGGAAGATGTCTGCTGTGGAGCTCGCACCAGTGCGGGCTCAGCAAAAGTGCGCATCGAGGGTGCATATCGGCCACAAAGGGGGCACTCGTGAGCACCCTTCTGAAGCCTAAAATTGACAAATGAGATACCCTACAGTCTCGTGGACTTAACGGACACACGTACGTGGCAGCTAATGTAAGTCCACAAGACCGAAAGTGCATAGATGTGTGCCATTTGGGACAGGCCCAAAGTAGTCCTAATTAATGACTCTTACGAACTGATTCGATTGAATCTAAAACATACTGCATAGTCAGTCTAGTCCAATCGGTTTCCAAACGAATAACTCCTATGAGTCGGTTCTTTATAGTTAAAGGATTAGTTCCCCCAAAAATGAAAATTCTGTCATTAATTACTCACCCTCATGTCATTCTACACCCAAATTAAGATATTTTTTCATAAAATCCGATGGCTCTGTGAGGCCTCTATTGCCAGCAAGACAATTAACACTTTCAATGCCTAGAAAGCTACTAAAAACGTATTTAAAACAGTTCATGTGACTACATGGGTACAACCTTAATGTTATGAACTGACAAGAATACTTTTTGTGCACCAAAAAAACTAAATAACGACTTTATTCAACAATATCTAGTAATGGACGATTTCAATACACTCCTCATGAAGCTTTGAAGCTTTACGAAGCTTACGAATCAGTGGTTCGTAGCATGTATCAAACTGCCAAAGTCACGACCCCCAGTGGTGAACCATTGAAATTTCGAAACACTTATCACGTAACGAAGCCTCGTTTACTGAAATCACGTGACTTTGGCAGTTTGATACGCGCTCCGAACCACTGATTCGAAACAAAAAATTCGTAAAGCTCCGAAGCTTCATGAAGCACTGTTGAATAAAGATATTGTTGAATAAAGTGTTGAATTCAAGATATTGTTGAATAAAGTCGTTATTTTGGTTTTTTGGTGCACAAAAAGTATTCTTGTTGCTTCATAACATTAAGGTTGAACCACTGTAGTCACATGAACTGTTACGTCTTTAGTAGCTTTTTTGGGCATTTGAAAGTGTTAATTGTCTTGCTGGCAATGCAGGCCTCACTGAGCCATCGGATTTTCTGAAAAATATCTTAATTTGTGTTCCGAAGATTAACGAAGGTCTTACGGGTGTGGAACGACATGAGGGTGAGTAATTAATGACAGAATTTTAATTTTTGGGTAAACTAACCCTTTAATCAAAACCGTACAGCTCGGACAGTGTAGTAAACGGATTCCCATATGAATCTCTCTATATGAACCGGTTCTTTTTAGTGAATCAAACACATACTGTTGTAGCTTACTTAGGACAGGACAACCTGTCACTTACATGAGATCTCAACAATAGACCTTAGGTGCCATACTGAATTTAACACAGATAAAAACGAGGCTTTGAGGGATAGACATACAAGGCATGCACTGTATAAAAGTAACATCATTTTCACCATTCATAACTTTTAAAACTGTTTTGTGGAGTTTTTGTCTACTGAAAGTTTTTCCAGAAAGATGTTTCATGAGCTGATTGTTAAACAACAGTACAATCTGTGAACGCATTTTATTCTGTCCCTCACAGCCTTGTTTTCATTCCTATCAAAAAATAAATAAGGCAACGACACAATCAATTCCCGATGGAAAAAAACTCCTGCCCAACATTTTTATTTCTTGTTTGAAAAGCTGTTTCTCACAGATAAATGTGACAATAGGGAAGAAAAAACCTCCATTTCATGCCAACTTTAAATCAGTGTCATTGCGAACAGATTGTTTAAATGCATTGTTTTGTTTTTTCTAAATAATTTTCCCTTTAAATTACAGAAAGTATTGAATTCAGGTATTGTGTATTATCCTCTATTTTTGTATTAGGAATCATAATTAATAATTTATAGATGTTGTAACAGTTGGGTACTAAATAGCAGTGTGTGAGCCCACAGCCATGAGCCCCCATTTTGCCTCAGGCAGTTTACTTGACGGTGCCAAGGTTTTTTTGTGCATCTGTTTCTTTGTATGTGTCTTCTAGCATAGACTCTGATGGCATTTGTTTGTGTCAATTGTGTCTAGCCCCATTTGTGTGTCTACTTCATATCATAACTGTATAAGTGTCAAAGGATGTAATGCATAAGTACATGCACCTTCTGATTCTGATTCTGCACGATTTAGCAGAGGAGGCCCTTTAAATTCCTGAGAGATTCACAGATGGACTTTACCATTAGGGCACGAGAGCAGCTCTGGCAAAGATTTGCTTTGGCTGGATTTCCAGAAGACAGATTGAAGGCTCTTGCTTAAAAACTGTTAATTATTAGTAAAAGCCTATGTTACCACTTATGAGAGTTAAAGCATAATCATCATTCCTCTGTGTGGAAGAGAAATAAAAACAGTAATCAGTAATTAATTACCCCTGAAACCTATTCGTATTATAGAAGTCCACAGAGTGGGTAAAAATGGGTCATAGAGGAATCATTTTCTTGCAGGATGATGGAGCTGTGATGTTACTGAGGAAGAAAATACTGAATTACATCATTTATGCATTTTTAACACTATAAAAAATGTTGATTGGTTTCAGTAAACCATTTAGATCTCGTTTTCTGGGCATAGGAAATAGGCAAGACATATTTTGTGCTGTGTCTGAAATGTCAATAATATTCTCATATTTATTGGATACAAGTTAAATTACTTTAAAAACCTCAAATTTATTCCTAAACTGTATCCCACCACTGTAATCAAAAGCTTGTATGTCAAATAAAAGCATATGTTGATTCAAATGATCCTTCTGCATGTTATTTAACATCATATTATAAACCAGTCATTAAATTTTACTTACCTTAAAAAAGAATCTTACAACTTTCACTGTCACCTCAGAATGGTGGTGCTCATTTCTTATTGGTTGAACATAAACTTCAGTGTGTTCCATTTCATCAGTTTGGTCTGGTGTATCATTTTCAATGCAGTCATCAGGACATCAAACATTGTTGTCCATAATTTACTTACTGCAGAGGCATACGTATCACTGCAAATGTAATAAGTGTAAATTACTGCAAATGTCATAAGAAGCATTTTTCATATTCCACCCACTCCAAGATAGTCTGTGTGATGATATCTTCAAACATGGTATGATTGCTGGTGGCAGATTTAAGCAACTGAACATATAGGTCTACAGTTTTTTTCAGAATTAATTAGGGCTGAAATGGTAATGACAAAAATCTAAATCGTTGATTATTTCTCTTAATATTAAACATTAAATAATGTTGACTACACATACAAAATAAGATGAGAACATTTCTGAATTAGTTGTTGTTTATATGTCAGTAGATCAAGACAGCAACACTAAAAACACATTTTTTTTATTCAAATTGTGAATAAATTATATACAGAAAGCAAAATGCTCTTATCACTGAAGCTGTCTAAATGCTCTAAAAACGAATAATCAAGGTGCGGTCACAAGAAAAGCTCCATTGTCTGTTTAGTTTCATTGTGTTTTGGTTTGGTTTTCCCTGTGTTCTCATTCATTGTTTGTTGCTATGGTTTCTGATTTGAGTTACACACCTGTTCCATGTTATGTTTATTAGTCACTGTGTGTATTTAAGCCCTATAGTTCTTTCTGTTCATGGTTTGGTGTCGTTTATGTTTGATGTGGTTGTGTTCAATAATGATTATTCTGGTGGTCTCATGCATGTTCTCAGTTACATTGTAATCAAAGTGTTTTTGTTGTTTTCCTTTGTTGTGCGATTACTGCAGCCACGCAAGACAATTGTCAATAGAGTAGCAATTTATGAAACACATCTCACACAGAAGTCACTTTTCAACCAAGCAGCTGTCTGTTACTTCAACAAGTCAAATTCGTATGACCAACTGAACAGATGTAAATCTGCATGTGGAAATCTTTTGCCCTCACACGAAATTCCCAATCGCACGGATTTCTATTGAAATTATTGGATTTCTCCTACGAAAATTCCCCAAACAATGGTAAATGTGAGTGCACCTATTCTGCACAAACTCATATAATTTCTGTTTTATTATATATGTTGAGCGCATTGGAGTGCAGGATGATATTGGGCTTGTAACTAATTTAAACGCCTTTGCAATCATGTGTTTAACAGACTCCTCTGTGATTAGCTACAATGTTCAACACTGCAAAAACACTGTAAATTGAAACATCTGATGTAACAGTAGACTGCTAGATCTAAATGGCCCTTTCACGCGTTTAAAATATTCTAGCTGACCTTTTTTTAAGGCGACCGTTATTTTAGAACTTTTGGTCTTACTGTTTCCATGGCGACGTGTAATGCTTGTCACGTAACACACCGAAGCCACAATAACACTGTATGACAGATGTATTGCTATTATTTTGTTTTTCCTTTTTTATTTAAAATATTCACAAACTTGCTTACCATATAATCAACTGATATCTGATATTCCGATTCTCAAATATGTGTAAGAGAGTGTGTTTTGTCGTTTAAAAACCTTTATAAATGATCTTTAGCTTGATCTATAATGCGAGATGGCCGCCGCCATCTTAGTTTGCCCCACAGTCTTGTCAGTCGGACTTACAGCACGTGAATTCATCAGTTTCTCCCGAAATACATGCAAGTAAGTGACTGGTGAAATGGAAGAATAATAGAGTAAACTTTATAGTTGCTTAGGCCCATTGTGTTTGTCTGATATGAGTAAACGTCTGCAAATTATATTTGAATAGATTGTTATTGCTGCTTCCACTGATGTCTGACATCAGTGTGTATTTTACAAACTCTAAATGTATTGTTTTACTGGTGCTTATGTATGGTGGCCCAGTAGTGCACAATAAAGCCACAACACAACGAAATAAAGCCAAAACACAACGGAAACAAGCCACAACACAACGGAAATGCTCCCGACCACTTGGGGGCTCTCAGAGCTCGGTAATGTTAGTATTCCTTGCCAATGTTCTATAAAGTCAACAGTCTTACAAAGATATCAATACCATGATTAGTTTCAAGTATGTAAACATTGTATATCGACATGAAATATTAATTAAAAATCAACTACGTGCACAATAGCTTCATATTTATACTTGTGAATGATTTGACGCGCTACCAC
>RJVU01036174.1:2157821-2168282 GCA_003731715.1 Anabarilius grahami | reverse complement strand
ATGCTTGTCACGTAACACACCGAAGCCACAATAACACTGTATGACAGATGTATTGCTATTATTTTGTTTTTCCTTTTTTATTTAAAATATTCACAAACTTGCTTACCATATAATCAACTGATATCTGATATTCCGATTCTCAAATATGTGTAAGAGAGTGTGTTTTGTCGTTTAAAAACCTTTATAAATGATCTTTAGCTTGATCTATAATGCGAGATGGCCGCCGCCATCTTAGTTTGCCCCACAGTCTTGTCAGTCGGACTTACAGCACGTGAATTCATCAGTTTCTCCCGAAATACATGCAAGTAAGTGACTGGTGAAATGGAAGAATAATAGAGTAAACTTTATAGTTGCTTAGGCCCATTATGTTTGTCTGATATGAGTAAACGTCGGCGAATTATATTTGAATAGATTGTTATTGCTGCTTCCACTGATGTCTGACATCAGTGTGTATTTTACAAACTCTAAATGTATTGTTTTACTGGTGCTTATGTGTATTTAAATGTCTGAAACCTTAAAAAAAAACTTGTGGCTGAAAACACTTAATAGTTGTGATTATGACCAGTGCTGATCAGCGCGTCCGTCTCGCAGCCAAAGCGCGAAAGCGTTCTAATGGTGCGTTCAAGTCATGTCGGAAAGATCGTATTAATGAGCTGAACGCACATGAACGCCACCACAATGTCGTAAATACGAGTGGGGAGCTCGGGATTTTCTTTAAGCCCCGATCTGTACGAGTTGGGGGCGTGTCAGTGAGAAACATGGCGAAATACCACAATACTTATCGGTATTTAGCAGTGACATTGTCAGGCTTTTCTATTACAACGAAGTAAGCTGATTCCCAGCAAAAAATACGATAGCATCATAATATAAAAATGTAATATGTAACAATAAAGTTTACAATGGCTTCATAAATTAATTAAAAACAAAAAAAAAAGCAACATACAACCAATATTGCACATTCTTTGCTCTACATTTTCAAAAAGTAGAAGTGTTGTAGAGAAGGCACACCGCCATCATACTCCGACGAAAGTGACTTGAACGCACCTACCGTCGTACACACGACTTCCCACCTCGTGAATACGAACTTCCCAGGAGGACTTGAACGCACCATGAATCCCATATGTTGGATCGTACTCTCAAGGGCACATAAATAAAAATCCCATATGTGGGACCCTAACGCTCAAAAGGATAGAATGCTGCATGACACTTTTCACTACGGCAGCCATAATAACGATTATTTTTTCGAATCGTTGCGAAATTGAGAATTTGAGCAAATGAATTTCTCCTCACTTCATGATAGTAACAGGATGGATGTGTTTTTGTGGCCTGGCTTTGGCATTGGTTAATAAGGCCTCTTTTTATCTGCTACAGCAGTGTTTCTCAACCAGGGGTCCATGGACCCCTAGTGGTCCTTGACATAATGCCAGGGGGTCCTCATAAAATATCTGAATATGAATGTTTGTATATTTTGTCATTTGACATGTTCCCATAAAAGAAGATATGTATAATATAACTGACGAAATGACTAAATATAGAACAAGTCAACTAACTTAGTAGTAAATTATACTTGATTGTATTTGGTCGTCACAAAGGCATTAATGATACCAATGAGACAATTTTATTCTGGAGTCCTTGAGGATGGTTCCAAATATGACAGGGCTCCATTACTCAAAAAAGGTTGAGATTCACTGTGCTACAGGCATTCCTTTTTTGGTTGTCTGGTGATACATGTCGGGATTGGGCTGCTTTATTTATGACTCCAATTACATGGCCACCATTAGCAAGGCCTTTAGCCTAATGAGTCATGCAGAAGATTGGAGAGATGGCCCATGGAGTTGTATTGATGGAACTGTAAACAAGTCCACTATGTCACTAGAATCGGTTACCATGAGGTACTATTGGTTTTAGGCAACACCAGTCACCTGAAAATTCTCATTATCTCACATTTGCTCCCTACACTTTGTTGTGTGTGTGTTCTGTCTGTTGTGTCTATACCAGTGTGTTTCAGACTTGGCTTAAGCAGAAATAGGTCAGGCTGAAAGATTTACAGCCGCAGACAATTTAAATGCCATGACCTGTGCAGCCTGGACATATAAATGTCATCTAGCCCTGTTTAGGTAATCTAGAGGTTCTGGGTTGAACATATATATTGTTTGGCCGCATGATGACCAGAATACAGTGCGTTTATAATGAATACAATGGAATAGGCAATGCCAGCAGGTGGCATTTCTCTTCTGATTTTCTTTGTCTGATCTCTCCATGTGATTGTTAGGCTTTGCAGTGTATGAAAAATGTATGAAAAGAGCTCTTCACATCAGTGTTAATATTCACACCATGCATGGATGCATGGATGAGTGACTCTCTATATCTTGTTGGATAAAGACATTGGAACAAGGAGGAAACATTCTCCCTGTGTACGTCTTCATGTTCCCATGACAACAGGCTTACTGCTGTGAAAATGCAGGAAGACAAGGATTATATCTGTTCGTGAGGAAAAACAAATCTACAAAGTGAGAAGGCTCTTGGTTATTTGGTCTTTATTAATGTGCTGTTGAGAAAGATGGAGTGTTCATATAAATATAGAGGATGTTCACACAAACACCATGTCAAAACAGACCTTGCTGCAGGTTGAGATGATGAATATTTTATGTATTTACATGGAAACAACCCGTTCTGTGGTAGTACTTTGATATACAGTGGAAAATGCTTGTTTTTTGACAAAATATTCATTACAAATGATAATAGCATAACCATTTGAGTGAAAATTTGAGAAAAACTATAAATTATAAAAATTAATAAATTTCAGAACACCTTTTTTATATTTTTCATTAGTCACCAAGAAATAGTGCAGAATATTAAATATTTCAATAACACTTTACAATAATGTCTTGTTTGTTAACATTAGTTAGCTTTATTGCTCAACATAAACTAACAATGGACAATACTTCTACATCATTTATTAATCTTAGTAAATGTTAATTTCAAAATTTACTAATCATTTTTAAAATCCAAAGATATTTGTTTACGTTTGTTAATGTACTGTGAACTAATAGGAACAAACAATGGATAAACAATAAATGCTTTAAAAATATATTGCTCATTGTAAGTTCATGTTAACTAATGCGTTATCTAATGAGACCTTATTGAAAAGTGTTATCAATATTTTTCTTTCATTTTACATCATGTTTCTTTGTTTTACATTTTTCAAAACATTTCTTTTTAAATTCCATATTAATCGTCAATATACTATATTACCATTGTCTAAAAATAAAATAGTCAAAAACACGTGGTACTTTTTGTTAGTGCAAACCAAAGTTTGATATGTTTACTTGACTATATCAAAAAGAACAACTGCGAAGTGGAAAAACAGCAGTGAAGCGTCACGAAAGCTACATCAACTCCCAAATACCAAGAACATGACTTGTTTTGGATCCCGTCAGCAGCACAGCACATAAAGTCAATGTGTATTTCTTACATAACCTCCTTCAAGCTCACTTTGTGCTTCACTTCCCATATAGTCCTTGTGAGTACATGGAGAAACATCCTCCAAGCACTTGTTCAGTGAGTGTGATTCCTAATCGCAGCCCTGTCATTGGGTTTTAACATCACTTCTAACTCAGTCCAATTCCTCAATCCTCAGCAATTCCATAAGAGCTGTGCCCTTGATATCCGACCTCAGTCCGACAATACCAGTAGCTATTTTTGTACTTTGAACTGGATGGGTCAGGCAACCTGCTGACAAGGTGGAAGTGAAGGTCTGACACAACATAATACTTTCCAACATTGTATATCTCCCAGATTTGGACTCCTTTTTACTTTATGGCACAGAGGTACTTTAGGGACCTAGAGGGGAAAAAATCTCATAGTTGTTCACATCACACATCCTGTTCTGAGCTGTAGCCACTAATAGGGTGTAAATGAAGCACTTGGGGATTTAAAAACCATTATTACGCTTCTCTCTGGAATACATGATTCTGATTGGTCAATT
This sequence comes from Anabarilius grahami, assembly GCA_003731715.1. Classification (NCBI taxonomy): domain Eukaryota; kingdom Metazoa; phylum Chordata; class Actinopteri; order Cypriniformes; family Xenocyprididae; genus Anabarilius; species Anabarilius grahami. The sequence goes on along the minus strand of RJVU01036174.1, from coordinate 2,164,294 downwards.
GCACCATTCAGCGGTCAGATCATTTCCTAATTTTCATTCTTGTCCATGGAAACGCTGTATATCAAACCACTTGACTGGAAACTAAAAATGGTGCTACTTTCATGTTGCTCTTATGATATCACACTGTGGAATCCCTCTCTGTCATTTCATACAAACACAATTTGTCAAACTTGCCAGTTGATAGCTGAGGCCCTGTTTACGCGTTTTGGTCGATCAGATCACAAGTAGATAAGGGAGATACATACCCGTTTACACCTGGTGTTTTAATCTGTCTCTTTTGTCCACTATCAACCACTTCTGTCAAGGGCCCTTGTGTCATGTGCGGGACGCTGCAAAAGAAGTAAAATATATCTCTAACATAATTCAAAATTGTTCATCTAACATCCGTACGTCATATGCAAGACGTGAGCACATGATCAAAGATGCCCATCTTGACCATTTACATATAAAACAAGGGCCTTTTTACTTTTTACTCGCGTTTTTGCAGCATCTCGCACATCGAGGCTCAAGTTAAGTTTAACTGGGGAAAAAAACGTCACCAGACCTTGCAGTTTATTTTTCATTCTATTGCCCAGCGTCTTGCATTTTTAAATGCAAAAATGACGTACAGTCAGCCGGACATTGTCGCAAAATAAACCCAGACAAGGTGACCCCACCACAGAGCATACATTACTTACATTTAATCTCATCATGGCACTTGAACTGAAAAAGCGTATTTGTGCATTTGGATGAGTTGTCTGGGTTTGACAGGGATGAATCATCCTGGCCGTGTTCAGTACACAGCGGTTTACCCCCCTCCTTGTTGTTTGCCAGATTTACTTGCAGAACACGGTTGGTCATCACTTGAGTGCTCAGCTATATTTCGTTCTTTTTCTTTCACTTGGAGGTAATGAGAACAATGACAGTTAACCTGACTGGTGTCTTTGCTCCTGCTGCCCCACTCAGTGCATTCAACACAGTCACCTTCTGCACATCAGACCGCACTGCCGCAGCCTTTGTGTGCACTGTTGCCTAGTGATCGCAGGAGGAAAAGCACAATGCGAGTGTGTGCATATCTTTGCATGTTTGTGTGTCTTTTCTTTGGGTTGCTCAATATCCTGTTTCAGTTTATGCAGAGCAGGCATGCGGATATTGTTATAATCAGAACCAATATTTAATTAGATGATTAAATGAACAGCAGCATGAATCATCCAAATAAATACACACACAGATGAAAAGAATCATGGTTAAATTTGCGATTACTCATCCAGGCAGGAAACACTTGACTTGCTTGGCTGAATCGTGGACAGGACATACCGTTTAAAGTGTTTGGATGTGTCCTAGAAACACAAGGAAGATTTTGCTGCTTCTGTTACAAAACAATGGAAGAGAGCGAGCCTGGCAGAGCTTCAGGAACGCTGAACAATTGATCATGTGTGCATTTGCCCTATAGAGAGCGAGTGGGTGGACAGGGTGCTCATAGGAGACTACAGGATCAGACACTGTCAGCTGGTTGCAGGATGATTAAAGGAGCACAAACATGGAAGAGGCATTTTGCTTGGGTAAACAAAATTGTTTATAAGGTTTATTAATATTCCATGAATAAAATCAAGCCATTAAAGGATTAGTTCACTTTCAAATGAAAATTACCCCAAGCTTTACTCACCCTCAAGCCATAGGTGTATATGACTTTCTTCTTTCTGATGAACACAATCAGAGATAGTAATAAATATCCTGACGCATCCGAGCTTTATAATGGCAGTGAGTGGGATCAACGAGTATGAGCTGAAGAAAGTGCTTCCATCCACATCCGTCCATCATAAACATACTCCTTAATAAAGGCCTTCTGAAGCGAAGTGATGCGTTTGTGTAAAAAAAATATCCATGTTTAACAAGTTATGAATTAAAATATCTAGCTTCCACCAGACCGCCTTCCGTATTCAAATTACAAAAAAAAACGGAACTGGCGTCGTGTCAGTTAAGCTCTTTTTGTAAGTTGGATAGGGAAGGTGTAGGACGTAGAGTAAGCTCTTTGAACGTTTTGCACTTTGAGTTTTACACTTTCTTTGTAAATTAAAATACGGAAGACGGTCTGACGGAAACTAGATATTTTACTTCATAACTTATATTTTTTTACACAAACTATTCACTTCGCTTCAGAAGGCCTTTATTAATCCCCCGGAGCCGTGTTGAGTATGTTTATGATGGATGGATGTGGATGGAGACACTTTCTTCAGCTCATACTCATTGGTCCCGTTTACTGCCATTATAAAGCTTGAATGTGTCAGGATATTTATTAATATCTCCGATTGTGTTCATCAGAAAGAAGAAAGTCATATACACCTATGGCTTGAGGGTGAGTAAAGCTTGGGCTAATTTTCATTTCAAAGTGAACTAATCCTTTAAGAGTGGTTTATGGTAATTATGAAAAGAATATTTGGATAGAAAAGGAATAAACAGAACATAAAAACCTAGAATATTCATGTAACACTAATTTGTTAACATACTAATATCAAGCATAGTAGTTGGTTGGTGATTTATATGAATCATATAGTCCAAATAGCTGGAATTCAAAATGTATTTTAAACCAGGAAATAAACAGAAAGTTTATGATGTAAAATAAATATTTTATATTCTGCACTATTTCTATATCACTAATCAAGGTTTTACATAAACTTGTAAACTCAGTTAATCTTTTCACTTAAATTGTTATGCTGACATTAATTTCTAATGAAAAATGTTGCATTAAATTAGAAAAATTATTCTGCTATAATTTGACATTTTTAAGTATAATCAAATTGGCTTTATAAGCCATTTTAACTTAAAAAAATCTAGTTGAATCTCATAACTCATAAAAAGTTGAAATTGCTTAAATTATTTTGATTTACAGTACTGAAAAAACATAAGTTATCTTATCATTTTTAGGGCCCGAGCACCGGTGGTGCGAGGACCCTATTGTAATTGCTCAGTCATTTATTCTTCTTCTCTGAAATGAATCGCATTTTTGAGGGCCAGTTGTAGGAACTGTGGTGCATCAAAATGACTTTGCCATATTTCTCCTCTGTTTATCTGCTTAAATGAATATTGCCCACTGTTCAGTTTTCCTAAAGCCACCGGGTGGTGGTAAGCCCGGGTGCAAGGGCCCTTTCATCGCTGCTTGCAGCTTTAATTTATGGTTTGGTTTTTTCGTTAGCCAGGAAAGTTTTCTTAAAGCTGCTGTCCGTACGTTTTGCCTCTTTGTCGCCATCTCTGTTTGAAACCTGCAATTGCAGTTATATGCGGAATTATCATCTTTACGTGGGTTGTGCTTCGGAATCACAGATTCAACGTCTTGGAAGTAAGATCAAAATAAGAATTTTCACCGGAAAATGTCTGAACAAGTTAGTAACATTTCTGCCACTTTTGTTCTGACCAACTGAGGAAAAAAGCATTAGCCTACAATAAATTGTGCTCCCAATGGTGATTAAATCTAACGATCGCTTAGCTCATATCACATCAAACCGTGCAAATTATTATTGTTGTTATACTTTGTTCTCAAATTGTTAATGTTAACAACATAAGCATTGCGTGACTACGTGTATTTAGTGTATTAGCGTTACCTGTAGATTCCAATTTCTCTAGCCACTCCGCAGTCTGAAGTCTTTTGCTTTTGTCTACGGGTGAATCTCCAGTTGTCACTGATGATTGTCATTTGGATCTTTCTGGATTACAATCCACCATCAAAATGATAAATTTAATTATTCCAGCTGCTGTGAGAAAAGGCTATAAAAGATCCGCTACCAGCAGCATCCTATATGCATAGTCTACTAACTGGGACTCCTTCCTTTATGTTTACAGATGTGACGTAATGGTGCAAAGACGAATGGCTGCATGCTCGAATTTCCCGCAGAAACCCACCAGTACCGATTTTATTTTAAAACATTATTGCAAGCTTATTGTTGTGAATCGGGCTAAGGTAAGAAGATAGCTTTGAACACTGGCTGGTTATGTACTTGCTCTAAAATTGATTTTGGATAATTTTTAACCAAAAAAAGTTACAGACTGAAGCTTTAATGTTCCCAGAACGTTAGTTTTTGGCTCACAGAACTGTATTCTAACATTAATCTAAAGTTCCCAAAACATCATTTTTTGGTTTGTATAACGTTATTCTAACATTAATCTAACGTTTCCAGAACATTATTCTAACGTTCCCAGAACATTATTCTAACGTTAATCTAACGTTCCCAAAACATCATTTTTTGGTTTGTATAACGTTATTCTAACATTAATCTAACGTCCCCAGAACGTTATTCTAACATTAATCTAACGTTCCCAGAATGTTAATCTAACGTTCCCAGAATGTTAATCTAACGTTCCCAGAATGTTATTCTAACGTTAATCTAACGTTCCCAGAACATTATTCTAACGTTAATCTAACGTTCCCAAAACGTTAGTTTTTGGTTTGTATAACGTTATTCTAACGTTCCCAAAACGTCATTTTTTGGTTTGTATAATGTTATTTTAAAGTAAATCTAACATTCTCATAACGTTATTCTAACGTTCCCAGAACGTTATTCTAAGGTTAATCTAACATTCCCAGTGTCATGTTTTCGCCCACTGCTGTCTTCTTTCACTCCCCACCAGCGGTCTCTGTTTCAACATTAAAGGTGCCCTAGAATTAAATATTGAATTTATATTGGCATAGTTGAATAACAAGAGTTCAGTACATGGAAAAGAAATACACTGAGTTTCAAACTCCATTGTTTCCTCCTTCTTATATAAATCTCATTTGTTTAAAAGACCTCTGAAGAACGGGCGAATCTCAACATAAATGTTATGTAACAGTCGGGGTGTACGCCCCCAATATTTGCATAATGCCAGCCCATGTTCCCAACATTATGAAAGGCATTAGACAAGGGCAGGCAGTAACGTCTGGATCTGTGCACAGCTGAATCATCAGACTAGGTAAGCAAGCAAGAACAATAGCGAAAAATGGCAGATGGAGCAATAATAACTGACATGATCCATGATAACATGATATTTTTAGTGATATTTGTGAATTGTCTTTCTAAATGTTTCGTTAGCATGTTGCTAATGTACTGTTAAATGTGGTTAAAGTTACCATCGTTTATTACTGTATTCACGGAGACAAGAGAGCCGTCGCTATTTTAATTTTTAAACACTTGCAGTCTGTATAATGCATAAACACAACTTCATTCTTTATAAATCTCTCCAACAGTGTGTAATGTAAGCTTTAGCCACAGAGCATAGCCTCAAACTCATTCAGAATCAAATGTAATACATCCAAATAAATACTATACTTACATGATCTGATGTATGCAAGCAGCATGCATGATGAACATCTTGTAAAGATCCATTTTGAGGGTTATATTAGCTGTGCAAACTGTGTTTATGCTGTTCAAGGCAAGCGCGAGCTCCGGGGGAGGGGGAGCACGAGAATTAAAGGGGTCGCAACCTATATATCGGTGCATAGTTAATGATGCCCCAAAATAGTTTATTAAAAAAATTTATTTAAAAAAATCTATGGGGTATTTTGAGCTGAAACTTCACAGACACATTCAGGGGACACCTTAGACTTATATTACATCTTTTAAAAAGAAGTTCTAGGAAACCTTTAAGACTTTTTCAGTGCACACACGCTGTCACTTCACTCTGGACTACATTTCCCACAATCCCTCACCTAGGAACCAATCATGCACTCACACCTGTTTCCCATCAGTGACCCTTTATAAGCTGCACTCACACACACACACTCATTGCTGAGTATTGTTTAGCCTTGTATCTGACCTTGTCTCTGACCTTGTCACTGTTTCCTTGTCACTGTGTTTCCTTGTCCTTGCCTAACCTTGCCTTTGTTTTGACCATAGACTGTAAAAAAAATATGGACGTAGTGTCCGTGACGTCACCCATAGAGTTCTGAAGAGCAGTTTTGAAGCGAAAATGAGGCTGCTGCCATCTTAGCTACGCGTCACCGCACTTCACTCCCAAATAACTGAAAATGGGCAAAGAGGCGGGACGTAGTTTGAGCCCATGATGTGACTGGTTGCTGAAACCACACCTAGCTCGACATGACCATGTTAGCAGGCAAATGAGCTATCTAAATGCGAGCACATGTACACAGACTAGGGCTGCACGATTTGGGGTAAATGTCATATTGCGATTATTGAGGTCAATATTGCGATTGCGATATGCGATAGCGATATAATAAACAAATAGTATCATGAGTCATCTCGCTTGTTTCTCAATGAAAATGCACACGTGTATTTCTCAACTCAAACTAGCAACAACAACAAACAAATGCACAGTGTTTTCAAATTCAAATATTTTTACAAAATTAAATAATAACATCTTTGCATTACTGCAAACTTGTTATAATCCCATTTAAAATGTTAGTTTCTTTACTAATCTGTAGTTGTTCAATGGATCACAAAACTCACGGTTCGGATCACATCACGGTTATGACGTCACGGATCGGATCATTTTTCGGATCAGCA
>RJVU01036174.1:2136309-2148462 GCA_003731715.1 Anabarilius grahami | reverse complement strand
CACACACACACACACACTACTGTTCAAAAGTTGAGTCTGTAAGATCTTTTTAAAAAGTTTTTTAAAGGCTGCAATTTAAAATGGCTCAAAAATACAGAAAAAAAATATTGTTGAGTATTTATACAATTTAAAATGGCTTTCTATTTTAATGTATTTTAAAATGTATTTTATTCCTTTGATGTAAAGCTGAATTTTCAGCATCATCACTCCAGTCTTCAGTGTCGAATGATCCTTCAGAAATCATTCTAATATGCTGATTTGCTGCTCAAGAAACATTTCTTATCATCAATCTTGAAAACAGTTGTGCTGCTTAATATTATTATGGAAACTGTGATACAATTTATTCAGGATTCTTTGAATAGAAAGCTTTTTTGATGTTTTTTTGAAATATAATTATTTTCTAACATTATAAATGTTTTACTGCATCCTTGCTGAATAAAAGTATTAATTTCTTTTAATAAACTTTTTTTTTTTAAAGTGTGAATGTGGTAATGTAGTTCAAAAAGCAGTTTTACAGAGAATATCGTCTTGTAAGCAAGATCAATCCAACAGTAGTTAGAAACAACGTGTGGCTGTACCTGCTCATGAGTGATGGGTGTTTGTTTCTGATTGGACAGTTCCATCAGTGTGCAGACATCCGTCCGAAGGTCTGTCTTGCAACCAACAAGGAGAATACGAGTACTGGGGCAGAAGTCGAGGATCTCAGCCCTCCACTGCAAAGAGACAGAAATATATAAAATTATTGTTTTGCAAGAACTGATTTATCTTACAGAGCAAACAGATTGTTCTGTATAACTACGGTTGCATAATGACAATTATAATCTTGATTCTTGCGTGCCAAGCACTTCTGGCAAGTATAGTGTGATAAATATTGCATCCCAAAAAATGCTGATGAAGTAAAGTAAAAAAGCAAAAACAAATGAATCATTCATAAAGAACTAAATTAAACTGCCTTCCTTTAAAGATGCTTCGTTTGAATTCATGATACCACCTGAAGCACATTTTAGGTTACCTGACAAAACATTTTACAGTGAAGAAAGCACAGTCTAATGATTTCTTGAAGATCATGGTCAGTGGTGGTTTTGAATATTAATAGGAATATCTAGTTACCTTCTTAAGTCCACTGTCAAAGATATCTGGGCGACTGATGTCAAAACAGAGGAGCACTGCATCGGAGTCACTGTAGCAGAGGGGTCTCACATTATCATAGTATGGAGATCCTGAAACAAGAGACAGATGCTGCTGAAGAGACGACTATAGACTTTCTTCATACAATACATGCAACTAACAATTCCTTTTGAAAAAATGTTCTTTCCGTTGGGCCTCAAGTGCAGTTTAGGTGTCCTTGACATTCTGTTGTAATATAATACCCAAGATAGATGAGAGAACATGAACCTGCATTCATAACACAACTTTGATAACGTAATGTATTTCTGAGTGAAGCCGTTGATTGAGTGCTTTTTTCCTGTGCGTGTGTGGTCTTGGTAAAGTCAGCAGAAAATAAAATGTCATTTCAAAGGTGGAGGACATTTTTAAATGTTACATTTCAATACAAAATTATGACAGCAAGCATTTTTAAAATCTAAACCAGGAAGATTCAAATAAATAGTCAATTTTAGTGCACTGATAAAATCATAAAACAGGAACATTAATACAATATAGTCAATTTTAGTTTCACATCTTCTTTAAACATTTTAACTACATTAATTCTGAGATAAATCAACATGTGTTTAAAACTTCAAGTTAAAATGTTGACCTTGCATTCCGAATCAGACAAAATACACCAGTACATACATAGCTGACTGGCTGTGAATGTGCTGTATATGTCTGCAGACAGAAGCAGACAAAGGCCAGAGGAAGAGCTCCCCTGGTCATCACTTAATTTCCAGTCAGCTCAGCATACATCCTGTTAAAGCCCCTTTCCTCTCACTGCTTGCCATATTGGCATTTTTAAGGAGAAGAAAATGACAATTTAGCTCTAAATCCTCATTGATCTATGTGTCTCGCTCTCTCCCTCAATTTATTTTTTTCCAGAAGATTATGCAACTGGAGTGATAGGGCTGGGGTATGCACTTCCTCCAGCTCTTGCTCAGAATCCTTAAGTAAGCCGCCCCCCCACCAATACCTCCAGTCCCCCTGTTTCCACAGCAACAGCCTTGGAGTCAACCATCTGCAGAGCGCCGTCTTCCTAAAGGCATCCCTTAACTGCCTATCGATCATTTGATACAGAGCGGTGCCCAGCCACTTGGTACTGAGGAGATGCTGGGGTGGTGTAAACAGCCTTATATACACCTCACTATTGCAGAGTCTCCTTTTCTGGATGAATTTTGCATCCGTCTCACTCTGAACCTCACGTGTAACAGTCTTCATGTCTTAGCATGAGTCAGTGAACCGATCGTTAACCATGAACTGTATTCTAGAAGCTTCATACTTGATGTCGACTGATTAGTTTGTTGAAAAGGGACCTTTCTTATAAAAAAAAAGAAAATGAAAGGTCAGCATAGTCCAAGTGATACCCGAACAAATCACTCTTATGAAATGAATCGGTTCTTACTTCTGCAAAGCTTTTCAACATGATCAGTGTAGGCCAAATGATTCCCAAACAATTGATTCTTATGGGTTGATTCTTATTGAAACAAAACACATACAATGAGAACAGTATGGTCTAACCGATTCCCAAATAGTTGATTCTAATGAGTTAGTTCTTTTTTAATGACTCAAACTCGCAGTTTATAACTTACTTTGTTGTGTAGTATGTAGTATAAAGTAAACTAAAACTAAACACCTTTTACAAGAATAGTTTTAAAATTTATGCTTCAATTCTCATCATTTGGCAATGACATTACATTTCTTTTTTCAAACATTACTTTCACACAAGTACTAAAATAATCGTTAATTGAACCAGAATTACTTCCTTATGATTCATATCAGTAAACATCAAGTAAAATCCCTTAACAATATGTTAAATGTTCAAATTTTGTCATGCTGATTTTCAGTTTATTAAAACTGTCAACATACTCTTATGAGCATTTATTCAACAAATCAGTCAAAAAGACTTGAATCTGAATGAATCCTTCACTCAATATACTCAAATATTTTTAACATTGACTTTAAAGAATTAGTTCACTTTGAAATGAAAATTAGCCCAAGCTATATTTACCCTCAAACCATCCTAGGCGTATATGACTTTCTTCTTTCTGATGAACATAATCGCAGAAATATTAATAAATATCCCAAAGCATCCGAGCTTTTTAATGACAGTGAATAGGGATCAATGAGTATGAGCTAAAAAAAAAAAAGAACCTTCCATCCACATCCATCCATCATAAATATGTGCTCCACGTGGCACCGGGGGGAACTTCTGAAGCGAAGCAATACGTTTGTGTAAAAAAATATCCATATTTAACAAGTTATGAAGTAAAACATCTAGCTTCCACGTGAGCTGCCTTCCGTATTCAACGTACGCAGAAAGTGTAAAACCCTTGCAGTTCACAAAGCTTACACTACGTCCTACGCCTTCCGTATTCAACTTACGGAAAAAGTTTAACTGACGTGACGCCAGTTTACATTTTCTTTGTAACTTCAATATGGAAGGCGGTCTGGCGGAAGCTACATATTTTATTTCATCACTTGTTTAAATATGGATATTTTTTACACAAACGCATCGCTGCGCTTCAGAAGGACTTTATTAACCCCCCCCGGAGCCGTGTGGAGTACATATTTATGATGGATGTGGATGGAAGCACTTTCTTCAGCTCATACACATTGATCCCCATCTCTGCCATTATAAAGCTTGGATGCGTCAGGATATTAATATTTCTGCGATTGTGTTCATCAGAAAGAAGAAAGTCATATACACCTAGGATGGCTTGAGGGTGAGTAAAGCTTGGGCTAATTTTCATTTCAAAGTGAACTAATCCTTTAATTCAAGTGGAGTATATTCAGTGAAGGATTCACCAGACTAATTCAAACTGATAACTCATAACCTTTTGAATCTTTTTGAGCTTTTTGTTTTAAGAATTGCTCAAAAGGGTCATGTTGACTAAGTTAATGAACTAAAAATCAACATGAAATATAAAATTATGAAGCCAATTTCCCTCATTTCATTATGGAGATCACTGGCTAAAGCAGGAATGGGTTTGAGGTTCTCAGAAAACAAGTCACATCTAAAGCACAGATCACCGCCTCTTTTCTGTCTACTGGGACGTCACGGACACACAAACCTGGGCGTGAGGCTGCATTTAATTGCTGCTGATCTAAATGCAGCGATCGATGTAGATGTACACCAAGGGATGAAAAGCATTCGATTAAACTTAACAAAATGGCACATCCCAGGAGTCAGAGACGAAGACCTCCACATGGTGAGCTTAACAAAACTCACTCAAACCACTGTTTGACACCTGAAAAGGACACCGTGACACTTATACTGTTGGCAGGGAGCGCTTCCTAACATGAATCCTGAACCACCTGCAGTCTTGGATCACAGAACTGCACTATGTTCAATAATGAACAAACCATTTCTCTGCTCTCAACCCTGGGCCACAAGTTCCCTGGCTAAACAAGATGAGGATGTTAGACTGCCTGTGTATTACCAGATGGAGGGTTGGTGAAGCGTGCAAAAAGAGAGGAAAAAAAGAGCAGAGTTTCTACAATCGCACTAAATGCTTTTTGTTGTGATGCCATGCCTGGAGCAAACTAGCTTAGCTGAAAAGTGGGCCAACGTGTGCATGTGATTGATATGAGATGGCCTTTTCCTTGGGCGCAGGAAGAGTCTTGTGAAGAGAACAGATGGAGGTGGAGTGGGCTGCTTTTGTGTGCCGCACAGATGAGAGCCGCAGCGCATTCCATCTGCTGATCCCTTTCACTCTTTGAAAAACTATTTAAGCAGCGTTTCAACAATGACTCTGAACTATGAATGTAACTGTCAAGTTGCATCAGACATATTCTGAAACATAATAAAAAGCACATTCAAACTAGAGATTTTTGGTGCGCACCTGAGTGTGCTTGACGTCACAGTTTGGATTGTAAAAATGTCACTTGAAAACGTGGTCTTGGGTATGATTCACTTCAGTACTTATTAAAAGAGTCATGTTCACAATTCTCGTCCCTCATGACTAAGCCTTCTGACAGTCTCAATGAGACAGAGATAACAGATCCTGTCAATTATTGCTTAATGCTATTTACTAGGGAAAGAATATATCATTCCAGTGTGAATAAGATGGTATCATATAATGAAAAGAAAATGCTATTGTTTCCTGAATCTACAGCGTCAGAGCAAAATAAATCATTTTAGCCAAGTGAATGAGCTTATTGAATGTGAGAAAGACTGTGCTGCAAAAATAAAGCCAGACAATACGTCATTTTAGTGTTGTCACTAGTTCAAAACATGTCTAATTCAAGAGCAAACAACTCTTATTATTCTTTTAATGAACTCTTTAAAAAGACTCAAGTTATCAGTCTGAATCAGTCAGATGAATAATTCACTTAATGAACTGAATCAGTCAGGTTACTGATCTGCAGGTCATCATCATTCATGTTTGACTCAAAAGAAAGCATAAATCATTTTGTGTACTTGAAATCTTTACTGACTTGTAGTTAAATATGTTCAACTGCAACAGATATTATAAAAGAATTAAAAAGCTGACTAAGAGTAAACTTCAATATAGTGGAATATGTGAGAATTAAGCAGAGACTCATGTAGATGCGAGCAGGGGGCTGAGAGAGGTCAATGTTCACAAAGGAGCTAGAAGCAAGTAAAAGCCCCTGTCAGTCTTTCCACTAGAGATGAGAACAAAACCTAGAGCGTTCTCCATATCCCCAACCCCCTTTTCCTTAGCATCCCAGAGATTCCATCACATCAGCTCAACAAAGAATCCCCCCTCTCTCTCATTGCGAGGTGCTGGCCATGACCCCTCAGGGAATACTATCTCAGAGCTGTGGTGGTGTTTCCTCATTGGTGCCTGTCATCAACTGCCAATGGCCACTGGAGAGCACATTAATCTACTGGCTGTTTTAATGTGCTAATGGAGCACTATTTTTACACCCCCGATCTTGTGTAGTCATCCCATACTGAAGCAGCAGAATTTATATTCTCAGAAATGTACATCCATCAGCGTAACAGCAAATGCCACCTAATCCATTGCTAATACCCAATGCAAATTAAATATAGCCTCCATATTAGGAATACAGACGGCCATCTTCTAATAGCCTGCAGTAGGTCCAACTGGCTGTCGTGATTAAGTGAGAGGATTGATTTTCACCTGTAAATCCTTTCTGGGCCTCAAAGAAAGCAGTTCGAAACCCAATGATGAGGTCAGTGCAATCAATGAGGAGAAGACTAATAAGAAGCCTCATTCACATTGAGCAGCATCACTGAGCTGATATAAATAGCACACAGCATATAACCGTAAACAACACTCAAATCATTTCACTTGTCACAATTTCTGTCATTTCTACTTGAGTTCAAGCTAAATTTTCTTTAACGATAATTAAATTCAAAGTGATCAAAAAAGTGCAATGAACTAATTACTGTAGGTTTTGACTTTGGCACCAGTTTGATTTGACTTCAAAACTAAAGCAGAAATTAAACTTTTTAATGTGCACTAAAGGTAATGGGACATCATTTAGCAGTTCTGTATGAATATGTATGAATACATGCATTATCTCTGTTTGGGGTCAGTAAGATTTCTTTGAAGGAAATTATTACTTATATTCAGCAAGGATGCACTAAATTGTTAAATGGACAGTAAAGACATTTCTATTTTAAAAATGTTTTGTTCTTTTCAACTTCATAATTATCAAAGAATCTTGAAAAAAAGATTCACAGTATCTACAAAAATATTAAGCAGCACAAAGTTTATAACATTGACAATACTCAGAAATGATTCTTGAGCACTAAATGACCATATTAAAATGATTTCTGAGGGATCATGTGAGACTGAAAATTTAGCTTTGCCATCACAGGAATAAATTATATTTCAAACTATATTAACATAGAAACATTTATTTTGAATTTTAATAATAATAATAATATTACACAATATTACTGTTTTATATTGAGTATTATATATAGAGTATTATTAAACAAATAAATGCAGCCTTGGTGAGCAAAGATACTTCATTCAAAAACATTAAACAATCTTACCAACCCCAAACATTTGAACAGCAATGTATGCATATAATAATTATACATTATTTAATTTATTAAACTTTTTATCAGAAATACAGTATAAATATAATTATGCTACAGTATATTTTGCCTTCTTAGTGTGAGAATATCAGTGCTGTATTGTGAGAAATAATTAAATATTTTAGATTTTTGCCAAATTATCAATTTATTTTTTTTTTGCTGAACTTAAGGATGCAGCCAATTCAGTTTGTATCCGAGAGTAGTTTGACTTGGAATATCGGTTTAACTTGATGGAAATACAGTTCAAATTCTACAACACCAGCCATGATTAACAGCTAAAAACTGAATAAAACTCTGGTTTGCCCTCTCATCCTCATTCAAGCCCTGACTCATCCCCTTAAACCGTACCCTGTCTCAGCTGGCTTGTCTCAAAGCAGGCTAAATCAGATCAAAAAGCATGAGCAAGAGGCTGTGGCATATTAACAGCACATATTTCATTCAGCAATCTGTACATAAAATCTCAATCCTTGCTTTCTCTCTCCCTCGCTCACTGTCTGTCAATCTCTATTGCACATGTACAACAGACAAACACATTATAAAAACCTAGTCATATCAGCCACACTTCACAGTCAACGAACAGCCAGACGTTACTGCCAATTATGATGCTTCTTTTGGCGTGTGTTTAGGTCATCATGTCTGTCATTTACTAGGGATTCAGAAATGAGCAGTAAGGAGCAGAGATACACATCACATTGTAATCGGGTCAATAGGCTACAATGGGAAGCTGTGGGGAGATGTGTACTGCCTCAGTGACCATGTACTCCCTAATTAGACTACTGGGTATGTACGGCAGCTGATAGAAAGACAGACATAGTCTAGCCGCAAGCCTGATGCATATTGGAATAAAAATAAAAATTCTTTAAAAAACAAATCAGCTTTCTCGATTTGGCAAGCTCTAATCTGATTGGCTGACTTCACGCAACTTCCGGGATTAAAGGATTAGTTAACTTTCAAATGAAAATTACCCCAAACTTTACTTACCCTCAAGCCATCCTAGGTGTATACATGACTTTCTTCTTTCTGGTGAACACAATCCGAGATATATTAATGAATATTGTGACGCATCCGACCTTTACAATGGCAGTGAGCGAGACCAATGAGTATGAGCTGAAGAAAGTGCCTCAATCCACATATATCCATCATAAACATGCTCCACATGGCTCCGGGGGATTAATAAAGGCCTTCTAAAGCGAAGCGATGCATTTGTGTAAAAAAAAAAAAAAAAATCCATATTTAACTAGTTATGAAGTAAAATATCTATCTTCCGCCAGACCGTCTTCTGTATTCAAATTACCAAAAAACGGAACTGAGTCAATTAAGCTTTTTCCATAAGTTGAAAATGGAAGGTGTAGGACATAGCGTAAGCTTTTTGAACTACAAGAGTTTTACACTTTTTTTCGTAAGTTAATGCGGAAGACGGTCTGGCGGAAGCTAGATATTTTACTTCATAACTTGTTAAATATGGATTTATTTATTTTTTTTTTTTACACAAATGCGTCGCTTCACTTTAGAAGGCCTTTATTAACCCCCCGGAGCCGTGTGGAATACTTTTATGATGGATGGATGTGGATGGAGGCACGTTCTTCAGCTCATACTCATTGGTCTCGCTCACTGGACCCCTGTTCACTGCCATTATAAATCTCAGATGTGTCAGGATATTTATTAATATATCTCTGATTGTGTTCATCAGAAAGAAGAAAGTCATATACACCTAGAATGGCTTGAGGGTGAGTAAAGCTTGGGGTAATTTTCATTTTAAAGTGAACAAATCCTTTAAGGGCATTCAGGGCTTATCATCATCAGTCAGTTTGGAAGAAAAAAAAAGTTTCACGTTAACATGGCACTTTTGAGAATGAAATAATCACTGGATTTTCAAATTCAAGTATCAAATCTCTGAATGATATTCAAGTTAACTAGATATCCACAAGCAGACAGACAGAAGTTCTGATCAAGAGTCTGTACTCATTTTTCACACCATGTTAAAACAATTTTGGCCCACTGGACACTCTTTTAATCAAATGCACATATGATTTGTAGAAAATTGTTTCTATGTGGTGTTCTATTGCAAACTGAGCATGTTACAATTATTCTACATTTACATTTTCATACACTGCTTCAGCATTAGCATAAATAATATAAATTCAATATTTAAATGAGGTCTTGTTTGGTAATCAGCATGACTGGGTTGGCCCAACACAGATCAAAACAAGCCAGACGGTTTCCTTGAGCAAAATATATAAAACAGCTACAATTTGTAACAACTGTAAGGAATGTAGCAATTATCTGACTACAGACTATCAATACTGGTACATTTTCTAACCTCAAACAATGCTGTGGTTTCCAATTTCCAGTGTTTTCTCCAGGCAATTTCAGACTATGAATACACTCTAAAGCAAAAAAGGCATGAATATCTGATGCAGCTTTTTATTAACTACACAGATGCAACATTATTATGATAATGAAAACCATGTCTCATTTATTTGTCATTTTAATATATGATGTGGCCAAAATGCCCCCTCCTAGTCCAGTCACATTAGCTCATAACAGTAAACCAATCAAGAATCTCATTTTGATTTAATGTTTTTACATATTACCATAAATTATACGGTCTATTCCCCATTACACATGATATTTAATATTACGTCGAGACTCATACTGCTTCATTTATTTACATTATGATGCCGTCCAAGTTGCATAACATGCCCAAAAGAAAATTATTGTCCATTTAGATCCATTTTATTATTTAGCCACTTAATCTTCCGTTTAGTCTTACCTGACGTGTCCCATAAGCTCAATTCAACACGTTGGTCATCAAGCTCCAGACAGGCTGTGTAGTTCTCAAATACTGTGGGCACATACGTCTGAGGAAGAGATGCAACATATTAAAACTGATGAACATGCATGTGATGCTGCATGTATGTAATGCGTAGAAAGAAAACGGAGTACCGC
Source organism: Anabarilius grahami (assembly GCA_003731715.1). NCBI lineage: Eukaryota > Metazoa > Chordata > Actinopteri > Cypriniformes > Xenocyprididae > Anabarilius > Anabarilius grahami. Next base: position 2,138,324 of record RJVU01036174.1, on the reverse strand, counting down.
TTCTTACATACTGTTCCTTACCTCTACGTAAAAACGATTCAGTGTTTGCATTATTTTGTTATGTCAGTAAAAAATTAAGGATATGGACATATTCCTAACGGACTAACCAAGCATGTTACAGGTAAACTAAGAAACAACAGTTAATCTAGACAAGCATGTTATTCGGCAATACCATTAATAATATAATTACAGAATTATTTTAAGTATTTCAGAAATGCTGTACTGACCTCCGGATAACAATCCTTCGCCAAAACCTGTAACATCGCAGTTTTCCCGCATTGAACATCCCCAACCAGCACCAGTTTACATCTGACCACCAGTGGCTGTGCGTTTCTTCTCTCTTTCATGGTTTTACGATATCTTTTAACAGAATAAAATAAACAAAAACAAAAAACGTCTAAAACAGACAGACACGAGGATGTGCGAGCGCACAACGGTTTCTGTGGCGATTACACAAAACACTGAGAATTGCCCGCAGCCGAAGTGATTGAACTGTGGACTATGGGTTTATATATGCCGCACAACAACCAATCAGCTTGCACGATGCTCATGACGTTTCACATTCTTCCCTCCGTCTGGAAAGTGGAAGGAAGCGTATTTCCCCGACGACTCAGCCTTTTGGGAAACTTTTGTCTCATCCTTACCGAATAAAAAATTCCACAAAATGCTAATTTTATACACGAGTTATCCAAAATACCCACACTAGACTTGTTCTGTGGTTACAAAAGACTACTTATAAATCACATGGCCTCTGAGAATAGCGTTTTCTATTGTAGCTTCAATGAATGTCTGTCACATACAAACTAAATAATGCCGCTTCACAGCTTTTCATGCATATTGGCGTCGTCATTGTCTCCCGAGTAATTAATTAGATTGTTTTCACTCAGCACCATAAGCCAGTCAATTGGTTTGTTCACACATTCGTGTCCCTCCACCTACCGACTTTACTTTCACCTACTTTTAATGATCTGTGAATTGCCTTCTTTCTTTCAGAGTTTTCCTTTTATTTTTGAGGTCTTTTTAAATCATATATGACAACAACGACCTCAAATGTCCCTAATGATACATCCCCAAATAGCTCATTCTTAATTTTTTTCTGCCCTAATACTGAAAACATGATTAGTCTTGATGAAATCCATTTTGACATGTTTGGTCATTTTACGGTAAAGTCTTGCATGACTCCTCTTAAAAATCCCCTTGACTAAAAACATGAAACCATTGTTTACATTACCAACCGACTGGATTATTGGACAAATTGCTCTTTGATCCCAGTCTGTGTTTGTTTTGGACACAGTAGTTTGATTAATGACGGGTGTGAGGCCAAAAGTTTATTGGCCTGATGGGGCGGTTCAAAATTTCAGCCCTCAGGGAGTCTCAGAAGGCTAAAGTGATCTGATAGTCACCAGGCACAGAGACTCTGACACTTTCAAGGTTATATTTGTATGTTAAACACCTCAGAGACAGCAGGCTGAGAGGAATAGACCTTACGCAAACACTTCTCTCCCATCCCCTACTTACAAATTCAATTATTCTTCATACTGAAATTAGATGGTCTAATTTCACATCATCAAACGGTTTCAGAGCAGAATGTTCATATTGTTCTGCAGTAGATTGATCATGCACATTGTATCCCTGTTTTTGTCCCTACTCTCATACCATGTCAGTCTGCAAACAACCTTTAGAATTCTGTGGTGGGAATATAATATTTGGTCTTAATTTTGACTGGAAGCCCTTACCCTTGTTATCATTAAACCTACACTAAGTTAGTGGTGTCATGGAAGAGGCTTGTAGTATCCGCAGCAGGGGTGGAGACCACATGAAGTATGTATGAGGGAAGAATTCCCCTGATGTAACAGCAGGGCACAAAGCACAGGAAAGCAGGTGGAGCTGAATAATCAACAGCCCAGTGTGTCACAACACAATCTGCTGTAGGAGACAGAGGAAGGTGTCAGAAGGTTGCAGTTGGGTTCCTACCTCTGTGTAACCTTAGGTTCATAGTCACATGGCATCTATTA
>RJVU01036174.1:2110429-2123159 GCA_003731715.1 Anabarilius grahami | reverse complement strand
ATATATATATATATATATTCTCAAAAGTATTAAGAAATGTGTAAATAAATAGTGTGCATGATATAATAATGCATTCCATCATTTTACTAAATTGTGGCTACGATGTAATAATTCGTTCCCTTGTTTTAGTTAAATCAAAGGGAACAAATTATTTCATGGCCATGATTTACTAAAAGGAGGGAATGAATTCTTTATTCGTGTCCACGATTTAACTAAAATGAGCAAAATAGTCAATCGTGGCCACAATTTACTAAAACAAGAGAACAAATTCTTAATTTGTGGGAACGAATTCTAAATTCATGGCCACGATATATATATTTGTGGGGCTCCGTTCTATTTATATTATTTAGAATTGTTTTGATCACCTGCTGTCCCATTAGAACAGACCTGCGACCCACCAGTTGAGAACCACAAAGTAAATAATACTATATTAGGCTGTTTAGTGCAATACTGAGATCTAGGCAAAAGATGTACAAACATTCATGTGGTCTGCTTTTCATCAATCTGAAAGGGTGATATTAGTGCAATGTGGTTGGAAATACTGATGAGTTACTAGTTAATTTACCCTGGTTGACATAAACCGAAAGATTTCCAGTGTGTGAAAGGACACAAGAAAAGGAGAACAGGACAGGAAAGGAAAATAAAAAAGTTTTCAGTTACAAATAGTCCCAAATGTAATTTGAGAGTTGTGCTACATAAAGCTTATTGGGTTATTAATTATGAGCTAATCATATTTGACTATTCATTGAAATGAAGTGAATTGTGCCAAAGCTACAGTCTTGATAAACCTTGAAAACAAACCAAAAGTGATGAAGGAGGTGGAGACTCAGTGAGCTGACTGGCAGTTGTGGCATGGTGTGCCCTTTCTTTGTGAGGGCATGTATGGATGCTCTGATGCCAGTGCCAGCCTCACCCCAGAGATGAGAGTCAGGCTGGCAGAACCTGGCGGACAGATGGCACCACCAAGGGGTTGGGGGAAACCCCTGTTGATCTCAGTGTGGGTCTCAGCAGGGACGTTCAGACCAGTTGAATGTGTGTATACCAGTGTGTGTGTGTGTGTGTGTGTTGGCTGAAGGCCTGCATCAGAGTGGTCCTGAGATGTAAAGGACGACACATGTGTTAGTGCAGGGAAGGGTTTGTGTTGTCACTGTCAGAGAGGCTGGGATTGGTCCACTTCTCCTCGGCCCTCATCTCATTCTCCATCCTTCCGTTCCTCCTCTTTCTCATCAGGGGGGCAGCTGCTCTGAGCCCCATCTCATTCTGGGGCAGTGAGTGGCTGGCCTTTGAGGAATATTTTGGGGGTCTTTCTGGAATGTTCTGTGTCACTCTATAACAATCAGAGAGCAGTGGAGAAAGTGATCATTATGGTTATAAGCATTCTTATAAGCTTACTGTTACTTGTTATTTAATAGTGCACTCAATTTTTTGTTTGTTGTGCTATATGACCACTGTTATACTGACACCTACTGGTGTGGATGCAGCATCATTCCAAAGAAGTGTTTCAGTTAGTGTTGTTATTTAGTAAAATTAAGACAAAATCTATTAAAAATAGTTTGTGTTAAGTAAAATGTTGAAATTAAATTAAATTATTTTATAAATGAACTTTAAAAAAAACAACACAACAATTAGAATTGGCCTTGGCAACTAATTGAAATGAAATAAATTAAAGACCTAAAATACAAACTATACAGAAATATTTTTAAATATTTTTTTTAAAAACTAATAAAAATGACAAAAGCACATAAAATTACTAGCTTTAAAACAAACAAAAAAAAAACTAATTTTAAACCATATAAAATTAATAAATACTACAATAGTACATATATAATTCTAAAGTAAAACTGGTTACAGATGCCATTGTAGAAGTGCCCATTTAAATGAAATGAAATTAATGAATTTAAATGAATCTATTCTTCTTCGTACGTTGAATATAGAAGGCGGTCTAGCGGAAGGTAGATATTTTACTTCAAAACTTGTTAAATATGAATATATTTTTTTTACACAAACATTTTTATTCGCTTCAGAAGGCCTTTCTTAACTCCCCGGAGCCGTGTGGAGTACATGTTTATGATGGATGGATGTGGATGGAACATGACTCATGACCTTAACTGATGAAAATCGATCCAACACTCACCCTTATTTGTGGTAGTACTCATTCAATTAGCTCCTGCGTCTCTGAGAACTGAAGGAAGAGGATGAGAGATTAATGAATTAATTAGATTAGTAAAGCTTCATTAAAGCAAGTGAAGTCCATGCAGTTAACATTTAAACACTCACCTGTTGGCTAGAGTTAGCTGAGGGTGGTGTAACTACATTTTGCTCCACTAGAGGATTTGGGGGGGCGGAGCCTGGCAGGTGAGTGGCACGCCAGTATATATCTAAATATTCGGCCAGGTGTTCGCAGGCATCCTCTAACTGATTCTCATCCAGTATAACATCAAACATTTCCTAATACAAGAGCAAAGCAGTGAGGATAAACAGTAACAGGGCAGGATATTGCATCTGTTTATTTGTTGCTTCGGTTTAATGTCCGTTAACAGGAGCTGAATGTATGTGCAGTACTGGGACTCACTGGTGGGCACTGTGCTAGTTTATCTCCAGCCATCATTTGCACGTTGAGATGTTTGCTTTGAGATTTCCCTCTGGACTTAATGAGTCTTTGAAGGACCTGAGGTAGAATGAGTGACAGAGAAAATGAGGGACAAAAGTGGGAGCAATGCTTCAGGGAACTCTGAACGTATCGAAATTACTTAATAGTATAAATAAGTAAAAAAAAAAAGCACTCGTCTTTTTTTCACACTTTTAATCCTGTGGACTTTAAAAAATAAGGACACTTTTCAAACACAAAATTAATTAGTCTATTTTATGAACCAGCCAATGTCATTTTAATCACAACTCTTGTTTGATAACTTTGTGTGATTTAAAAACACTCATTGGTCTTGCCAAAACAACTTTATAATATTTTTATAATAATATTTAATATTTAAATAATATTGAGGCAAAACCGCTGGTTGCGGTGGAAATGATAGAGGGACAAAATGGGTCTACAATGACATAAATAATTTTAAATTTTCAAATAATAATTTCTGTTTATTTTACTCATGATCATAGTTTTATGATAACTGAATTATTAAATGTAATAATTTGTATTTTTATTACGGATTGTTCATATTTTAAGATGAAAAGTCTTAATAAAATAATTAAAAAAATAAAATACATAAAAGCACATTAAAAATACACATAAAGGATTTTTGAAAAGGTTTCCAGGTGCATTTTACAGTAATATGTGACCTTTATACAACACAAAAGTTGAGTTAGTTTTAATATAAATCTGTAGTTGAAGAGTCATCGATTTGTAACTTTTTAAAAACAAGTACAAATTATTTATTGACTGGATAAATAATGTTGCACCTTTGGAGAGGACACTTTCACATAGACAATGATGGGAGCGAGGGAGGTCTTGAGAAGCTGTGCGGGATGGTTGATAGTATCTGCATCCAAGACCACCAACTGCAGGCTTTTAGCCAGCTCAAATATTCTCTCAATCTCACTCTGTACCTCCGCTGAGAGAGAGAGAGACAGGCATAAGAACAGGAACCACATTAATAATGAAACAACAAATGATCCTTCATACTAAAAATACTTTATCACTCTATTAATTTACTATTTAGCTTTACCCCTGTTTGTTGTCACTCACCCAGACTGGAGCGAGTGTTCGACCTCTCCATGATAGCTTTCTTATTCAGTACAGACCTTTTGGCCAGAGACAGATCTGCAGTCACCCGTGTGATAGAAATCCTGCCATGAAAAAACATTCCCAAGAAAAAAAAAAAAAAACATTCAGAAGATTTGTAATATAGCACACAAGTTGATTTATGATACTTTATGGTGCTTTTTGATATTTTGAAGCTTGACAGCCCCAGTCCTCATCCACTTTTATTACACATGTATTTAAAGGTACACTATGTAACTTTTTCAATACATCATCAATCCCTCTTCCAAAATTCATTATTGTAAGCCTATTACAAGTGTTTATATTTTAGAACTAGCAGGATGGTTTTCACAGGAAATTGCACCCGTGCATCTTGTCATATCTATAAATAGAGAAAAATTGGATATCTATAAACAGTATTAATTATATATCTTAAGACTAGTAGACCATGAATGTTTTATGACAATAGGATAATCTCAAAATGCATGCAGTTTTGTTTTTTACCACTAGAGGGCCAAAAGTTGCATAGTGTACCTTCAAAATGGCCACAATATTATTCAAAAATCACTTTTTTTTCTTCTTCAGAAGAAAGAAAGTCATATGGGTTTGAAACGACATGAGGGTGAGTAAGTGATTTCCATTTTTCCAAATTCACATTTTTGGGTGAACTGTTCCTTTAAGCGTAGCTCACTCACTCACTCACTCACCTCCCATCAAACCTGTGTTTCAGGAAGTCAAACAAGGCTTTCTGCATCATATCAGTCACCTGTATCAGAGAAGATCGTGAGAAAACATACAAACTCCAGAAACGTTTCATGTACAGTATAATTAACCTGTCAATCTGAGGTAATTTAGGTCCTGAGCTATTAATAGTGTTAACATATAACCAGTGATTTTGTTGTCTAAGGAATCTAGAGGGAAAATAAGGAGTCCTAAATGTGATTTGGAAGAAGAGTCAAATAAAAGGCTAATATAGTTTGGATGAGGTGGTTTTATTTAGACACGGGGTGAAAAATGAATGACTCCAGAAATAGAGAGTAGAGAGTCAGCAGGAGAAGCAGGTCCCTGGTGTCTCTGTTAAAGAGCTGACTGACAAATGTGTTCACCTTGCCACAGCTGGACTTAAATATTTCACATTCGTGAATCCTCTCACATACCATAACAGAAAAATACATTACTGCCTGAGCAGTCATATACGTATAGCAGGTTCCAGAAACAAGCTTTTTTCCATGAGTGAATTATAAGAATTTACACACCATAATTACCCTTCATAAGCCATGAAACTGTATTTTGCATTTTTGAATTGAATATCATTATGTTAAATATAGTTATTTAAATATTATTTATTAAATATAAATAAAAATATTTTTCATACAAACTGCATATATCTTTATCCCCATGACAATGGTATTATTTACCTGTTTTTCTTTCATTTGTGACAAAAAGTGCAGGTTATTGTGTCACTGGCATATTATTCCATATTTTAGATAAGCAAATCTCTGCATGAACTTGTTGCAAAATGTGATTTAGTTCCAGGTGTTGTTATTGTTAACTAAAATTAAATCTTTTAAAATCATTTTCTGTAACTGAAATACAGCTGAAATAAAATAAAATTAGACGAATAACAAACTTAAAAAACTTGACATTTATAAGTTTATGTTGTAAAATGAAATGAACTGAAATAAAAATGCGTTAAATATATGTAGAAATATTTAAAATATAGATTTTTTTAAAATCAAATAATTATGATGAGCACTAACTTTAGAACTATTCCTTTAACTAACTAAAATTAAAATGAAAACAAAAATAAAAAGTTACTTCAATATATTAATAAATACTATAATATTATATAAATAATACAAAAATAACATTGTTTTGTTCTTCATATTGTAAATTTAATATATAATGTCATCACATTGAGGTACAAGTTAAAGACACACAAGTCAAATGAGTGAATGATGATTTCTTAGTAAATGGTTTGCATGTCTTTGATTTGATTTGTTTGTCATATTATTATTCTTACATTGCATATGTTATGTTACAGTGCCTAATAAAGTTGCTAGCAAAGTTTTATTTACTCATCAAACTCAACTTTTACTTGCTTGGTGGTATTTAATTGTGGACCCTGCAGAATTTACCTCATAGCCTTTCAGTGAGGGGCCAACCAGAACAACAGGCCTCATGGATGGAACTACATCATAGGGTGGAACGTGCTCTGTCTGCAACACACACACACACACACACACACACACATGCTCTGAATCTTAACTAACATTTCTCTACATCTAATGAGTAGCCTCAAGGGATGCAGTTTTTAATAACACAGCATAAACATCTCTCACAGAGAATCATCTGAGAGGCTCGACACAAACTGTGAATATGTAATACCACTTTTGGGGCTTTTAACACTTTAAATAGTTAACCTTGAGTTATTCTAAACCCAGGTAAACGGAATCCTGGGTTATCTTGCTTCACGTTTCACACTGCTTATAATTTATCCGGGGTTAACAATTCATCCTAGGTATTCGTAAACTGATGTTTCACACTGTACATTCCTAAACCTGGTTAACGTTCTTATTTGCATATTTGCAGTGTCAGTGTTATTGATTAGATAAACGCATCCTCGTATTGTCGACTGTTCTATCAAGTTTATACTGAATGGACATTTCGGACTATAAAGGTGAGAAGGAAACGGTCTCTTCTTCACTCAAATTGTCACGTTTTCAATCAGCATTTGACATTTTTCCTCTCAAACGCTGAATTTACTGTTTATATACAATTCAAGGTGTTTCCGTGACTGTCCAAAGCAAGCAAATTTGAGCACGCCATTGGTGGTCTGTTGCTAAGCTTCTAGCTGTAACATAACACTTTAACACTGTACAAGTTTTGACAAAGCAATGCGGGGTTAACACCGCAAAACCAGTGCAAACCATCCTATGGAGCAGGGTTTCATAACCCCGGGTAAAAAGCGGTGCTAACCCCGCTTCTAAATTACAAGTGTGAAACGTCCCTTTACCCGGGGTTAAAAGTGGTGTTTAGAACGAAGATAATCCGGGGTTAAGCGCAGTGAGAAATGCCTTAATTTGAGGGACTGTGTCGCACTATAATCAAGGAAGCAACTTTAACCACCTACCTGCTTCTGCTTCTGTTTGGCTTGTTGAAAACAAGAGAGAGATGTTTAAGAAAATCTGAAATATGCTGTTTGTGTGCAAAAATGGCAAAACAATTTCATACTGAAATATTAATTAAATCACGCTAGCAGATAAAAGAGGGATATGGAAATGAGAGATTGTAGTGGCTCAATAGTACTGGCATTACATTAAGACAGTGATGTGTGAGAGTATTTAAATACCTCTCACCTGCAGAAGGAGGAGTAGACCTCCAGCCCCCAGACGACGCATTCCCTCCCATTTTCCTGTTAATAACACAAAAACTTTGAAATTATAGGGCCGGTTTCACAGACAGGGCTTAGGCTAAGCCAGGATTAAGCCTTTTTTCAATTAGGGTATTTAAATAGCTTTTATAAACATAACCTAGAAAAAAAACATTACTGGTGTTCATCTCGAGACAAAACAATGGCAGTGCCATATTTTAAGATATGTCAGTTCAAGTTGCTTTCAGTTAAAAAAGCACAAACATGCATTTTAGTCTAGGACTATCTTAAGTCTTGTCTATGAAACCAGGGGATAGGATGAGATATGTGGATAGCTGAATGTAGGATATCATACTTTGAACTAAGAATCCCATACGGCACTTATGAGTTAAGTTTTCTTATTAATAGCAAGCTCAATGGCAAATCACAGCAATTGAAGGTAGAAGCTTTTATCTCTCACCTACAATATAACCTAGTTCACCAAAAATGAACCAGTACTAATAATAATAATCACTGCTGCAATTCTGTCTTTGTTTTGATAACTGGAGATATTGTTTCTAACATATATGCTACTCAGTATTAACTCCTTGTTTATTAACTGTTCATGGTTTGTTTGTTTTTCTGTGCCACGTCAGCTTCTTTAGCTATTTTAATGATGAGCACCATGACTAAATAATGACAGAATATACGTTTTTGGGTGAACTATTCTTAAACGATAAGTTAAGGCCGGTTCACACCAAGAATGATAACTATAAAGATAACTATATTAGCATCCACACCAATGGACTATATCATTCTCCGTTTGGTTTATTATAAGCACGTGCTGCAGTTATGTCATCTCTGGCTTTAAATGCTTGAGCTCTTTAAAGTAAAATGGATTCTGATAGGCTATCAGTGTCAATGTTCACCACCTGGAAAAAAAATCATTGTGAAAGTGATTCCAATGATATCGTCTCTCTCGGTGCCATTATCGTTATAGTTATAGTGTGGACTAGTGTGGCTATTCTTTTACATTTAGAATGATTTTTAAAGCTATATCTTTATCATTATAGTTATCATTGGTGTAAATGGGCCTTTATACAGTATACAATAATGATTTGATGAGATGACCTCTGAGCTGCTTTCTGTTCCTGCTTGATCCGCATGGCCTCCAGTTTAACAGGGCTCGGGATGAAGGCAATATCTGCCCCCTCCTTCACTAGCCTCCCGATCCACCAGTCATTATTATACTTCTGTAGGATGAGAGACAATGTGCTCGATAAAACACTGAAACATGAGCTTACTGTTAACTTTAGTTTATTGATCACTTCCTACCTCTTTTATATGTAGAAAATCTTTGGTTTCAAAGTTGATGGCAGCACCCTGAACCGGACAGTCTTCATCAAGTGCCCCGCAGTAGCTGACATTGGTTCTCACTGCAAATGCCACAGGTTTGGTCTACAAAAAACAAGAAAACATTAAAGTTACAAAAACAAAGAAAAGTTAACGTTATTTGCAGATGAAGATGAACCTTGGCTCTCTCGAGCTGGAGGTGGGCCTGGCGCTCGGCCTCACGCCGAGACGCCTCCTTGTCCTCCTCCAGGGACAGGTCGGAATCCGATGGTCTACTCGTGTAGGAATCAGCAGAACTCTGCAAAAAGGACAGGAGTCCAATGTGAGAAATGCTTTTTCATATTTTATTATTATAATTATTTTTTTACTTTTACTTGTTAATTCATTGTATTCTTTATTGCACTCCACTTTATAGTAGTTTTCTTTTATTTGTTATTTTGTTCTGTTCTCAGTTCTGTCATGACAACTCTTGAAAGATTTTTAGCATGATAATGGATATATGATAATGTTAATGTGTTTGGACTTGGCTGCTATAGTAAATGCTCACCAGCTATTTAAATGTTGAGCAGCAAGCTCATTGGCTGCAGATGCAACAGGAACCAATCAGCTTGTGCCATGCAGTAAACGATTTAAATCGGGTTGCATTAAGGATCCATCAGCCTGTGTTATCTAGAGTTTCATGACAGAACTTTTTATTTTTATCTGACACACAGCAATTGCTGCAAATGCTTTGGCAATACTAATGTAACAATATTTGACACCTTAAAACTTCAAACTTAAAATGAATAAAAGGGAGAATTGTCTTTTGATTTCCAGGGGCATTTTTACCTTTGTAAAAAGCAATTTTTATAACTTAAATGCATCTGACATGTTGACATTTATGTCAGAAACTTGCATTTAACCCATTACTTCAATAAATCAGAATATAGACTGTCACCAATACATTTTTATCAACAAACAAAAGCCATCTTTACACTTTCCACAAAGTTGGAACAGAAGCTGCATATGACAGGCCCTGTTTAAGGCAGCTCACAGTTGGCATATATGTATTTACACGAAAACTGCCTATTGTAAATATCCACCGAAAAGTATATAAACGATAAAGGTAAAAACTCATTTACAAGGTGGGGCTGTGTTATTATGATGATTATTGCTCTTGATATGGTAATAATGAGTATGTTGAATAATAACAGAATACATAAATGCATTCATAAGCTCAACAGAAATGTGATTGGTTATAATGCTTAATGCTCAAAAAAAGAAATCTGATGCAACATGAGCAGATATAAATGTAATGCCGCAATCAACACTTTTTATTCATTTACACATTTCACTTTAATCACAACAGCCACATTTTTGCCTCAAGCCCCATAAATTTCTGACCCTAGAACAAATGCACCGAAAACAAAACACCCACTGACCCTAAACAAGTATTGCAATCCTCCATCCCTCTGATCTCCCCTCCAGACCAGCCTTTCTCTTGCTTTCTCTTTTTCCCTCCAAAATCTAGAACACAGTGAGGATATGATTTAAATATCAGAGGCAGCCGCAGGGTGCAGGTGTCTGCGACACCTATCGTCGAAAGAGATAAAGCATAATTAAGCTAAGATAAGATTCTTATGTGCAATTAAAATATACCTCCCGTCTAAATGAACATGTTAATTAAAAGGCAGCCCTGCTATGGGAGGCATCTCTATCACAGAGCTATCCTGAACCAGCTCTTGGATGATATACTACACCACATTCATCTCTTTCATGTGTTCAGTTTAGAAATAAATGAAAAGAAAGACAGAGAAGGGCTTTGAAGCACAACAACACACAATATCAAAGACATTTTTCTTTATTTTTGGACACTTTTATCGACAGGAGGTAACAGTGATGCAGGGGTCGTTCTCATAAGCGTCAGAGTACTTGCACAAGGCTGTGACACACATTTTGTGTTCCATACACACACAGCGTACATTAACTCTGAGTTGTTTTCAGATGACCTGACAGACTAAGCAATTTTTCGCTCAGTACCTGGATCGATAATGTAATCCTTTAAAAGACATGATGCATAGCAACCTCATCCGCTCAGAGTATTTCCACAACACCTCATCCACTTATAACACACTTTCTAACCATTAGATATTCCCAGAAAAGGCTGCATACAATGTTTACAGTATATAGCTTAAATAAAGCTATTGATGTTTACTCTAAATGTTTTGTCATGAGCTACAAAGCATCACTCATTTGCATTTTTAACAGACAGTGGGGTCCAAAAGTCTGAGAGTACTTTTGAAAATACATCTATTTTTAGTTTTTCTAATTAAAACACATTTTTGTTGCAAATAATATTGGCAGCATAACACTTTGGTGAAGTAAAGTGTAATTTGAAGTAAAGTGAATATTATACATATACTGTACATAAAGGCTTTAAGTAAAGTGTTACCCAACCAATGAAAGGCCTACTTAAAGCCTTTATGTATAATGAGTTATAAAGGTATTCATAATGTACATTATAATGCATTATATCTTTTCATAAATAATTTTAACCAAAGTTAAATTGCATTAATTCATTATATTTACAGATTCCTTGTTACATGTGAAATTGGTTGTTTGTCATGTGTTTTAATACATTATACAATTAATAGATGCGTATCATGAGACCATACAATGCATTATAACAAGGTACGTTACAAGGCATAAAGAATGCATTAAAAAATTTCATAATGCATTATATATAAAGGCTTTTAAGTGTTACCAAAAGTTTAATTGAAAAATTACCTTGAATTTCTTAATGTTTTCAGAAGGTTTAGATACAAAGTTCTGTCATGAAACTCTAGATGCCACAGGCTGATAGGTCCTTGACTCAATCTGCTTGCAAACACATTATTCTTAATAGGGCAAAGCTGATTGGTTCCTGCTGTATCAGTAGCCAATGAGCTTGCTGCTCAACCTACAAATATTTGGTCAGCTTTTGCTGTAGCAGTTGCAGCACGCTTTCAGAAATCCTCCACCATCCCCAGCTCCACCTGTATAGATCTGCTAAGGGTAAATCATGTACGCAATATTGTACAGCAGCAGCATGTCTTACTTGCTCACAGCAGCGTGTCGTGTATGTATTGGCAGTAGCAAATCCCGCACTTGCTCTGCAGCAGCAGCAGCAATAACAGCAGCAGCATAGCAGATCTATTCTGACAAGGCCAAACATATCAACATTGTCATATCCATTATCATGCCAAACATTCAGAGTTGTCATGGCAGAACTTCTTTTTGCTTATAACGACAACAACACTCGAGCTGCATGATTTCCACAAGTTTGTGTAAAACCTGATGATCATGATTTGAGAATGATCCAAAGTGCATCTTGAGCTACAGTGCATGGAAATCTGACTGTTTGTACGAAGGCTTTCACATGATTAATGTAATAATTTTAAATACTTGTGGCCAGATTTACAAAACGGGGCAGATTAGCATAAATTCTACAAATGCGCTGATGGGGGTTACAAGTTTTGCGCGTGATCTACTGTTGTTAAAGAACACAGACGCAGTCAAATTATTTACATAATGACCTATGCAATCTACCTAGAGCAGTGCAAATCAGCGTTGGGTCGTTAATAAGCAGAGCTGATGCTCATCAAGTGTGAGTCGACACAGGCGCAACTTGTCACATGTAATATACGGGTAATGTATTCCTCTGGCATTCCAAAGAAATGAATACGAGTGGAAAATATTTTCTCCCTTCTACCACGCGCTCTGTTCTCTGCAGTGTCTCCTCCTAATTGCAGCCATGTCGCAAAATGGGTTAAAATTTGATACAGAGGATCTTTTCGTCGACTGAGAACCCAAACACTGTTAGTGAGTTTTTGAAATGAGCGCACCTTCACAGCTCAGTTCGAGGGAACGCCTCCCAAAACTCGTGCAGGAGTATTGGAACATGAGTGTAGCGTCTGGATCAATCAGCCACACAATTATTCATTGTATTTAATGAATTACCCATAAACTCACTCCCACTATCAAAGTTCTGTGAACTCATCCCCCTAAAACTGCAACCAACATCCCAAATGTAGCTAACACGCTGACAGAACTAGGTGTCCTGTTACAGATACAGGGTACTTATATGATCAGAAAGAATGTTAGTGACTCCTTCTTCCTGAGAAGGACAAATAAACTCTCTTAATCCTATGTATTCTCTATATAACTACTTAGGAAATGTATAAACATGTATCCAAGTTTCCCATCTCATGACTTTCCTTTTATAGGCTTTATTCTATTTGTTAATTTTCTCTTTTGAACTATTTTGGGTATTAATATATTCCAGAGCTGGAATT
>RJVU01036174.1:2094851-2109713 GCA_003731715.1 Anabarilius grahami | reverse complement strand
AAGGTCAACCGCAAAAACAACTCAGTCCATGCCTTTTCAGCGCTAAATTTGCATTGCATGTCTTTAGTAAATTCCAACAGTAGTTTTTTAACACCAAAAGAGGTTGGTGCTGGCGCAAGCTGTTAGCAAATCTGGCCCCTAGCATCATAATGTAAATTTTTTCAAAATCCTTAAACTTTCTGCTTATTTCCAGGTTTTAAATACATTTTTAATCCCAGATTTTTAAAAGCATTGCATTTGGCATTTTCTTTCAAATGCTGTGCTGTACTGGAGCAGACACATGAGAATATGAATGTTGCAGGCTCTGCATTTAGCACAACTTGTTGTGCAAGTTTTGCAATAGCAGCACACAGCCAATAGGGGGCGAAAAATCAATGAACCTCCCCTTGTTCACAAGGCTTGTTAGATAACAGTCATTCATTCTCCTATACTTCAAACAGTTTCATGCCCTATTTTCATTCATATTGTCAGAATCCGATTCCCAGTCTCCTGAATGCTTGGTGCAATGTGTTTGAACATGGATGCTAGCCAGGACAGATCCTGATTGTGATGGGAACAGGGATCACAGAAGTCCATAAGAATCAAATACATGCAACACACATAGAATAAATAAACACATGCAACAGTGCATTTTTGCATTGTATTATATCAGTCTGTGTAATATGTATCAGAAGGGAGGTTGAACTACATTGACTGCAATTAAATGTTAAAAAACAAACAAACAGATATTTGCCCCCTGGAATTGATGTTGAGGGATTTTTTTAGGCTATGTTTTTTTTTTTTTAATCTTTTTTAATATAAAACACACAGCATGCCATGCATTTATGTCAAGTGAATACAGTGTCCAAAAACCTATAAAGACCAATAACAGAATATTATGCAATAAAATTATAAAATAATAAAGGCACAAAAAAAAAAAGAATTTTAATTTACATAAATATATAAGTTTATGTAAAAAAAAATATATATATATATATATATAAAAATTATACTCTTTTGAATATAAACTTATACATAAAAATCTGTGGCTTTCTATCACCTTTCAGTGCCATGTTTTGTCTAAAACTGGATAATTCTGACCCTGGTTTGCTGGTAATAAATTATATTATGGTCAAGCCCCTGGAATGGACATTTCTTCCTTGCAAAACGACACATCAACTACTTGCAACACAACTTAAAAGCACACCCACAGAAATATACGAGAGAGTTCAAGAGAATACATGTTCTCAATTAAACAATCAATGCAGCTGAATGCTTTTGATGAGTCTGTATGCTGGGCGAAAGTCTGAGGCATAAGCTACATCTCGACTGAGAATAATTTATTCATAAAAAAGGCTTACATGAGGATATTAATAGACTATGACCCAGGCAGAATGCATGCAAAATTCATTCACTCCACCAAAGCAGCACTGATTGATTACAGAATCACATGGAGTGAAAATGTAATAGAGAGGGAGTGCGCGAGAGAAAATCAGTGAGCGAGCAAGAAAGAGAGAGAGAGAGTGACAGAGATAAAGTGAAAGTGAGGGAGAGAGAAAGCAAACTATCCCTACCTTGCAGCTGAGCAGCGCTGCGCTAGAATCGGACGCTGACATGCCTATAGAGACAGCTCGTATCGCCCCCCATCACTCTGGTCGAGCGAGACGCGAGCTGCTCTCCATGGTCAGCGGTAAAGAGGCTGGCAGAGAGAGGGGAAGCCTCAGCTCTGATACTAGCGGACGCACTGGCACTGCACTCAACGCCTATACAAAATTGATGCCCTGACTGCAGCAGCTGAGTTGTGCTGCTCACTGAGAGCAAACGCCCTCCCTCTGCCGCTGCTGCCTTTCTTCCGCCTGCTCTCACATTCAATCAGGCTCCATTTTCTCCTGCTCCACACACTGGAGATGCTGTTCTGCAGCCAATGTTGCGGGGGAGGAGATGTTTACCTCTCACACGAGACACCGAGATCTCATTCTCTTGCAGCAGGAAATACAGAGAAGTGCTTTAAGAAGTAGGATGCGTGAAGTGAAGCTCGTTGTGATTTAATAAATACATTTAATAATTACACACACACAAGCTCCCAAGTATTATGTCTCCCTATTATTTTCTGAACATCTCAGTAAAATTCAAAATAATGTTCCTTATGTGCCATAACAAAGCATTGAAGCTTCATATTTGGTAAACTAAAGGTAACAGGTAGTTTTTGTGGTATTGTTGGCTCTTGTATGATACAATACATGTGATGTCCCTCATTTGCTTTGGATAAAAGCATCTGCTAAATGACTAAATCAAAATGTCAAATGTGAAAGGCAGGTCTGTCAGTTTGTATCTGTACATATATTTGGTATACAATAATTACTGCATAAAAAGATTTTAACCATTCTGTATGTGAGGGATACTCAAATTATGTAGTTATTTTTTTAATAGTAATATTAGGCCTTTGTTTTTGTTTTTAAAATATGCAGTTACCAACAATTTTAGCTTGTATCTATGTTTTAGAACATGCCTCATTTATATTAACTTATTTATCCCAGTCAGTTTTTTAAAAGGCCCTTCTCATTTTCCAGCAAAATGTCATAGTAAATTTAAATATGCATTAAAATATGCATAAATATGCATCTTATTTATATACAAATGCATTCATAAAATGCATAAATGCTTCCCATATGTAACCTTTCTTCTGTGCATTCAAGAAAAACACTATAATTAGTATATTTTTGGTTAAATTGTCTGATTTGATGATTGAGGGCTGTAATTACAAATTATTTCTGCTAAATTGACATTTTCATTCATATTGTCAGAATCTGATTCCCGCATTCCTGCTGTAATGTAGTTGAACATGGAGATGATACTAGACATGATAGATCTTGATTGTGATGAGGACAGGGATCAGAAGTCCATAAGAATCAACAATATGCAACACACAGCGAGAATATTAAATAAACATATGCAACAATTCATTTTTGCATGATCAGTGTATATATAATCAGTATCAGAAGGGAGGTTGAACTACATTGACTGCAATTAAATTGTATAAGCAGTTTGAATATGCCAAACAGTCACTGTGTGCCAATCGGAGATCATAGCTTTTGAATACACTGACACTTTGCGTCACAATTGTTAAAAGACTTAATAAATTGCAAAATCTTTTGTGAATTAATCTGATTACTGCACTAATGTACCATATGGTAGTGTTTCCCTGGCTGCTCTAATTATTTCATTTCCTGCTTGTTTCATTGAGCAGAAGACTCCAACACCAGCAGAAGCTAATGGAAAAGTTAAATCAGGACCAGGCACTGAAAAAGCTCACTTGTGCATGAATTAACAATGCAAACAAACACATCTGCCTGATGAGAAACAGCTGGGAAACCAATTGCACTAATGCATTTGGTGCCCTATAACAGGGAACAGTGAATTAAAAGTGAATTAAGTGTTTTCTAAATCCTATGTAAATTAATGATAATAGATAAAAAAAAAAATCTGTGTTTTGACCCCAATGTCAATAAATTATTGTAACATTTTCAATCGAGACCACCGAAACAAGTAGTCCAAATACTTTTATACACCAGTTCCAGTTTAATTAGATTTTTTTTTTTGTTTATTTTCACCGTTTGATCGCACCTCCTCTTTGATGCGTTCCAACTTTTTCTTTGAATCGTTCACTCAACTGATTCGTTTATACATGCTGTTTCGTTCAGCAGCGAAACAAGTGATTTTCTCTATGAATGGATCATTCACTCATCCTGAGATTCACAACAGGCAATTCTGATTAGACTTTGTTTCAAACTATTTTAGTTGGCAAAGCAAAAAATACACAACGGACATGGCAATATTGCTGTAAAATGTAAATTTCTCAATGTTTGCTTCTTCTTTATTGAACTGTTGTAAAAAAGCAATATCACATTCGCTCATGTCTCATAGCATCACAACACTGGTTCAGTCTGTTCTATTGGTTACCGCATTCATGCAGTGATGCTTTTGTTATAGCACTAAGAGGATTTAACGCTCCGTTGCGATTACATTGTTTTGTATCTTTCACAGCACTGGAAGATTTTCACACAAACTCCCTGGGAGTCTTGATCTAGATAACCTCTCTCTCTGTCCGCTTATCTCTCCAGGCCTGATCCCACTGAGAGTAAATCTGTTCCGCCCAATGAGGTCGGGGATGGATGCCTTCACAGCAGCATTACTGTCCTGACAATAGCATGATGCAGAACGCTCCACAAACACAAGGTGAGTCAGCTTCCATGCAGTCATATTGGGACGGTACCGAAACTGAATCAGTGGCGCATGAATAGGGACCCTTACCCTCTTCAGTTTGTATTAAATCAGCATGCTAACAGAGGCCCAAGGCTGCCCCAGGTTGTTTGGACCTCTCTCTGGACTCCATTATATTGGAAGCATGTGCTCTTTCTTCATTCAACTTTGTCCGCTGTGGCTTTTAGAGCTGCATATCTTGAGGCCATGCTACCGCTGTGCTTTCTTTCATACACTTAATACACATGTTTGCAAGTGGGCGAGCTTGAAAACAAACAAGGCCACATTCACTCACATACCTTAGCTGTAACAGGAACCATAATAGTTGGAATTATTTAATAGTAGTACGTCAGTCCAAAAGCTTGAGACCACATCGAAGATTTGGGATTTAAAAACTGAAAATAATATAATACATAATATATTGCTATAAATAATTAGGATTTTTAAAAAAATATATAATAAAACAATTAAGATAATTAGATTAGGAGGTTTTGGATTTTGAAAAAGAAACGTTATGATGTAAAAATAAATCATTATTGTGTCTATTGAAACACACAGGATGCCCTGACATTTAAAAATTCTAGGAAATATTAAGTCAAATACTAAGAAATTCTATAATGTATAATAGGAAATAAATAAATTCGTTAAAAATGATAACAGAAGCACTTTTACTTGTGGTCTCAGACTTTTGTACCCCTGTTTAAAACACTGAATAATTACATTCATTTCACGAGTTTATGTGCCCATGTAATCTTAGCGTAAGTGGTAAACAGATTTGGCTTGCTGTCTGTTATAGAGGGGGTCAGAAAGAATATTCTGCTCAAGCTCCGATTGCCCCCCTATAACAGGCAAAAAAAAGTACAAAAAGGAGGAGAAGGGGAGGAGGAGGGATGCTGAAAGAACTAACAACAGAAAGAGGTAAGATGCTGGTCTTATACCTTGGTATTAATTGGAAGATTAGATGGGAGTACTCCTCCCGAAATTACGTTTATTAACTTCAAGTAATGACCAATAACCAATATGGTACTTCCAAATCCAATATCCTAAACCTGTTTATAAACAGATGAAAACAGAGTATAGATATCAAAATTAAATCAGGTATCGGATGAACAAGAGAACAGCCTGGAGGGAGAAAAAAGTGAGAGGAAAAAGCGATAGAGCTTGAGGTGAAGAAAATCATGAGGGTGAGTGGAGGGACAGAAAGTGAGGATGTCACTCCATCTCAGCCTAAGCAATGGAGAAAGACGGTACATGTTTTTTTTGTCCTGTTGATCTATATATAGCTTTTCTTCCACTCCACTTGCTTTTCTTCTGCTGGGTGCATACAGGCTGCCTGGGAGTAGACTGATGGCCCATGGGAAACAGAAGGGTGGGCTTGGGTAAGGTAGAAGCCTTCACAGGGCTTAAACTATAGATATATATTTGATTTGGTTATTTTTGTTATTGGTTATTGAGCTTGATATATATATATATATAGAACTGATACAGGTCCTTCTCAAAAAATTAGCATATTGTGATAAAGTTCATTATTTTCCATAATGTAATGATAAAAATTAAACTTTCATATATTTTAGATTCATTGCACACCAACTGAAATATTTCAGGTCTTTTATTGTTTTAATACTGATGATTTTGGCATACAGCTCATGAAAACCCAAAATTCCTATCTCAAAAAATTAGCATATTTCATGCGACCAATAAAAGAAAAGTGTTTTTAATACAAAAAAAGTCAACCTTCAAATAATTATGTTCAGTTATGCACTCAATACTTGGTCGGGAATCCTTTTGCAGAAATGACTGCTTCAATGCGGCGTGGCATGGAGGCAATCAGCCTGTGGCACTGCTGAGGTGTTATGGAGGCCCAGGATGCTTCGATAGCGGCCTTAAGCTCATCCAGAGTGTTGGGTCTTGCGTCTCTCAACTTTCTCTTCACAATATCCCACAGATTCTCTATGGGGTTCAGGTCAGGAGAGTTGGCAGGCCAATTGAGCACAGTAATACCATGGTCAGTAAACCATTTACCAGTGGTTTTGGCACTGTGAGCAGGTGCCAGGTCGTGCTGAAAAACGAAATCTTCATCTCCATAAAGCTTTTCAGCAGATGGAAGCATGAAGTGCTCCAAAATCTCCTGATAGCTAGCTGCATTGACCCTGCCCTTGATAAAACACAGTGGACCAACACCAGCAGCTGACATGGCACCCCAGACCATCACTGACTGTGGGAACTTGACACTGGACTTCAGGCATTTTGGCATTTCCTTCTCCCCAGTCTTCCTCCAGACTCTGGCACCTTGATTTCCGAATGACTTTGGACCACTGAGCAACAGTCCAGTGCTGCTTCTCTGTAGCCCAGGTCAGGCGCTTCTGCCGCTGTTTCTGGTTCAAAAGTGGCTTGACCTGGGGAATGCGGCACCTGTAGCCCATTTCCTGCACACGCCTGTGCACGGTGGCTCTGGATGTTTCTACTCCAGACTCAGTCCACTGCTTCCGCAGGTCCCCCAAGGTCTGGAATCGGTCCTTCTCCACAATCTTCCTCAGGGTCCGGTCACCTCTTCTCGTTGTGCAGCGTTTTTTGCCACACTTTTTCCTTCCCACAGACTTCCCACTGAGGTGCCTTGATACAGCACTCTGGGAACAGCCTATTCGTTCAGAAATTTCTTTCTGTGTCTTACCCTCTCGCTTGAGGGTGTCAATGATGGCCTTCTGGACAGCAGTCAGGTCGGCAGTCTTACCCATGATTGCGGTTTTGAGTAATGAACCAGGCTGGGAGTTTTTAAAAGCCTCAGGCCTCAGGAATCTTTTGCAGGTGTTTAGAGTTAATTAGTTGATTCAGATGATTAGGTTCGTTTAGAGAACCTTTTCATGATATGCTAATTTTTTGAGATTGGGTTTTGGGTTTTCATGAGCTGTATGCCAAAATCATCAGTATTAAAACAATAAAAGACCTGAAATATTTCAGTTGGTGTGCAATGAATCTAAAATATATGAAAGTTTAATTTTTATCATTACATTATGGAAAATAATGAACTTTATCACAATATGCTAATTTTTTGAGAAGGACATGTATATAGCAGCTGACCAGTCAGCTTGAATTTGGTAACTTCTCATTTCTATTCCAGATGAGAACAGGGCTGGATACATCAATACCATCAGACTGATACCTCATCCCGATTAGAACTTCCTGTCCTCATGTTATCTCGCAAAGTTTCATCTTTCTATCTCCTTCTTTAAATAACAACTCACTGTTTATCTAAGGCAGTCTGTGTTAATTACACACTATATCCTGAATTCACATACATCTGGTTACTGTACCAAGGACACAATTCCTATCAAAGATGAGTTCCTATATGCGCAGGGTGATATAAATAGGAACGGCATCTTGTATTTCAACCACAAGCAGTGAAAGCGGAATATGGACACCAGAATGATGCAAGTCACCCAAATGAGATATATGAGAGTTAAACTTATTACAGTTAAAGATGTATTCTGGCCACACAACATGCATAGCAGCACTATGGCATTGACCCCTACTGATCAAGTGACTTGACTGAGCAACTATATATCAAGACAGCAAGAAAGGTTATAAAAGGCAACCTGATCTACAATACCCATGCTTTAATTTACAATTATTCATTTAGCAGATCCTTTAGTCCATATAGTGCAACTTTTCAATTGAGTACTAGAATAGCACAACGGTACAGCATAAGAGTAAGTGCTGGAGAAAGTTTTGGAATTAAATGCAATTAAATTAGGCTATGAGTTCATTTAGAAGTACTAATACGATTGATTAGTACTGCACAGTTGACGCAGTGAACACGCATGCGTCGTGCTGCTCATGTGAACAGCATCGGCCAATACTGAGCTGGTGTTCGGACGTAAACACAAGCGCTGCACTGTGTCAACTGCGTAGAAGACTGACTGTGAAGAGGAAAAATGGTTGAATAAAGTAAAAAGAAAAAAAAGTTTTCTCGTCACTACATTAAGGTTAAACCAACATGGACTATTTTAACGATGTCTTTACTACTTCTCTGGACCTTGAATGTGGTAATTTCATTGCTTTCTATGGGAGATGAAAAAAACTCCTCGGATTTCATAAATAAAATCTTAATTTGTGTTCCGAAGATGAACAAAGGTTTTACGGTTTGGAACGACATGAGGGTGAGTAATTAATGACAGAAATTTCATTTTTGGGTGAACTAACTCTTAATTTGTGTTCAGAAGATGAACGAAGGTCTTACTGTCAAAAATCTCAGATATTAACCCTTTAAGCACTAGGTTAAAAAGAAACCAGGGATGTGCTCACTTTTAACATTTTAACATGTTGTAGTCATTAATTTTCTTACTGGTTTAAAAATGAATATCTTTAACAAAGTCATGTTTTTAAAAAAATATATATATTTTTTTTTAATTACTTTTAAAGCCTTTCTAAGGGACCTGAGCTGCAGATTATCTTGTGCTAGAATCTCTGTGTGCAATGCATATTTTTAGACTTTAACAGAAATTTAACAGAAAAGTTTAGTACATTTTATTTGTCTGATTTTTAAAAACTTCAGAAACTATAATGTACGGTACTAAACACTCATAGAGCACTACATTCCAACTTTTATTCCAGCTTCACATTAAATATAGAAAACAAGCATACATTTCCATAAAACTGTTTAAAGGACATGTCTTCACCTCTAAAAACTTTGCTGGTTTATCAAATTTAATCAAGGCTTTGCACATTGATGCTCTATTGCACACACACACACACACACACAAAGCACTCCTCTCCTCACGGGACAGGCTTTTAGTGCTCTAGTCTCATGCAGTATTTAATTGACCCCACACAGGAAGCCCAGCGGTTCCAAATGCACTCCTTCCCCCAACACAAAAGAAACACCATGAGCGCCTGCAAGTATGCCAACAGCTCCACTATGATAAAACAAAAATCTATGCATATTCCACATATATCTGCATGATAATGAACACATTTTATTTGGAATGAAATTAGGTCCATTTCAAATGAAATCGAGAAGTAGTTACATCCTCAGCAGTGTAAAAAAGACATTCTGGCCTTAATAAGTGACAAAAATTCATTCACACTTTGTAGAACATGTCCAGCCTCCTTTATTTCTGGTAAAATAGGTTATTTTTCCATTTATATGAGATTCAGATTTTATTGTGTTGAATAAGTTATAATCAAAAGCTTTTTCAGACCACACTGCTAAACTACACAAAATATCCGTAGTTATAAATCTGTGGAACATTTACTAAACACACCCTTTAAGCATTTTTTTTGTGCTAAAGGATAGAGAAGTGCCTGTACTCACTCAGTTGGAGGTGTGGAGAGAGTGCACACTCTCACAGCTAGCTGGTCATGGTGCGCTCCCTCTCCAGGGCAGAAGTGAAGTGTACTGTAGCATCAAACTCCGGTTCCCTCTCTTATTCCCCCTCCCCCTGCACATTAGGCTGTATCTATCTCATATTCTCTCTGTCTTATTCCTTTTTCTGATCCCTCCCCTTCTCTATTTCTCTCTCTCTTCACCCCACTTAGTCCTTTATGTCTATGTGTTCTCTCATTTTTCTCACATCACATTGGCTCAGTTTAAAGACTCATGGCATGAGTCAATTCATGTTATAAAGGTTATAAATCAAAAGTAGATCCTTTTTTAGATTTGCCGAAATATCAAAGTTTATAAATAAAAGTCAGATATGAACCAATCAAATATGTCTAAGACCACACATTTTGTGGCTCTAATTCCAGGTGTCTTCAACCTTTTTAAGACCCTTAGTGATTGAATTATTATACTGCAAAGCCATTAAAATAATAATTTATGATATATTAAGTCATATTCATGTACATTACATTTTTCATATAAATACCAATAATTCTTAAAATAAAAAAATATATTGAAATATATTTAATAAAGGAGGGATATTTTTTGCTTCAGAAGTAAATATATGTATTATGTATCTTGAAATCCATTTATTTTTAAATGTTGTTAAATTTATGCACTGTAAAACGGAACAATGAAATTAATTAAATGAAATGAGTTTGTTTCACTCAAATAATAATGAAAGTTCATTGTACTTAATAGAAAAACGTTGTGTGAACTCAAAACTTCATTGTAGTAAGCTGAACTTAATATGACTGAGTTGAGGTGCAGCAGATTTCTAATTCCCAGCATGCTTTGCGTCAGACTGTATAAATAAATGCTGAAATTAAGGGGCGGTTTCCCGGACAAGGTTTAAATTAAAACATGATAGGCCTTAATCTAGAATAGTTAATCATGGTTTAAAAAATGGCAACACAGATTAAGTACAGATTAAAACCTGGACTATGGAGTCCTGAATTAAAATAAAATAGATTAATTTAAAACCAACTGTGGTCATCTGAATTAGCAGGAGAGAGGTTGCCTAGAAAACATGTAATGAACCAAGAAAAGCTTAAAATTGCATGGAACTGAGAAGCAAATCTAAGGAAAACAATGGCAGCAGAAAAAGACTGCAATCCAAAAAAAAAAAAAAACTTTAATAAACAAGAGACAGTTCTTTTAAAGCAAGCAAAATACATCAGCTGTGGAAAAAAAAGTAATGACTGGAAATCTGTTTGTAATGAATTCTATTTAAATAATAATCCTATGATTATTAATGCTTTTGTTTTGTCTTTTACATAGCGACAAACTAAACATAACTATTTACACATGTGATAATCGGTGTTGGCAGTCTAGAAATGATACTGATTTGATCCAAAGCACTATCATAGTGATTGTTTCATTATATAAAAAAGGCAAATCTTGTTAGCAGGTCCTCAACCCAAGCACAAGCTCAACACTTCACCACACGGTAATCTCCCAAAAAAACTAACATAACAAAAACTTTTGCATAATAGAACAATAAACAGTAAGAAGTCTCTCCATATTCTCATCTTTCTAAAAAATGCATAAAATAACACTTTTTCAACATTTACTCTCCCAATTCAGCCCGGTGCAAAGCATGATGGTAAGTGAAAGTCCTGTTTGATTGGGTTACTTGACTGAAACATTTCAAAATGAAAACATCAAGTGAGTTCTAGTAACTATTTCAAGTCAATTTAACATAAGGGAATCACATTTGAACCAAAAACAATGGTGTTAAATCAAAATAAATTGTTTAAATAAATGGAACAGCATCAATATATACTGTATATATATATATACACACACACACACACACACAGTGTATATCAATATCGATATACTGTATATCCAAGAAATACATGTGTCTTCTTTGAAACACAGTGTTAATCTGAAGTTAAACCTGCCTCCTGGTAGGTTTAATTTAAGCCTCAATTTAGTCCTGGACTAGACTAAGTCTAGGACTATTTTAAACCATGACAGAGAAAGCAGATTTCTGTTAATCTGGTTTAAAGGCCCATTTTATTCTAGGACTAGGCTTAAATCTCTGTCTGGGAAACCGCCCCTAAGTGTTATTTTGTTTTTGCACAAAATTACCATAGGGAGACATAAGTTAGTGTTTAATGTTGTGTTATGTTGGGACTTACAGTGGGTTCTGTTATGTTAGTTTTGTAGGGTTACCATTGTGGTGAAGAGTAGAGCCTGAGATTAGGTTGAGGATGGGTTGCAAAACTATTAAGACCCCATACTTGTTTGATTATACACATGCAAGTATATAATGACAGACTATTTGATAGTTATATTGGCATGTGTTATTTGCTATCTAACATTTAACCAAGATCTGAATGTAATGTTTATGAACTATAATTAACATTATGATTAGTGGGTTGAGGCTGAGAACTGTGGGCGCGAAGGGATGCCGGTGATGTGATTGTTAATGAGAGACACCTGTGCACCACACTGGCCTTGCTTCGCTTCCACGGCTCTCGGCCCCGCCCCACTTATCACAAAAATTTTAAGTTCTAACTTAAAAAAAAGAAAGTGTTAGTTTACTTAAATGAATTGACGTAATAAGTTTCCTCAAATGTTTTGAGTATTCTAAACATATTCCCATTTCACAGACAGGGCTTAAGCTAGTCCCAGACTAAAATGCATGTTTGAGTTGTTTTAGCTGAAAGCAACTTGCACTGACATATCTTAAAATATATCAGTGCCATTGTTTTGTTTTAAGATGTACACCAGTAATGTTTTTTTCTAGTGTACATTTCTAAAAGCTACTTAAATATCCTAATTGAACTAAAGCCTAATCCTGGCTTACACTGTAAAAAAAAAAAAAACCCAGTAAAATTTACGGTAAAAAAACGGCAGCTGTGGTTACCAGAACTTTACCGTAAAAATACAGTAGCAATGTTTTAGGTTTTACAGGACAGCACTTCGTTTTCTGTCTATTTTACAGTTCATAACCATATAATTTAAAGGTTTATATTGTAATAATTACGGTTCATAACTGTTTATTTAACACACCGTAAAAACAATTCCGTCACATTTACGTTAAAAAAACGAATTTCATTAACTGATATAATGTTAAGGTGTGCCATGCTGGAGAGACGAGACGTGAACAGATATCCACAATACAGGGTTTTAATGAGTACCGCAGGAGAATAAACACAATACACACACATTAACCAACAACAAGATCGGACAGGGAGTGAGTCCATTATAAAGGGAGTGCTGACGATCAGGAACAGGTGCAGGTAATCCGTGATGATAGGGAGATGACGAGGGAAGTAAGTGCAGGTGAGGAGACAGGAGGATCTTGGGAAATGGAGTCCGGGAGACAATGGAACAGTGACAGTTATTTATTCACCGTATATAGTATGGAAACTTTCTGTAAACCAATTAACTTTTTTTCACTGTAGCATTTTTAGAGTCTTTTGCCATTAAAATCACAATAATTTTTTTACAGTGTAGGCTAAGCCCTGTCTGTAAAAACCGGGCCATTGAGTTTTGCAGTGTGCATAAAACAGGGAAAAAAGTAATGA
Organism: Anabarilius grahami; assembly: GCA_003731715.1. Classification (NCBI taxonomy): domain Eukaryota; kingdom Metazoa; phylum Chordata; class Actinopteri; order Cypriniformes; family Xenocyprididae; genus Anabarilius; species Anabarilius grahami. The sequence goes on along the minus strand of RJVU01036174.1, from coordinate 2,096,555 downwards.
GGTAAGAAAAAAATATTTTTCTGAAAACATATCTGAATGTATTATTATTGTAAATGATTCTTCTTTAAGCAATTTATCTAAAGCGGATATAAAGATCTATACACCCCTGTTAAAAAATGAAAGAAAGAATAATCATATCAGAACTTTTGCACCTTTAATATAAAAACTAAAACACATGCAATGCCACTGAAAACTAAAGTGACATATTTCAGAGAAAAGACAGAATCAAAAATAAAAAACTTGAAATAACCTGCATAATAACAACAACTGCACACCCCTGAACTAATACATAGTTGAGGCTCCCTTTGATTTTATTACGGTTTCAAAACTGTCGAGAGTTTACTGGAAAACAGGTCTGATCCGATGACAGTTCTGTGGTTTGGGAGAGAATGTTAGGCTGCCAGGTGTCTCTTTTTTTGTGTGTTTATGTCAAATATATGAACGTGTCCCATGCGTAGTCAGTCTATTGTAGTGAGAAGGGGTGGTCTCAAATGTTCTCTGTGCTGCTGAGCCAAGAAATGCATGGCAGAACATTCTCCATCAGACTGTGACAGTCCAAAGCATTTTAATCTTACTGCTGCAAAATACTCAGAAAGCAGAGAAATCACAAATACACTAACACACACATAGACATGCTTAGCTTACCCAGAGCTGTGCTGCATGAACTAATGCCAAAAGAGAAATTCTGTGCAGTAGACATTTTTGCAAAAGATTTAGACAAGCACTGCAGTTATGTTTTTTTATAAACAGATGGTTCCACAAAGTCACATTGTTGTCCTGAACAAAAAAAATAAAAAATATATATTAAATACAAAAATAACAGAGAAAACTCAGAGGTGCAAACTCAAGGTTTTGTATAATTTAAAACAAACAATGTAATGATATCAAATTTAAGTTATGATGTAACATTCTGCACTATAGGTTAAAATTGTTTGTATTTATTGTATTAATAAGAGCAAATAAATAATTATGTAAAATACACATATATGACTTTGTATATTAGTAATGATTATTAAAAAAACTAAAATATTTTAAACTAATCTTAAAGAGCAATATACAATGAAACATACACCTGAACTTTATATAAAATTTTAAAATATATAGGATATATCAACTTATTTAATGACAATAGATTAGGAAAGTGATCAAATGTATAACAAAGATGCAGTAGATAGCAGATGGTGGTTCTCATATAACTTTTAATTTCCACTGTCCAGTATATCTAAGATCCATAATAGATGAGGACATGTTGCTCTGAACAGTCAGGCATGGAGAGCAAAGGAGGGGGCCCATCAATTCGAGTTCCATATGAGTGGTGTATGTGAATAAAACATGAATAGAGGCTAGAAATCCACAATGTTATCAGAGCAGAGATGGAAAGAGAGAGAGAAGGCTAAATTTCTGGCAGGATGTTGGCAGCCCTATGAGCTCATTCAGTCCTTGTGTCTGTCAGTCCGTCCCTTAGACTTGCTCACTGACTTGAACCCTCTAGCATGCATTATGTATGAAACCTCTTAAGGGCTTGAGTTTGGAGTTTAAAACTTTTTTGAAACTGAGGTCTGTGACAACGGTTTTCTTTAGTCATTGCAAAAGCAATAAGACCAAGAAGACCTCAGGTATAGTAAATCCTTTATTTCTGTAAATATAATCCATTTAATCTCTTCTGAATCTCATTCAGAAAGCACTGCTAACTGCAGGTTTAAG
>RJVU01036174.1:2075687-2094210 GCA_003731715.1 Anabarilius grahami | reverse complement strand
TAGCCAGATTTTAGCAAAAAGATGGTTGAATTGTAAATTGTAAATAGTACGCAGACTACTTCACTTCTCTCACTTGCTTTTAAAACATAGTAATGCATTGCTAGCAATATGGACACACATTCATTTTGTCCGAATAAACGGCCATAGGTAACATTCATTTTTAATGTTACAGGTTTAAATCGGACTCGTGTAAATTCATCATTGACAGCATTCACAATGCACTGGTGAAAGGAAGGATTAGATTACCCTATTCCTCATAAATAATGGAACAGCACTTTTCACATTGTCATTTAGGACTCATAGAGATAAAGTTCTAATATAAGCTGATCCAGTTCTGCTTACAAAATCTATCTGTCTATCATAGACATGCACTTTTCCTAAGATCTACATTTAAGGTAAAGATGTATGTATAAGTTTAAGTGTATTTTTTTGGTGCCCATTTATAAACATATTTGTCAATTTTTTTTTTAAGCTTATGTAAAGTCCTGTTTTCAGATGCATTTTTAAAAGACAAAATATTCTATTAATTTGAGGTCACAAAACTGCATTTAGAATAATTATACAAGAATTAGAAAAATGTTAGATGGAGTAGCATGTCAAACTGAAGTTTTCTGCTGTTGTCTCGGCATGTTATGTTAGCTATACAAGAACTGAGAGCAAAAATGTACAACATCTTCCAGTCTGCTTCCTATGATGCTTTAGTGACAGAGAGAGTCAATATCTTTGGTTGTGCGAGCACAAGGATACTGTAGCTCCTCTCGTTTTTCACTGATCTGGCACTTTGGATGGGAACAGGACTTGCAGTGCTCTCTCTTTTAGATTGAACTATTGACTTTTGAAGCAGGTTATATCAATGTCAAAAAGACAAAAGACCTGTCTCTCTCACACACACATAAAGACTTTTTTCTCTTAGACTACCAGATTTCATATGTACACGTAAGTCCAAAAACTCACCTGCAGCCTACACTGAAAAAATGTGAAGTAGGATTTACTTGAAAAGCTATACAATTTTCACTTAAATTTAACAGCATGTTTTCAAGGCTACACATATTTTTTGGTGGATTATTAAGTAATGCTTATAGAAAATAGCTACTATAATTTCAATACTAATTTGTATCTCATTTAAATTCCTGAGTAATGTTTACAATATGTATTTTTTTTTATAAATTACTACAATTAATTTGCCAAGCATTAATATGGATAATGTTTCTAATAAAAATATCTGACCATAAGCCAATTCAATTGACAGACATTTTAAGTAAAAATTATTTTATTCAATGTCTGAATGGTAAATCAGGGTTGCTGCACATTTTTTAAAGTCAAATTTAAGGCTGAATGATTTTAAATAAAAATCATTATCAACAAAATCCATCTTTGCAATGCAGAGGTGACAGAAGCGGCATGAGAAGTGGCACTGATATATTATTTACACAGCATTTACAATTTGTCTACATAAATAAAATTTAATTCAATATTTAAATATGAAATTATTTCTAATTTTAACTTTTTAATTAAAATGTACTTTAAATATGAAACTAAACTGCCAGTAGGGGGCAGCAAAGTCACTCTTAATGAGTGAGTCATTCATTCAACCGATTTGTTCAAACGACTGAATCATTCAGAAATGAAGCAAGTGACCGTCTTTATTGAATAGGTTATTAAATCATTAATAAAACTAATTCGTTCAAAACGAGGATTCAGTCAGTATAAAAAACATTTCTGTGTGTTGCAGGGAAACTGTTCTGCTGTTCTTCACTTTGAAATTTTCGTTGGCGAAATTAAGAAAAACAAACAATATTGACAATATTGTGTCTAAAATGTAACTCACAATGTTAACTTATTGTTCATTTAACTGTAAAATATTACATTTGCAATCGTTCTGATTTGAAGAAAACGGCACTCTTGCTCTTGTGATATTGTATAACTACATCATTTCATATGATAATTATAAGACAAAAACTTGTCGGGGCAAAAATGCCCACGTGTCTTAAATTTGGAGGGCAAATAACTGCACACATCATGCAATGAAAGCGTGACTGACAAACTCAATGTCAGCTCGTACATCGTTAAAACATAATTACGATTTCATCATAGACAATACTATCACACACGCAAATAAAGAATGAACTTACAACGGTTACTGAACTGACATTTACCCATTTTCTTCTGCTCTCTTCCTTTCGCGTGCAGTGACAGTAGCCTACGTTATACGCTGTAGTAAATGCCACGAGGACCGCGAATTGACACGTGAACAAGCAAATCCACAAAGAAAAATAAAATAAAAATAATATGTACGCTAATTAGATAGTTTTAATTTGGTAAATGATTTAGATGTGTCTAAGTCAACTTTTTAAGACCTTTTATGACCTTAAATTTAAAAAATCTAATTTAAGACTTTTTAAGGATCCGCGGGAACCCTGTAAATGTATTAATAATTTCATTAAAATATAAAACAAAAAGCAAGGATAAAACAAATAAAAATCTTTCAATCCTCTGTCCATGCACATCATTATTATTATTATTTTAATTTATGCACCCTGATAATCTTTAATCAAAATAACTTCCTCTCCCTCTTGAAGCGACATCTCCTCTCTCCTCTTCTCTGATGATGCATTTACTGGTGAGAGGGTGGGACAACCTGTCACTCATCTGAGATCACAGCAATAGCAAACCACAACAATCCAATCAATTTCCAGTGGACAAATTCAAGTCCCGCCCTACATTTATTCTTGTTGGAGCAGCCATTTGTCACAATAATAAAGAAAAGACTATTTTCTCAATTTAAAGACTCAGTTCTGGCGCTCATACTTACATTGAAGTTCTGCCTTCCCCCCTTGACTCCGGGCCTGTCTGCCTATATTGTTAATATGTGAAAGAATTATACTTACAAGCCAAACGTTTACAACACAGATGTAGTTCATTAACGATTTCGGATGACTGCATAAGCTAAGCTAATTGGCTTGTCAGGCGCTTTCGAAACACGCTTCATTAAGCTTCAAAACCTTTGTGAATCATTTGTTTCGAACCAGTGATTCAGAGAATGCCAAAATCAATTTTTGAGCAAGTACATAACCAGCCAGTGTTCAAAACTACCTCCTTACCTTAGCCCGATTCACAATGGTAAGCTTGTAATAATGTTTTACAAATAAAATTAGTACTGGTGGGTTTCAGCACGAAATTCGAGGATGCAGCCGTTCGTCTTTGCGTCATTACGTCACATCTGTAAACAGAAAGAAGGAGTCCTGGCTAGTAGGCTATATGGCATGTGAGGATGCTGCTGGTGGCGGATCATTTATAGCCTTTTCTCACAGCAGCTGCAATAATTAAACTTATCATTTTGATGGTGGATTGTAATCCAGAAAGGTCCAAATGACAATCATCAGTGACAACTGGAGATTCACCCTTAGACAAAAGCAAAAGACTTCAGACTGCGGAGTGGCTACAGAAATTGGAATCTACAGGTAACGCTAATACACTAAATACACGTAGTCACGCAATGTTGATGTTGTTAACAATAACAATTTGAGAACAAAGTATAACAGTAATAATAATTTGCACGGTTTGACGTGATCCGAGCTAAGCGATCGTTAGATTTAATCACCACTGGGAGCCTGATTTATTTTAATGCTTTTTTCTCAGTTGGTCAGAACAAAAGTGGCAGACATGTTACTAACTTGTTCAGACATTTTCCAGTGAAAATTCTTATTCTGATCTTACCGGTGTTGTTGTACGCTTCAAAGGTTTCAAATCGATTGCCTTTCATATCTTTATAGACATACTGTACTAAGTTTTCTACAACTATAGGGTATATTATACTACAATAAATACACTACAGTTTACTGTAGTAAAAACTAAAGTATACTACAGTATTTATTACAGTTTATCAGTTCACTATTAATACTACAGTATGCTGTAGCATTCATTAAAGTATTGTAAATACTATAATATATACAGTATTCTACAATTTACTATAGTATTTTTTCACCTGGGAATTAATGCGTTAAACTCCCAGCCCTAATATATATATATATATATATATATTTATATATATGGCTCGACATTAAGTATTGTTATTTACTTGCCTGGAAAAGAAAATGTATTTTTGTATTGTAAATATAAATTATTCTGAAGCAATATTCTCATCAGAGTTCTATCAGCTTTGACATTTTTTTTTACCTTTATAAAGGGCTTTTTTATGTTATTAAATGTATGCTTCATCTTTCATTTTAAATTCCTAAATTTGATCAATAAATTCTACAATAATAAGACACTATGGGGCTGTTACCAATGAAATTAAATCATTTACACTGAAAATTACAACTGCATTAAATAATGTTATGAGATTGTTTAAAAAAAATGAATATACATAAAAAATGTTGGAAAAACTGATACTTTTAAACATGAAACTAAACCGCCAGTAGGTGGTTGTATTGTATTGAGTGAGTCATTGAGTCATTCATTAAAACGATTCGTTCAAACGGCTGATTCATTCAAGAATGAGGAGGTTCTTTATTAAAGGGGCATTGAATCTTTGACTCAACCGATTTGTTCAAAACGCTGAATCATTCAGTAATGAAAACACTGCTGAGTGTTTCTGTGAGATGCGTGATGGTTCTGCTGTGATCTTTGGTTGGAACTATTTTCGCCGCTGAAACGGAACAAAAATGTAAGTGATTTAATTTGAACTAGTTTATTCAACTGTTGAATGAAATCAGTCACATTTTCAATCGTGGTGGTAGATTGAAAATGTCTTGGTCGTGTTATGATGTTGCTTAACTGTATCATATGTTATAAATATAAAAACTCCACATTTTGAATTTTTACTGCAGTATGTTAACTGATTTTGTGTGTGCTGCGCTCATTTGTTTCCATTTCTCCTCGAGAGACTGCGCAACCTTGTTACCGTCAGTACATTCCCCGCTAGAAATTTTACATTCAAAGAATGTCACTGGTGCTAAGGACGTTGCATAGTAATGTTACCAGTTCATTTAAGGTTTGGGGGACGATATTTGGTGGACCTTCACAGATACATTCAGGATGTTCTCTGAACATTTAGGAAACCATATTTTATTTGGAAATGTTCTCAGAACGTCCCTGCTGCCCTTGTCAGAAAATGTAATTGAAAATCAGAGCTAAATTGTCTAACAAAAGTGGCTGTTCAAACAAATACAGCACATGCATGAGCTAATGTAACTACTGTATCACTGCATCAGCAACTACACAGTTACTGTGTCCTTTAAATAAAGCAACATGCAGCAGAACATCAGTGTTTCTGGATCATCACTGACTGAAGCACAGGCTCTACTCTTCAGCACAATGGTAACCTCACAAAACTCAGATAACAGAACATTAAACACTAACAGATCTCTCTAGATCTCAGCACCTTTACTTATTACAAACTACTAACTTTATTTCTTTCATACAAAACTTCTTAATGAGGTGTTGATATTTTATTAAAATTTATAAATGTCACCGTTACGGAGGTAAGCGCTTGCTTTAGCTGGACTCCTGACCCTTGACGTTTAACTTTAAGTTTTGTCTAATTGTAGTAACTGTGTTTATAAAGCACATTTGTTACAAGAAAATTGTGAGGAAAAAAGAAAAATCTGACTAAATGGATTTGGTTGTTCATTGTTGGTGATTTCATCGTACAGTGGCTTTATTTGCTGATCTCTGATTATTGTATTTCTTTCATGTTGTTGTAGCCCTACTGTAGTGGCACCTAGTTGCCTTTAATTCTTCTGTACCACTTTTTGAAGTCAGTCTACAACCAGTATTTGGAAACACGAGCAACCAACAGTCTTCTTTTTAGATGTTTACTTCCAAAACAATAACTTACATAGACATGGTATGCACGGTCAAAAAACTGTGTTGCTTCCAACGTCTCTTACTTCAAACTAAAACTAACTACATCCGATCGTTTACGCTATGACGTAGTGCTATCTGATTGGAAGCACAAAATACAGAAATGTTATCAGATCTAAACATTACTAAATTATGCATTTTAAACCAATAAATTACTTATGAATTTTCATGAAATAGTTTTTTTTTTTAGATGAACTATAGTCCTTATGTGGCTCTTACACCTACGATAATGCATAAAATTCTGTACTGCTTTGATATTTTGAAAGTTTGTATCATTGTGCAGAAATGATTCTGACAGGATCAGGTAGACTCACACAGACATCAAGATTCTGCGTATGAACCTCAACAATGGTGACTAAATTTTCAGATAAACAGATTAGTTCTGAGCATCACAAAACAAGCTACTAAAGTCACAAAAAAGATTTTTGTTTGTCACCATTGTTGAAGTTCATATGCTGATTCATGATGTCTGTGTGAGTCTAAAAGACACTGTTCAAAACTAACCTTTAATTAATTCAAAACTAACAGTAAACACACTCAGAGCTTAGACTGGAGTGAATCAGGACATTCCATGATGATTGAATAACCATCATTAAATAATCAAAATCATCTGATCAGAATTTCTCTTGTAATTCTTGCTGTAACAAGTGTGTCTTGGAAACACAGATAAAGCAACTAGAGAAAATCTAATGTTAAAATATCAAGAATCAAGAGCCCATCTACAGCAAATGCTCACCTCCATAATGGTGACTTCAAACTTGATTATTTTCTATAAAACACCCACGTAAAAGGTGATGTTCTCGTGTCCTTGCACAACGTTGCCTAAAAGTTCTCTAAAGGTGACGAAAATTCTGAACCTTTACAGAACATTTGTTGAACATCCTCTTTTGGTAATGAAAGTGCTGCAGTTCAAGGTTCCTTATATGACTTTAGGGGGACGTTCTGTTTTAGTTTTTTTATAGTCACATAAGAATGTTACAAAGAGGATGTTTGGGACATTAACTGAACGTTCCCACACGGTCCTCTGTTGGTCATTTAATAATGTTCCCGATATGAGTTTAGGGGGACGTTTTATTTTGGTTATTTTTTATGGTCGCGCGAGAATGTTACATAGAGGACATTTGGGAAGTTAACAGAACGTCCTATAGTAATAGTCCCCTAAACATTCCCAGAACGTCCTGAATGTTCCCTGAAGATCCACCAAATAACATCCCCCAACCCTTAAAAGAACTCCACATCGTGACCGTCTCGGAACGTACTGTACCTAGTAACGTTCCCAGTACCTTCCGAGACGATCACGATGTGGAGTTCTTTTAAGGGTTGGAGGACATTATTTGGTGGACCTTCAGGGAACTTTCAGGACGTTTTGGGAATGTTTAGGGGACTATTACTATAGGACGTTCTGTTAACTTCCCAAATGTCTTTGTAACGTTCTCGCGTGATCATAAAATAACCAAAATAGAACGTCCCCCTAAACTCATATGACCAACAGAGGACTGTGTGGGAACGTTCTGTTAATGCCCCAAAAGTCCTCTTTGTAACGTTCTTTTTTGACCATAAAATAACCAAAATGGAACGTCCCCCTTAAGTCATATAAGGAACCTTGAACTGCAGCACTTTCATTACCAAAAGAGGATGTTTTAGGAACGTCCCAAATGTTCTGTTAAGGTTCGGAATTTTCGTCATCTTTAGAGAACTTTTAGGGAACGTTGCACAAGGTCCTGAGAACGTCGGCTTCTTTGTGGGTTATTATATATTATTATTTCGCTCGCCACCTACACTAAATGTAATAAAATCAGAGTCATTCTCGTTTTTTGGTGACTCCATAGTTTTTTTAAGCGTTTAAGTGTTAATGTGGAGTCCTGCAACTGTTCTTTTCATCTTCTCTTTTCAGCTCTTTACATTTTGCGCGCTAGTTAGCTCCCTTTCACGTGACAACGGAGCGCATTGAAAGGGAGATTAATGGCTATTAACCAGCCTAAAGTCTGCTTTAAACTTAAGAACATAAAGATGAAGTTTAATTGGTTGTGTGATAGAACGGTGGACCGGTAACTGTATCAGCTCACAGCAGGCACATAGTAATTAGTGAACGTTTTGTAGAGAAATGAAAACAGGTCGCACCTCAACGATTATTTGCACTTGCACAAATGCTCCCATATATATTTTGAGGTCGCATGCATTAAATTTAGGGAGCATATGCGACCAAAAGGGTCGCAATTTCGAGCCTTGCTAATACAATATTTTTTCATATGTGTGTCATCATCATATTCTTAAAACATAATAGCTGAGATTGAGAATTATAAGCACTTAGAGCTATTGTGTTGTGTATGAAATAAGGGAATTTTGAATGGATTTTTTATGACACCATAAGGCAAAATTTAGTTAATGCTGCCCTCTGGTGAACATTTTGAAACAGTGCAAACTACAGTCTTATTTGCTTGTGCTTGTTAAAGACAGGCTTCATGAAACCTGGTAGAAAATAAAGAAAGAATGAATGATGAATTAATCATTTGCAAACAATTAATCAAATCATGAAGCAAATGGATCAGTTGAATCAATCAAATTCTATCAATGTGTAACAGAGTTTAAATAATGTTAGTTAGGGTGACCATACGTCCTCTTTTTCCCGGACATGTCCTCTTTTTAGACCTAAAAAAAATGCATCCGGCCGGGATTTCTAAATTGCCCAAAATGTCCGGGATTCATCTTTTGCTTTCTACGATCGCGTCTCCCTTCAGTTCTCTTCCGGCCCTTATTATACTCAAACGGTTAAATACGCACACATACAGTTATGTCTTGACAAGTATTTATGTAAACACAGTCAGTTATGTCTTAAATGAAACTGTTGGGAAAGATATCGGATGCGTGTCAATAGGATCTGTGCATTAGGTCTTAAAGGGAAAGCAGCCTAATACAGTAAACCTGCTGCTGTCTGTCAAACAACAAAAGAAAAAGAGAAAATCACTCACTGCTCTTGACTGAACAACTTTTGTAACTTTAGTTTATTATGAATCTTATGAAAATGTATATTTAATTCATGTGAAGACTATGCTGTTTTAGTTTTACATTTGATTATGCAATTTCTTTATTTATTACTTGAATGCTATAAAACTGATGGTCAAGTTGTAATGATGCTTTCTTTTCCCAGAAAGAAACATATAAATTGGTTTTTATCATTTTCAGTTTTTAAATAGTTCAAATTTTAAATAGTTTTAAATAGTTTATAATTTAAATTGATTTTACACACTTAAAGCAATATCGCATCGCATAACGAATATTGCGTTATTTAACAAGGTAGCCTATGGCATATCACATTTTTCTTCAATATTGCAGCTCTAGTGGAAACATAGCAGGGGCTTCTGTAGGTACACAAAACAACTTTGGCACTGTGTGCAGGTGCCAAGTCCTGTTGCAAAATGAAATCTGCATCTCCATAAAGTTGGTCAGTAGCAGGAAGCATGAAGTGCTCTAAAACTTCCTGGTATACGGTTGCGTTGACCTTGGACCTCAGAAAACACAGTCGACCAACACGGAGCAGATGACATGGCACCCCAAATCATCACTGACTGTGGAACTTTACACTGGACCTCAAGCAACGTGGATTGTGTGCCTCTCCTCTCTTCCTCCAGACTCTGGGACCCTGATTTCCAAAGGAAATGCAAAAATTTACTTTCATCAGAGAACATTTGGGACCACTCAGCAGCAGTCCAGTCCTTTTTGTCTTTAGCCCAGGCGAGACGCTTCTGACGCTGTATGTTGTTCAAGAGTGGCTTGACACAAGCAATGTGACAGCTGAAACCTATGTCTTGCATACGTCTGTGCGTAGTGGTTCTTGAAGCACTGACTCCAGCTGCAGTCCACTCTTTGTGAATCTCCCCCACATTTTTAAATGGGTTTTGTTTCATAATCCTCTCCAGGGTGTGGTTATCCCTATTGCTTGAACACTTTTTTCTACCACATCTTTTCCTTCCCTTCGCCTCTCTATTAATGTGCTTGGACACAGAGCTCTGTGAACAGCCAGCCTCTTTTGCAATGACCTTTTGTGTCTTGCCCTACCTGTGCAAGGTGTCAATGGTCGTCTTTTGGACAACTGTCAAGTCAGCAGTCTTCCCCATGATTGTGTAGCCTACAGAACTAGACTGAGAGACCATTTAAAGGCCTTTGCAGGTGTTTTGAGTTAATAAGCTGATTAGAGTGTGGCACCAGGTGTCTTCAATATTGTACCTTTTCACAATATTCTAATTTTCTGAGATACTGAATTTGGGATTTTCCTTAGTTGTCAGTTATAATCATCAAAATTAAAAGAAATAAACATTTGAAATATCAGTCTGTGTGTAATGAATGAATATAATATACAAGTTTCACTTTTTGAATGGAATTAGGGAAATAAATCAACTTTTTGATGATATTCTAATTATATGACCAGCACCTGTATACTAGAGAACTCTTTTTTGACACCCTCGGTGGGTTCCAAACAGGATATATCGCCCTCCGAAGGGCACTTCGGAGTGAAAACAATCATGGCCGCCATATTGAAGGGTCGTTCCAAACCGAAGTGCTCAAAACTGGCCACTTCAAAGGGCCCTTCGGAATTAAGGATTTCGAAGGGTACAACTGATGGACGCTTCGGGCCCCCATGATCCTTTGCACAGGTAAGTTGTTTGACGTCACAGAATGGGTACAGGAGGCTCGGAGTTCGATTTTACCAATAAATGTATGTATAGTATTTTTCTATACTACTGTAATATTTATACGAGTTAGATTTAGTACATTATTATGATCAAAACGACATTGTACTTCAACAAAAATACTTTCCAACTTTTATCAATCCATAAATGTTTAAAATACATAGACACAATATACAGTAGGGTGCGATAAACCAAAAATAAATATATAAACTAACATTAAACAAAGCGCGCAGCTTGCACAATCTATACTCCTTGATTGTCTCGTTAAGATGACGAAGAAGTGCGTTCCAAAAAAATAGTTTTTTTGACCCCTGCACCCTTCATCCCTTCGAAGCTCTCACTCCAGAGGGTAAACCCTTTGAAGGGATTAGGGCATAGGGATGAGCCCTTCCGAATGGAACGCAGGGCCTATGTTACTTAAATTGCATAAATTGGCCAAACTCACCATTGGTTGTTTCGTTTGTGCACATGATATTGCGGGGCGGAGCTATGTCATCAGCAGCAGAGTCTAATGCTGCATTCCAGGCATGTTTTTGAGCCCGTAAGTCACGACTTCAAATCACGACTCACGACTTTGTAGCGTTCCAGGAAAATCACGCCAAAATGCGTAAAAGTGTAAACAAGCCAATATGGCGGACCATACGGGGCTTATGCTCATTTACAATTATTTCTATCGTTAAAGGTGCTTACTCCTTGCTTATTTGAGGGAAACAGAGGAGGAAAACGGCGCATAAGGCAAGAGAAGCTGTTATACCTTTTATTTTACCGTGCACTTGCATAAACACTGCATCCGTAGGGGCTGCCATTGTTGTTTCGCGGGCTATGTGACGTCAGAACCCGTAACTGGGAGTACATCGATCTAGTACGAGTTCACGGGTGGGAAGTCACGGCTTTGACTGCTGCTCCAGTGCACTTTCACGGGTAGAAGGTTGGAAAAACACGGGTTACGGGTTGCCTGGAACGCGGCATAATATATCTCATCCTGCTGGTAAGTCGCATCAGTGATTGCTCCGTCTTAAAAACTAAGTTTGGATTGTTTTCGAGGCCAAGTTTAAACTTTAAACTACACACAAGTTTACTTATTTTGTCTGTCAGCTCCTAGTTGTGTTAGTTGAGTCAAATATGTGTTATTTGTGACGATAAGATGAAGACTATGTTAATTGGCCTGCTTGTGAACTCCGAACCTCTGTTTATTTCATTTTACTTGAATCAACATCGATGCACTGTATTCTAACTAGGGCTGGGCGATATGGACAAAAAGTCATATCCCGATATATTTAGGCTGAATATCGATATACGATATATATCCCGATATTTTTTCCGCAAAGTGAGAGCAAATGTTCAGTCAAAGTCAAAGCCATATATGACGTCACAAGTAGTTTTATTGAAACCGGCCATTTCAGTGAACAGTTGCAAAATCAAATGAATAAATAGTAAACAGGTTTCTTCACCTGGTTCATAATTAAATGCTCAGCTGTTCAAATAACAATAAAATGTAAAAAAAAATACTGTATAACAATAGGACAGGAGTACCTTTTTTGAAATCAAAGCTCCATAAGGTGCACATTTAAATAAAAAAAAATCTTAAAAATAGCCTATAAAATAAAATAGGCCAATCTTTTTCCGAAATAAATATATTTATATGAGAAAAGTACAATATCAAAAATTTTTAGTTTTACAACTATAAATGGCTTATTAAAATCCAATAACAGATTTTATTCTCCTTTCTAACAAATCCACAGATGCAAATAACGAACATTACAAAAGAATATGACAAACCCTAGTAACTTAAGGGCAGCATTTACATATAAAGAAAGAACTAAATAAAGTGCTCAGTTTAAGAAAAATTTTTTTAAACATCAGCTTGAGATTACCTTTTCCTTTTTGTTAACTCAATTTCTTATCTGAACAGTCTCAACCAGTTGCACAAGAAACAGATTATCAACTCAATAAACATTTTCCCCCTCTTTTTTTACTTTGATAAACAGTAATGCTGTCTTGAGGTAGACATTAGAAGACAGACAAGCGTATCCTCCTTAAAGATTTTGTGCGAGAAACACCAGCCTGTCAACAGCATCCGGCTTCAGAGATGCTCTGTGGCAGGTCACGATATTGCCACTACAGCTGAAAACCCTTTCGGAGGGTGAACTGGTAGCTGGTACCAAGAGATACTTTTTTGCCAGGTGGCTCAGAGATGGAAAGAAAACTTCATGATCCTTCCACCACTTGAGAGGATCAGTGTCACTCTCCACACTTGCGGACTGCAAGTAACTTGACAGTTCATTTTCAATAGCCCCCCTCTTGGTTGGTGCAGTGGTGGTGGCTGTGCGCTTCTTGAAGAAGCTTGCCAGTCTCTTAGCTTTTGGTGCTACTGCTGCTTCTCCATCTGCAGGCTCAGGCACAGTGGGCACACATAGGCAAGGCGGTTGACAGCTGCTCTGATCAGCCAGTAGCGTCTCCACCTCCAAGACAGCTCTGTGCTTCAATGCATCGACTTTTTCACTTGGGATGTAGGTGGCCCTGAACTGAGGATCCACAAATGAAGCCATCTCCAAAAGGTCAGTAGTGGCTGGGTCAGAATATTTGCTGTTGAGGTACTCAACAATGCTGGTCTTGATCGATTTACAAAGCTCGCTATCACCCTCTTCACATGCCAGGAGACTTTCGTTAAAAAGGTGCAGCACAGGTTTCACATATGATAGAGTGACGTACTCCTCACCTGATAAAGCATCAGTAAAGTCCTGGAGAGGTTTCAGGACCTTTTAGACTGCTTCTAGGACCTCTAAGTCCTGCCAGGTAGGGACAAGGTGCCTGTTTTTTTTGTCATTAGACAGGACTTTGGCCAGTGCTCCTTCCTGCTCCAGGACTCTCTCTATCATCTGCTGCCTGGATCCCCAGCGTGTGGCAGACTCGGTTATGAGTTGGTGACTTGGCAGACCCAGCTGAATCTGGACTTCAGCAAGATGTCTCCTTTTCTTCCAGCTGTACGAAAAACAGCTTACAATTCTTTTGCACAAAGAAATGGCCTGGGTGACACGCCTGTCATTCATGCCATGTCCTGTCAGAATCATAAAAAACTATTAAACAAATGTGCTTATGCGAGAAATTTGACTCTGGTTTCACTTTAACACATTCATACAACTAATCCAAAATCAAACTTTAGAAATATTCTACATTAATATTATTTTCTCGTTTCATAGTTTATTTTTTTAATCAACACCAGTACTAATCATAAATATCAAATATTATATTAATTTTTTTTCTGAATTTTAATCATGTAAGTGATTTTTATGTATTATTATTTTTGTATAATTTATAAATGATGACTATACTGTATGTACATTTACTCGTGTTCCGTTCTTGTTGTTGTTCTTAGTATTTAATATTTATGCTATTTTTTAATGCTACTTCATATTTCTACTCCACTAAAAACTCCACAATGTTTAGGCATATGTGTCAACATTAGTTTCTAGTTACTTTGCAGTTTGCTATTTTCAATCCAGAGAAAAAACTATAGTCTATCATAATAGCTAAATATATGTTACCTTGATGATAACAACAGGCTAACCAGCATTTTAAAGTCATAATTACCTCACCTTTACCAGCTGTAACATTAAAGTGGTAAGTGGTAAATGCATCAATGCATCACTAAACCTAATAAATATGGTTCTGAAATCTACCACTCTGTATTGTAAATGATTTTACATTTAGCACTTTAAGTTTTGTGTTTTATTAATCTATTTAACCTATATTTAACAATACATACTGCATTTCAACGGACACCTGGCCAAGACAGCAGCATAAAACACAAAGTTGCAGACAGACACACAAAGGAAAATAAGGAAAAACTAACATTTTAATGTTTTTGATTAAAGTAAAATATCTGAATACTCCTTTCAACACTGCACTCACCAATAGCCAAGTGCAGTCTGTGACCGAAGCACTGCATCCTCAGCCACTCGTTCGGCTCAACCGCTTTGACGATGTTGCTCCCAGTGTTGCCAACTAATTTTCAGGGGAAGTTGCTAAAGGCAGATCGTTTTGTTGCTAAAAGTTGCTAAATGACATTGTGACGTAATTGCGCCATGACGTCATTACGTAATCGCAACGCAAAACTACATAGATATTATTTGAAATGCTAATTTAGATTTGTTTGTAAAATAATACAATAATACACACACAGAATTTTTTTAATGAATACAAACAACACTTTTTCATGACCAGATTTATTTTTATTTTTAAATACAACATTGATATTGAACAGTTAAACACTTTTGAACAATTACATTTTATGTAGGCTATTTTCCTTTTAACCAGTGAAACTACACATGAACTGAACAATTAAAGCCCTGTGGTAGTTAATATGCTACCTAAATGATCAACAGTTAAACAAGCTAATAACAAGGTGTATCAGTAAATTAACAATTAGGCTATATTGAACAATTGCAGCTAGCATCTTAACTTAAATGTGTTTGTCTATATAGGCACCTCTTTACAACTCTCTCCATAGAATGGTGTGGTGTGCTGCTGGGTTGGTTAGCTGTTCAGTGGTTTCCTCGATTACTTTACTCATTCACACTTGCCTGGCTATTATGGGTTTCAAAGACGTCACTTCCGCTATGCCCGCCGCCATATTTGTGTCCGGTCCATAGGGTCCAGTCACAGCTGCGCGCCCTGTTTAAGTCTATGGTGACAGCAGCCACTACCAGAGGAAGGCCAACAAAACACTCTCAGAAGGTTCACAACTAATTTACAATATGTCTGGGATATGTGGTGCTGTTAGCCGTTTCAACAGTCGTCAGAACTACAAATTTATTTGATCCCAAAGGAGTTAGATCGGCAGAATTATTGGCTTCATTCAGAAGGGACCACACCACTGGCAGCCAAACAGCAATGCACAACATTAATAACTGCTGGGACTGTCATTTACATAACATTATAATTGTATACAAAATTGTATTCATATATTGTGAATTCTAGTTCGGCGTGTTATTACAGGATGAACAAATTCACGACACGAGCTGACTACATTACTTATGATTACTTATGATTTTTTGCAAATATAAGTTGTAATTTTATGTCTATCTTGTATAAATATATATGAATTACCCTATATAGGATGTGTTCCTCTGAGTTAATTAGCAAAGCGCTTCAGTTTACGGGTGTTCATTCAGCGCGCGCAGCTCAAATCTGTTATCAAAATTGATAATTTGAGAAAAAAATCTGTTCGTGATCCTTATTAATCAAACTATGTGTTGATGAAAATACTACTAGAACAATATAAGAGCTAGTTATTAAAAATAATGCATTCATTTTTTTAAAAAAATATTAAAGTTTTAATATTACTGTAAACATTTTAATGACTTAATCATTGCTGTTTGAGCTGCGCACGCTGAAGCTAAAGAGAATAAAAAACCCATAAACTGAAGGTTAATTAACTCAACGGAACACATCCTATATAAGATAATCCAGATATTAATACAAAATAAAAATAATATTACAACTAGTATTTGCACAAAATCACGCACAGATGAACTTGAAGTGGAACTCCGAAACGCAGCAAATCCCAAATAATTCACAACGTTATTTTACAAGTATATACGATTATAATATCATGTATAAGAAGAAGACAGTCCCAATCATATTAATGTTTTGTCTTACTTTTTGAGCGCTCGCGCTTAAGCTATAGATGATCATCAGCTCTGCGGGTTATTTACCTCAACGAAACACATCCTTTATGAGATTAATCAGATATTTATACTTCATAAATTTAATATTACGAGTTTTATCTGCACTAAATGACGCAAATGCACCATAGACTTAAACAGGGCGCGCAGCTGTGACTGGACACAAATATGACGGCGATAAAATACAGTGATGTCACATGAAACCCATGAATTGACCTTGTGTAGCCCCGCCCCCACTTCTTGTCTTTTGTCTTCCGGTTTTTACAGCTATTTCCAGTGGAAATTTTCCACAGCGATCTTAAGGAATTATGAATCAACCGCTCAGTCTATTTAGCTAGCTTGTACGTGTGCTGTTTTGATTAGAGTCACTTCCAAAAGTTGCCAAATAAATGTTAAAAATTGCTAAATTTGTTGCTAGGTGCTTTTTGGAAAAAAAGTTGCTAGTGTAGTCTGAAAAGTTGCTAAATCTAGCAACAAAATTGCTAAGTTGGGAACACTGGTTGCTCCCGTTGTCGGTTGTTATAGCAACCAGATACTTTTCTTGGAGTTTCCAGCTTGCAATATGTTGTTTGCACATGACGTCACAGCAGCAGCGCGAATGAGTCTGGAGGGCAGGGACTGATTTTTCTATATAGGAATCCTATCAAAAACTCAAAATTCTTATATTTTGCGTTGTTTATGGTTGCTCAAATCGTTAAAATCGAGAACCTAGAAGGTACGTGTTTATATCGTTTACATAATACCATTTTTTATAACTTATTTCATTTTTTTTACTTTAAAAGTTGTCGCCTTTAATAGCGTTTTGCGTCTGCTGATACTGAATGAATATGGATAGGCCTACCTGCTTACCTTTTGTTTTTGACTTGGTTAAATATTCACATTCATGCTATCGTTTGCAGGGAAGAGAGCATATTTTATCCTATTGAATGATAATTTGATGTTTTCACTTCAGTTTTGTAGAATTCCCTTCACAATGTTGATTTGGTTACCATGAAAACAGTCACGCGCTGCTGCTTCAGCCGTCGTATGGTAGAAAATGTCCAAATAAAATAAATGTGTTGAACAAGCTGACAGAATTCGATGCATTTCTTTGTTGGAAGCGTGTAAATGTAACTGTAGGTTGTCTTTGTAAATATTCACTTTCCCATATCGTCACGAAGGAGAATCGGAGGGTCACGTTCAGGGGACAGACACCGACAGGCTGTATTTTTGTATTTATTTCAACAAATGACAACCAAAATCAAACCCATAGAAGCTCGTGAACAGTTTTGAAGTGGCTGTGTGCAAGTTATAATCATTCACAAGCGAGTGAGTCATACTCGCAAACATGTTAATTAATAATTACACAAAAACCAAATACAAAACTCAGCTAATGTGATTATTTTGAGTGAAAGGCACTCCAGTTTTTTCCCCGAACGATATCGTGAGTTCCTATTACAATTATCGATTCAGCATGAATGACCAACAATGGCGACATTTCACAATCACGACAGAAAATCAAAATACTGCTCTAACTTCGCTAGTAGAAAGGCAGCGCAATATAAACAAACCCAGACTAGAACTGAACGCGGCGTGACGGCAGCTTTATATCGTCTATATATGCCTCCTCGATGGCAGTCAAGTCTTTCAATTCAGTGGAAAAGTTGCTTCTCTTCATAACATAAGGATCATGTCCAACATATGTTGTGATTTTCTGTTTATACCTTTCAACCAGCACAGAAAGGACTTTTCCCCATCTCTATCATTCTAATTTTCACTGCTTGCCCTCCACCGGAATTTCGCGCGTCACCAGAACCACGTGATTGCAAACAACCTATTGCGTCCTGCAGGGCCTCAGCTATGTGCTCACCGGTGTGATCCTGGGGGAAATAACTTGTTTGCAGACACGCTGTTTTCATCTCCCAGTCTTGAATGAAGTGAACTGTCACGCTCATGTAAGGCTCACACGTCCTGCTCGACCACATATCGCGGGTCAACGCAAAATGGGTCACGTTAGCGAGCCGGTCAGCAAGGCTCTGTCTGATTTCAGTGTACATTTGTGGCAGTGCTTCTCGTGCAAAGTAGTTTCGACTGGGAAGCTCATATCTCGGGTCCATAGTTTTCAGTAGCTTTTGGAATCCGACTTGTTCCACAGTTGCAACGGGGACCATATCTTTAGCAATGTGATGGGACACCGCTTTAGTTATAGTACACCACTTGACACTTTTCTTTTCATAAGGCACATTGCGGGAAAATGAAGTTTGCAGTGAGCTTTGTTTCGGGGCTGGAGCTTTTTCGGGTTGT
>RJVU01036174.1:2030356-2060351 GCA_003731715.1 Anabarilius grahami | reverse complement strand
CTCCACCCCCCCCCCCAAATGATAAGAGATGTTGATGCAGTGACTTAAAAGATGCTGATTCTATTCTGTGTGTGGATGGACTTTAACCAGCATCAGTTTAAATAGCCTTTTTGCCATTTATTATGATATGAAATATGTTGACAGGAACCTTAACCGACTGGACTTCTACGAAAGAAAAGATGGGTATTTTCCTGGTCCCTGTACCCCCAAAGAACCGCCAGCGCAAGCTCACAGCGGAGGACCACCTCTGGACTCTCAGGCAGGACTGCCGCCCGCTGGAGAGGTACGTGGAGGAATTTGCTGAGCTTTCTTGCAAGGTGAACTGGCCAGATGCCATACTTAACACCTGTTTTCTGAGGGGTCTGGACGAGGATACAATCCGGTATATTGAACCTGCATGTCTCTTTTCCCTAGTCGAGTCTATTAATCTGATTATCTTTTTAAATGGTTCCGAGTTCGAAATTGAAGAGGTTCAAAAAGGATCGTATCTTCCTCGTCCGGCCCTCTCAGAAACACAAAGCGGCCTGGCCAGTTCACCAGCCGCCGGTTTCCTCCACATACCCCTCCAGTGGGTATTCCCCTGTGGTCCTGCCTGACCCAAAGCCCAAGCCGCTCAAAAGGAGGTCCATCGCGAGGCCCAGACGGCCTACGTGAAGGTCTCCAGGGCGTCCACCCCCCCTCTACCCGGTTGTTCCATCTATGGCGTGAGGTTGTGCCTACCAGGAAGGGGAGGTACTGTCACAGTTCCCTTCGTTCATGGACTCCATTTCCCATCTTCCTCCTTGTTTCATCACCTGCACTCACTTCCTCGTCATCTCCCCATCATCACTGATCACCTGCACCTGGACATCATCATCTGCGCACCCTTTATAATGGACTCACTCCCTGCACTCCCTTGTCTGTTCTTATTGTTAGTTAAAGTGTGTTTTGATTGTGTTCTCTCCTTCCTTAAAATACCCTATATTTGTAGAAGTCCGTGTATGCTTCATCTCTGTTGCAACCATCCACTGTAACAACGCAACTGCACCAGAGGTTTTTAGCGCAGAGTGGTAACGCATCCTGTGAGATCAGAATGAACTACCACCTTAATAAAGGATGTAAAAAGAGTGGTAGTGCATCCTGTGAGCTCTAAACACCTTTCAGAATGAACTACCACCTTAATAAAGGACGTAAAAACCTTAATAAAGGATGCAAAAAGAGTGGTAGCGCATCCTATGACCTCTGAACACCTCTCAGAATAAACTACCACTTTAATAAAAGGATGTAAAAACCTCAATAAAGGATGTAAAAAGAGTGGTAGCACATCTTGTCAGCTCTAAACACCTCTCAGAATTACCTACCACCTTAATAAAGGACGTAAAAAGATGGGTAGCACATCCTGTGAGCTCTAAACACCTCTCAGAATAAACTACCACCTTAATAAAGGACGTAAAAATGAACACAATCCGAGATATATTTAAAAATATCCTTAGTCCTCCAAGGTTTATAACAGTTGTGAATGGTAGGCCAAATTCTGAAGACAGAAAAAATGCATCCATCCATAAAAAAAATTAATTTATACGGCTCAGGAGGGTTAATAAAGGCCTTTTGAAGCGAAGGGATGCATTTTTGTAAGAAAAATATCCATATTAAAAACTTTATATTTTCTAATAACGACCTTCCGGCGGACGACCGTACGCATACTGCGCACTTCAATTTGGCCGGAGGAGCAACCTTTGACCTGATGCGATGACGCACGCGGAGGCGCAGAGGAGAGAGCAAAACAAAACACTGGTCACGAATTAGAAGTTTAAAATGAGAAATTTTTAAGAGAAATGTTGGAGGATTTCGATATAAGAGAAGAGGAGCTTGAGTTTGTTGCCTAGCCCTATTTGTTTGAACCGTGAGAGGCGTCTAAGCTTATGATACTCCTACATCCTGCGTCATACATCGCGTCAGAGGATTACTCATTTGGCGCAAGTCGACTTGCTTATTCTGCGTGCGGGCTTTTGCCGGAAGCTAGTTGTTTGAATATGTAAAGTTTTAAATATGGATATTTTTCTTTTAAAAAACGCATCCCTTCGCTTCAAAGGGCCTTTATTAACCCTCAGGAGTCGTATGGATTATTTTTTTATGGATGGATGCTTTTTTTCTGTCTTCAGAATTTGGCCTACCATTCACAACCATTATAAACCTTGGAGGACTAAGGATATTTTTTAATATATCTTGGATTGTGTTCCTCTGAAAGAAGATAGTCATATACACCTAGGATGGCTTGAGGATGAGTAAATCATGGAATGATTTTCATTTTTGGGTGAACTATCCCTTTAAGAGTTGACTTTTATTAGAGCCCTGACCGATTATCACTACTTCAGGTTTATCAGTATTTAATTGCATAAAATTACAAACCATCCAATTTTTTTTATTTTTTTTATTTTTTTTTAAAAATCTGCTAAGCATACTTGGATTGCAGTGACAAATATAACTATAATCTATAGTCTTTGCTATAAATCATCTGCATAGCAGTGAAAATGTATATGATGTTTCTGGAGTAGGCCTACAAATCCAAGAGGTATAAATTTGAAAACAAAATTAAATGTATATTACAGGTAGAACTTGAAAGGAGGAGCTTATAAAGAACCTTTAAATAATGGTTACTGGGAATATAGACAGACAATGCTTTTTATATTTACTAAATCTGAACGAGGAAGTTATTGCAATTCTTTTTACAAACCCTAGATGGCAGTAGTAGGCAAACAAAATATTTTGTCTGTTGCTGTAAATAAATTTATAAAATAAATATTATGTTCTAATATTATTATAAAAGATTTCCCAGAACCATGGAAAGCTTTGGAACATTGTTTAACATAGAAAAATATTTTTTCAGTCTTATGCAAAATACAACTACATTTTCTTTGTTGTATTTCCCACAAAGAATACCAATCTCATCTTACATATTAAACATTGTTAAATGAACATGTTATAGTCTGCCATCACAGTGTGGCAAAAAAAAAATAAAAAAAAAATGGATCACCAGTAAAAGACAAACATTGACTATTTAATAGCGACATAAATGGGTGAGAGGAGGCATGAGATGGGATGTGTGGTTACTGTAGGACAAATCCATTAAATGTAAACTTTACTACTGATCCGACAGAGACAAAATACACTGAAAAAATAATAATAATTGGAATAAGACTTCTGTTCTAAAGCTGATGAGGACAATGTTTTGTCGTGGATGGAACCTGAAGGAAGATGAGTAGTTTTTCCTCTGACCTCCAATTTCATGCTTTGCTTGGGGCTGCTGAAGATTTAAGACAGGAAATTAAAGCTTCAGACAGAACCGAGTCAGAACAGAAGGTTGCAGAAGGTAAATGTGCTGGAAGGATGAGTCAGAGGAACAGAAAGCTAAAGCACGGTAAAGGGCTGTATGCGCTTCAGAGTATGGAAGCATGCACAGAGAAACTAGTTAAGGAGTTGGTATGGAAGGCCACAGCCCAACTCATAACTCAAAGTTCATATCCTAAAATATTTTCTTCTTGTTGTAAAAGTGGAATAAGGGTTTATTTGAAAGTTAAACAATGTGTTTGTGTGGGCAGTTATTGATGTGGGTGGTAGACACTTTCGTGTTATGGGAGGAAGTGTTTATTTAAAGTGACATTATGTTGCACTAGTGTTTGTGCACTCAAACACGCAGAAGCGAATGCTTTGTGGATATTTTTGTCATATGTTTGCTTATATTATGGAGTATTAGAAAAACAGTTAAGTATCAAATTTGACATATTTTGGACTAATCATAATTCTGTCTCATCATTTTGTGCTTGTTCATAGAACATTGGGGAAAAAAGGTATTTAAAGGTTCCCTCATCTTCTCACCAGTGAATTTCCACGCCTTTTCCAGTCATTCAAGATTTTTGATAGATTCTTGATTTTTATATATATTAGTGCTGTCAAATGTCAAAAAGTTTGTTTTTACATAATATATATGTATGTACTGCATATAATTATGTATGTATATTTAAATACACATACATGCATGTATATATTTAAGAAAAATTGTATATTATATATCAAATATATATAATATAAATTATATAAATATATATACAGTATGTAAATGTAAAAATTTCTTGTGTATTTAAATATAATAATTATACACAGTACACACACATATATTATGTAAAAACAAACTTTTATTTTGGATGTGATTAATCGGGGATAACATTATGACCACTGACAGGTGAAGTGAATAACACTGATTATCTCTTCATCACGGCACCTGTTAGCAAGTGAACATTTTGTCCTCAAAGTTGATGTGTTAGTAGTAGGAAAAATCGGTAAGCGTAAGGACTTGAGCGAGTTTGACAAGGGCCAAATTGTGATGGCTAAACGACTGGGTCAGAGCATCCCCAAACCTGCAGCTCTTGTGGGGTGTTCCCAGTCTGCAGTGGTCACTATCAAAAGTGGTCCAAGGAAGGAACAGTGGGGAGTGAAGGCTGGCCCGTGTGGTCCGATCCAACAGATGAACTACTGTAGGTCAAATTGCTCAAGAAGTTAACTCTGGTTCTGATAGAAAGGTGTCAGAATACACAGTGCATCGCAGTTTGTTGTGTATGGGGCTGCATAGCCACAGACCAGTCAGGGTCTGATGAATCACATTTTCTTTTAAATCACGTGGATGGCCGGGTGCATGTGCGTCGGATACCTGGGGAACACATGGCACCAGGATGCACTACAGCAAGAAGGCAAGCTGGCGGAGGCAGTGTGATGCTTTGGGCAATGTTCTGCTGGGAAACCTTGGGTCCTGCCATCCATGTGGATGTTTCTTTGACACGTACCACCTACCTAAGCATTGCTGCAGACCATGTACACCTTTTCATGGAAATGGTATTCCCTGGTGGCTGTGGCCTCTTTCAGCAGGATAATGTGCCCTGCCACAAAGCAAAAATGGTTCAGGAATGGATTGAGGAGCACAACAATGAGTTTGAGGTGTTGACTTGGCCTTCAAATTCCCCAGATCTCAATCCAGTCGAGCACCTGTGGGATGTGCTGAACAAACAAGTCCGATCCATGGAGGCCCCGCCTCGCAACTTACAGGACTTAAAGGATCTGCTGCTAACATCTTGGTGCCAGATACAACACCACACCTTCAGGGGTCTAATGGAGTCCATGCCTTGACGGGTCAGGGCTGTTTTGGCAGCAAAAGAGGGACCAACACAATATTAGAAAGGTGGTCATAATGTTATGCCTGATTGGTGTATTTATATGTACAAATGTGTTACTATACAAATGCATGTGGCTTTTTAAGATTTTCATCATTTGACTTTTCCAGGCCTGCTGATGGATATCCTGTATATTTCCATTTTTCCATGACTGTGGGACCCCTGGTACTTTTCCCAATGTGTTTATGTGATTGTGGGATGTTCAGACCCTCCACCATCGATGGTGCCTGTGATTCAAACAGTGGAAACCAATGTTGTGATATGGTAGTAAATATGTTTTTCAACACCTCTGAAATTTTTGGTTGGTCTCAACTTGCATTAAAACAGCAAGGTCATGCAATCTCTGCACTGTTCTGTCCAACTGAAAAAAGGTTGACTGTGTTTAGATTTTGTTTGTGAGCTTGATTTAAATAAATTAGTTTATGATTGTAAATTAAACAAATGTTAACATGAAAGTGGATTTGCTGTGGGAAATCTAAAACATATCTAAAATAAAACACAATATAAAATAAAAACAGATACAAACTCTATAGTATGACCACAGAGAACACTAGTCACAGATCTGACAAGGAGACCAAACTGCACTCAAAGGTTATGTGTTCTGTAAGCAGAACAAATAAAGCTTTATTTGCATNCACACACACACACACACACACACACACACACACACACACACAGACACAGGAGCACATATTGTTTTTATCAGTGTAGAATCCTCAGGCAAGCCTCACAATGGAACTCCAATAAGCAAAACAGAAAGAAAACATTGTCCAGAACAACCACTTTAAAAGGTAGTGAAGCCAGAAGCCTGTTTGTAATGTGCTGTCATGTAATTATTCTGATGAAAAACATACTCTACCAGTCAACAGATAGGACACACCTCTCATTCTGTATTATTACTATTTTCCACATTTTAGTATAATAACAGAGAAACAACAAAAATGGAAGTATGGAAATTATGTGAGCAGAAAAATGTTAAACAAATCAAAACTACATTATATTTTAGCCTCTTAAACACAGCCTCCCTTTACCTAGATTAGAGCTCTGCTGCATACACTGGGCTTCCCCATCTACTTTTAAACAATATTGAATGAGTTTCCATATTTGTTAACACTTCTTGTCTGTTTTTTTAATAAAAGTATTTTAATTAAAATTATAATTTTTGTAAACAAATATATAGATGTTTGTTTGTTTGTTTCGACCATAAAGTCAGTCAAGTGTGTCTAAACCTGTGGCTGGTAGTGTGTGTTTACACAACATAGAACAATTAAAGATCTGTAGGGTCAGCAGGGAGAATGTGTGAAACATTATGATACATAATGTGCTTTCACCTGCTTCAGCACACACAAACACAGATTACAAGCTTTATTAGCGATGATTTCTTAGATACAAAGTTTTTGTTTTTGTTTTGTTTTTTACTAGTCCTGCCTCTAAACCCTAACCTAAATCAGAAACCTGTTGACATATTAGATTTGAGGAAAAGCATGAGGAAGTTAAGTCTTATAAATATGAGTATGTGTGTGTGTGTGTGTGTGTGTGTGTGTATATATACATATATATCTTTCAATTGTCAATTATAGATTATAGACTGACATTTTTTTCAAACTCTCAAAACAAGATTTTGTAAAGCCAACTTTTATTTTCTTTTAAAAAATACAGATCTTTCAATTGAATTAATTAATATGATTAGGCTATAATATGAATATAACTTATAGACTTTGAATTTCAGTTCATTTTAATTCTACTTTATTAAATCAGGATTGTTTTGTAAATTCACTTGCTACCTCAATTCAGGAATTGTACTTAAATGTAAAAGCCATTCTCAATTCCCTCCTGCAAGTGTAACCTGGCAGTGTTTTTCATATTTGGGGACTTTTCATTAATTACATTTCTATTTTTGTAGACTGAGCTAATATCTTGTATCTAACAATATCCCTACTCCAGTTCGAAACATTGTTGCATTTTACGTTTTCATTTCTATTTAGCGTGTTTATTAAGCGTGTCAGTGTGTTATTATGGCTGGTCACCACAATGTCAGAAATTTCTGGTTTAACTATCTAAGTGGGGACATTTTTGCTCACCACAGTGTAGGTAAAACCAACCACCCCTCCACACACACACACACACACACACACAGGCTGCACCTCTAGGGGGACTCCCGACTTCAGTGGATAGTAGCAGCGCGTGAAGAAGCATGAAGACGAACGTGACTGTATCAGAAGCGTGCGTGAGAATGTAACCATCGCCCAGTCACTCGCCGTACACACACGCTGTCGGACAAGCGACAGTTCCACTCCGTGATTTCGCTACTGAAGCACATTACGCTGCTGATTAATGGGGGCTTTCGGTGAGTGCTGCTTGCCCTACGGATGTGCTTTCGCTTACTCTTGAAATGTGTGCTTGTTTTGCAGTGTTGTCGGGCTTGTTATTAGCAGCAGCAGCAGCAGCGGCGTAAGAACCTCAGGCAACATGTTACAGTTGCAGTAATCGTTGATGAAAGCGAATTAACAGTAGTATAAGTGCAGAAATACAGGATACGTAGCTGCGTTTGTCTCTCAAGATCAAGTTCTTCACGGTCAGGTATGTTTAGTTTGCATTCAGCAGCAGTAACCCTACTGCAAAGGGGCTCTATAATGCCATAATGCACTAGAAACCAGATACATTCTCCACATTTCAGAGTTTGTTTATGGTGATCATTTGTTTAACAACTGTGGCGACATTTAAATGTTGCGTTTCTAAATCATGCCATTGCATATATAGGTCATAATATTGTATGATCTTTTGAGTGTTATGCCTGTAGACTCTCTCATGGTCTTGCTTTTGAGGTATATAGACTCTGGCAAAGTTGGGCGATATGCACTATGTCTTGTTATTTGTTTTCTCTAAGCATTTTAGTCTATACAGTTTGATGTGTTAAAGTTCAGGATCTTTCTTCTCACATAGGCATACTTGTAGCTTTACTGCAGCAAAGTTAAAGGTTTGAAGTTTTTGTCATCCCTTACACTTTTTTTTCTTATGTCAGTACTGAATGAATGGTTGAATCTTCCTGCCAAGTTAAATTAGTGCTTGCAATAGAATGTGAAGCCACAATGTCTCTAGAGTGGGATCCATGAAGGAAAAACCAGCCCAAGTATCCCACAGACCACCGTAATTTTATTTAGATAGCTGTGTTTGATTTTAATCAATACACGTTTTGCCTTTCAAACTCATACATTAAAGGGCAGATGAATTGTAACGTGTATTTTTGTCATGTAGATGTTCTTTATTCAACAAATATTTTTTTCCAATAAGATTGTAGGGTTAGTATTTACAAAAGTACATCTTGGAACTAGTCTTTAAAGGTTTTTCACAATTTGTATCACATTTTTGCCGCCTTTACTTGTAGATGATTTTAAATAATCCTGCCGTGTTACAAAAAAAATTTCAATAAATATGTTTAGATGAATTTTTAGTGTTGGATAATGCTAAAACATCTTGATGTCATTGTGGTTAAAATCTGTATTTCAAAGCTGAGCTGGAGTTGGCTACGTCTTATTTAATTTCCAGACAGTTGTTAAGAAAATCGTTTGAAGTCACTAATGCCCCTGACATGAGGTAAAGCGGTGACTCATCTGAGCAAATTTGGGGAAGCATGGACAATTTCATCTGAATTACAAAGCGTTGACTTATGATGGCATATGGGCAGTAAGTCCTTTGTTGCCAGACAGCGAGCTAGAAACTGGCCTGTGTGTATATTTTGGGAAAATCTCCCTGTCCTACAACACACTGTTTTGTGGTTAGCTTTAAAAATCTCTGCAATCGGACAGTCGGATTAACCTAAGTCTTTTCAAACGTTTGTATTTGTGATGTTCTCACTCATAGATTTACTGTGCGATTGATTGGACACTTTTAGCATCTGTCAATTCTAACAATAGAGTATTTCCTCTTTGGATTTTCAGCTCTTTTTACTTGCTTTCACGTGAATTAACATTTCTGAGAAATAGCCGGTTAATTACAGCTTGAAATCAATACTCTTCTTTACTAACCTATTGAGGCGTAAACATGAATAAACACAAATTAATGTCAGCAACAGCTATTAAAGAAAGTTATTAGCAGTAATCAGACACTGTTAATCTCAGAGAGGTTTGTCGTGTGCTTTTTTAATTTTTTATTTTCACGCTCCGCTCATGCTGCATCTGCTCTATTTGTGTTGAATTAACAGACTCAGGTGGCTGAGAGATGCAGAGGTCTTGGCGCTATACAAGGATTTTCTGTTGACCCTGTGCTTAACTGAGTGTCCCGGAACTTGACAAACCCTTTGCTCAGAAAAATGCTGGTAATATTATCTCTCTACACTAGAGTAAATGCAGTGCCTTGCTAAAGAGAGCAGTGCCGCCACACAAAGGGGCAGCCACACAGGTAAGTTGACCTCGCTAAACTACTTGGCAGTGTTCACTGTGTAAATAAGCTGTTAGTTAAGAAGTTTAAACACAGTTGACTGAATTTCATGATCCTAAAAACCTTTTGATCTAAAGGCTTATGCTTAAATGCTTGGAATTAATTTTGTAGACAAATATAAATTGTGCTTATGTAGGAATTTAGTTGGAAAAGCATGGAAATTCCTACAGTATTGTTTAAAAAGCATCCAAAGTGAAATGACCAACAATTATAGGACTGTTTTATTTAGACTTTATTAAAGGGAACATATTATGTTTTTAAGAATTTTGAGAGAATATTAAAGATTTTGCGTGGTTGATTTTGTGGTGTTGTAATAAGTTTAACTGTATACTGTATATTATTTTTGACATGAATATAGCCTTTGATGCTGATATGACATGATAAATAATTCAAATAAAAAAATATTTATTTAAGCAAGTATTCTGTTCTTATGGACCTTTTTTTTTGCTATCAGAATGTCTTGGGTCAATGGCTTTAAAACTGCAAGAGTGGACAACCATAAGACGGCATGGGGTGAGCGCAATGGCAGGAAATCGAGGCGTAAAAGGGGCTCATCCCTATGCAATCCACGCTACATGAGCTGTCTACGGGACCCTGAGTCCATAGAGCCCCCTTCACAACACTACTCCCGTGCAGCAGGGGGCGCCACCAGCAGCAACTTCAGCACACGTTGCGTTTGGCAGGAAGACCATTACGGCAGGAAGGGTGATGTGGGTCTGAGAGCTGTGGACCTGGCATTTGAAGATGCTGAGACGAGGCAAACGAAAGATGGTGAGGACCCCCATGGCGGCGGGGAGGAGAGAAAGGGTCCTGACAGGTGTTTTTTAAATTGCTTGTTACGTCTGGCTGATGTTTTTCAGTCCAAGAAGTTCAAGTCGGCCAAGCTCGAGCGACTGTATCAACGGTACTTCTTCAGGCTCAACCAGAGCTCTCTTACGATGCTGATGGGGGTTTTGGTTGTGGTTTGTGGGGTTATGCTGGTGTTCCACTGCGTCCAACGTCCGCCAGATGTGGCGTTTGCCTCGGTGCTCTCCGTAGCCATGGGCCTTTTCTTAGCCTTGATGGTGGTGTGTAACAGAAACGGCTTCCACCAAGACTACATGTGGATCGTGAGCTACTTGGTCATGGGAGTGTTAGTGCTGGTGCAGGTGTATGGTTTGTTGATGGTGGATCCACCCAGTGCATCTGAAGGGATATGGTGGACTGTGTTCTTCATCTACATCATCTACACTCTGCTGCCGGTGCGAATGAGGGCGGCTGTGATCACCGGAGCTGTGCTGTCCACCATTCATATTATTATGGCATGGAGACTCAACCTTGAGGATGACTTCCTTTCCAAACAGGTATTAGTCCACTTTTCAAACATTTAAAATCATTTTAAAGGAATATTTGACATTATATTGAAATTATGACATTATTTAATTTCCCCCCATGTTGTTTGTAACCTGTTCGTTGTTATTATCTTCTGTGGAACACAAAAGTAGACTTTTTTTGAAGAAGGTTCATATTGACCATGTCTGTAAAAAACAACAACAACAACAAAAAAACACCATAAATGTACAATAAAAGTGGTCCAGGCACTATATTCCAAATCTTCTGAAGCTATACGATTAACAGCTAAATGAACACACCAGAAATAAATTTTTTTGATTATTCATTTAATTAATTTTAATTTTAATTATTCATTATTCCCTGATAATCTTGCCCTCCCTGTTGATGACTGTCAAAGATAAAGAAAAATTATTTAAAAAAAAATAAATTAAGTGTGACTTGGGTTTGCAAGGCCAAGCAATTATTTCATTTGTTTATTATTATTTTATTATTTATTTGGTTTATTTGTACAATTTGAAGTATTTAACATCTTTGGTATAGTCAATTTTCTTTTTTGGTAAGCAACACTAAAATGCTCAGTTGTTTTCTATGTTGCTGCCAAATAAGTTTCTAATTTTGTATGCAAATGAGGGCTAGAGGTGAGAATTTTATGATCGTTTAGTGGTGTCACTGTGAACTGTTTAAAAGAACTGTGTAAAATTCATCAATAAATTCTCAAAAATGTTCCAGAGAAAAAAACAACAGCACATGAGTTTGAAACAACATGAGGGTGATTAATTTTTTGGTATTTGTCTATTAGCACCATAACTTTTTTAAGAAAAGATTTGCACATTATTTACACCACATGTTGCAACTCCAGTAATTCCAGTAACTGATCAACTGAAGGCACAATCTTTCACATCTTTAAAGGGATAGTTCACCCCAAAATGAAAATTGTCATTAATTACTCACCCTCATGTTGTTCCAAACCTGTAAGACTTTAGTTTATCTTCAGAACACAAATGAAGATCTTTTTGATGACAGAATGCTGTCAGATTTCCTTCCATAGACTGCCTTCGCAACTGAAACTTTGACGCTTCAAAAAGTTCATAAAGAGATTGAAAAACGAATCCATATTAATCGAGCGGTTTAGTCCAACTTTTCTGAATAGATTCAAAGCTCAACCTAACCTGAATGACGCACAAGAACAAATCGCATATAAGCAATACTTATATGCGAGTAAAAGCCTAAAATAAAACTGTTCATCATAAAAAGTGATCCGAGTCTCTTCAGATTCATATGGATTAGTTTTACGATCTCTTTATGAACTTTTTGAAGCGTCAAAGTTTCAGTTGCGAAGGCAGTCTATGGAAGGAAATCTGACCGCATTCTGTCATCAAAAATATCTTCATTTGTGTTCCGAAGATGAACGAAAGTCTTTCGGGTTTGGAACGACATGAGGGTGAGTAATTAATGACAGAATTTTCATTTTGCGATGAACTACCCCCTTTAAGGAGTCACAGAGATCAGTGGCTAATTGGTTATTGTTTGAAAATGTTATTGTGACAATACTTTTAAAGGAATGCCTGGCACAACAGTTTCAGACTGCAGTGTAGATGGATCGTAGTTACCAAAATTCTCTTCTCTTTTCAAACTTTGTTTTGTCCTTAACTGCTCTTAATATGATGCATTTACCATGCAATGTTTCAATGCTGTGGCTAACATACAACATCCCCAATGTTCGATCTGATCAAGTGCTGACACTGTTAATGCTGGTTCAGTGAGCTTGGGCTTTTGTGTGTTTTCTCCTTAGACAGCTGGGCTGTGGTCTCTCCACTTGGCACTCAGCATGATAGAAATGGATTGGGATAATGGCTGCTGATTGACTCAGGCCATGCCCCAGAGCATGTACTTGTAGATTCTCGTCATAGACATTTGGGATAGGTTCCAGCCCTGTGGGCAATCAATGCAGGACAAAAGTCCATTGGTTGTGTGGCTGCTTAGTGCCTTATATAAATGCTCTCTTACAGGGAGCAAGCAAGGTATGCCGTCCATGTTTGCTCCGTGATCTTTTGTTCTAAAATGCATTGGTGAGAAAAGTCTTGGGTTGAGGATGCAAGGACTTCAGTACTCTTGCAGTTTTCAAATACAGAGTGACCGATCAAGTTTGTTTATCCAATATAATATGCACTACCATTCAAAAGTTTGGGTTCAGTAAGCTTTTTTATTAATACTTTTATTCAGCAAGGATGCATTAAATTGAAATGATAGTAAAGACTAAAGACATTTATAATGTTATAATAAACATTGAAATAGAAAAGATTTCTACTTCAAATAAATGCTGTTCTTTTGAAGAACAGAATTAATTAAAGGGTTATTTCACCCAAAAATAAAAATTCTGTCATTAATTACTCACCTTCATGTCGTTCCAAACCCGTAAGATATTTGTTCATCTTCGGAGCACAAATCTTAAAGGGGACCTATTATGCCCCCATTTACAAGATGTAAAATAAGTCTCTGATGTCCTCAGAGTGTGTATGTGAAATTTTAGCTCAAAATACCCTACAGATAATTTTTTATAGCATGTTAAAATTGCCACTTTTTGGGGTTGAGCAAAAACGCGCAGTTTCAGTGTGCGCTTTAAATGCAAATGAGCTGCTGCGCTCGGCCTAAGAGGGCGGAGCTTCAAGAGCTCGTTCTGCCCTGTCAGGACGCACTATAATGTCAGAAACTGCGAATATATGCTGCATGGAGATAGAACAGGTATAGTTTAGTTCAATTACGGTTATAACTTATATTGTCGTCTTGTTTTTATCCACTATATTAGTACAAGCCAGTTTACCGATGAGATTTATAACGTTTATTGTACTTCACACAAAATATGAAGCGTCTGTCTTCACTCTAGAAAATCACTGTAAGAGCTTAATAAAACACAGTGCAAGTGTGCATTAAAATATTATCCATAAACTCTCTCTCTCCCTCTTGCATTATCATCAACATACACAGCGAAGTACACAGAAACACTTGTTACAATTAACAGTAAACAAATATATAAAGACATTATGCCTTCTTCAGCGGCTCAGATTTCAGGAGTAAATGGAGAGAGCTATGTGGATTAATCCATCCAACTATAGAACACCTAAAATGCTTGGGAGACATCCTCTCAGTGCAGCAATGGCGGACTGTGAACTTGCTGTGAACTCGCTCAGGGCGGTTCTATGATAAAACGGCAGTGTCTGTCAACATTTGTGGGCAGGGCCTGTGGCTTTTGTGACATCACACTGCTAGGGATCTGGAAACGACTTGTTCTGAGACACTGCTTATGATTTATGGGGATTAAAAAAAAAGGAGTGGTTGGATTTTTATCATTATAGGGTGGTTGTGTACACACACTGCCAACACACATTTATGTCCAAACACCATGCAAAAGTGAATACTGCATAATAGGTCCCCTTTAATGATCTTTTTAATAAAATCTGAGAGCTTTCTGACCCTCCATTGACGATCTACGATACTACCATTTTCAAGCCCCAGAAAGGTAGTAAAGACATCATTACAGTAATCCATGTGACTCCAGTGGTTTAACCTCAATTTTATGAACTGACACAAGTGCTTTGTTTGTACAAAAAATAATTAATTTACCACTTTATTTATAAAATAGTAATCTCCAACACAATCCCGCAACAACGTGTGCTTTCATGCAAACACAACATGTTGCGATGTGGTGCTCTTGTGAATGCGCATTGGAGATTAATATTTTATAAATAAAGTGGTAAATTATGTTTTTTGCGCAAACAAAGCACTCGTCACTTCATAAAATTTAGGTTTTCGTTAAATATTAAACAATTAATTTAGCTCAACAGCAGGTGATTTTGAAGTTCAACAGAAAATGTCTTAATGTATTATTATACACATAATTGGTTACACAAGTGGTGCGCTAAAGGGTTTTGGTTTTTTGAAAGTAATGCACACTAAAAAAATGACATAATAAAACTCTCTCTGAGAAATTGTCTTTAAAATCATCCTCTTTAAAGGACTATCTTTAAAATATTAGCTTAAATAATTTGATATAAACGATCAACTAGTTCCTGGATGACTAGTATGGAAAGGGGACAAGCTTTTCTTCTTTGTCCTGTGGCCAAACGGGCTAATCTGAGAAGTGCAGCTATACCTCAGAAAGCTCAGCTACTGTTCATTCCCTTTATCTCTCTCCCTTCTTCCATTCTCTCTGTCCCCCACCATCCCTCTCACACCCCTGCACTCCTCGCTGTGCTGTTTGCGTGTCCCTCTGAGATGACCAGCGGTGCAGTGCAGATAGAGCAGGTCAGTGGGCGATCACCAGCGGGACAATAGCTGTCTTTGTGAAGATACACACTGATGGGGTGGTGTGGGGCGGAATGTGGTGACAGGAATGGCTGGCGATCGACAGTATGAAATAGCGCCGGACTGACGCTTATGGCTGAAAAAAGACAGCCACCCCAGGCCTTTCTTTCACTTGTTCTTGCTCTCTCTCTCTCTCTCTCTCTCTCTCTCTCACTTGTAGTCACGAATTCCCTTTTTACAACAGAGCTCATGAGATAGCCCTCAGTTGTGGAAGCTACAGAGGCTTTATGTGCATGGCATGCCTCTGTGTGGGTGAAAGTTCTGGTCTAGTGGCAGGGAGGGAAGATATTTGATTAATATTACTGTTCAGATTGGGGTAATTGACATGAAATACTTTTGGAAAGTAGCCATGTCCTGCGGTGTGACGTGTTGTAGTCCATCCAAAACTATTTCAAATGGTTTTTAAATCTTTTATTATTATTTAATTCAGTTTTTATGACCACATTTTAAATGAGAGATTACGTAGAATATTTTGACTAAAAACTTTTCATTTGTCACACCACACTGTAAAAAAGTTTGCAATTTTTTACAGAAAAATACTGTGAAAATGCTTCAGAAAAAACACGTTAAATGGTTAGCTGTAACTTATCTTACCATATACGGTGAAAAAGTAAACATGTAATAAATAATGTAATCATATGTGATGTATTATGCAGGGACTTCTGGGAATATCCTTTTACTGTTTTTTTCCTATAAATTATATTGTAATTCATAGTTTTTACTTGCAAAAACCACAAATTTGACAGTATTTTACAGTAAAATTACATATAATGTGATGTAAGTTTCTTCTTATTTTTGTTATCAGTAATGTACAATTGTGTGTTTTGTTACATTTTCTGTTTTTTAATTCATGTTCATTGCATTGTTGTAGTGTCATGTGTGTTACCCTGATGGTGTTTTGTGTTAGTGTGTATGACCTTGCGCACCGTCTATATACGAGTACTGAGCATGTTTTATGAACAGGCTGTTTACGATGAATTCTGATTCATCATGTGGTTTTCTTCTGTGCCACCTGCATTATTGTGGTGGTTATCAGTACATTTTAAGGGGAAAAGGCAGATTTTAGTTGTTAAAGTAGGTATATTAACATTATTATACACCTAAGACCAGGATTATGTAATATACAAGATTTTAATCACTTTTCACCTTAGTTCTTGTGCCACTGTAAAAAGAATCCTGTTAAATTTACAGTAAAAAACTGGCAGCTGTGGTTATAATAATGTTTCCAAGTCTTACAGGATGCATGTATATTTTACAACTTACAACTGTACATTTCATTCAACATTGTTCCAAATTTAAAAATTTGTCTTTGTAATTTTTTTAAAATTCAAATTTCACCTACCCTTTCTCTATAACAATTTTTTTCTTTTGTGATGACATGACATCACTTTGGCCACACAGGCTATTGGATAATTTTAATCATTAACTAAATAGCTATTGTTTTAGCAAACTCGCATTCAGTTTGGCTCTGGTATATAATGTCCAATTTTCACAAACCAATCAATTCCCAATAGATAAAAATAAATGTAATAAATAAATTCAATGTTAATTAAAAAAGTGTCATATTTTGGCATGTTCATGCCAAAAACAATAACTATAAAGATAACTATAACAATAACTATATTAGCGTCCACACCAGTGGACGTTAATGTTCTTATTATAGACGCTCACTGCAGTTTTGTCGTCTGCCACTTTAAATGCTCGAGCTCTTTTAAAGCAAAATCAGTGATTCTCATTGGTTGTCAATGTTTTTTTTTAATTGTTCATCAGTTGGAAAATATTCTAAAAGTGATTCCAACTATATCGTTTCTCTGTGCAATTAACGTTATAGCTGTGGTGTGGACTCTGCTATCCTTTTATATTTAGAACAATTTTCAGAACTATATCTTATCGTTATCATCATTATCTTTGGTGTGAGTGGGCCTTTATGGACGACTGTCAACTTGCAGCTGTGTATAGATAAAAATGTAAGGCAAAGCCTTTCATTAAATTGGAAAAAATTTATAGTCACCTGACCGCTTATTGACACGCATGTTTTTGTTTGTCATATGGAGAGGCTGCAGACTCTGTGATTTCACTGTCCAGACTATGAGAGCACCTGTTCTGTGGCTTTTGTTCCAACCTTGTCCCGTGGGGTTAAACTAGGCTCATGAAGAGACCAGCAAATTAAAGACATAAATGTAACACCTTTTTCAGAGACACCAAGCTGAACATGTTATTTTTAGCCCGAGACCTGGTTACACACTTGTGTATAGTAGCTAAATGAACTGCTGCATAGCCGAACACACTGTATATATAGACTTTGATTCCTGAAAACAGATTCAAGTGAAATTCCAGGGAAATTAGAATAAACAGAGACTTTATACTCTCTGGGATTGTTCTAAACCTTCATGGAAGCAGAAATCAACATTAGTTAGTATACCTGATATTATGTGAACAGCAAAGAGTGACATTTTAGCCAGATGCCCGTAGCATATATGGTAGCTAGCTCAGGGGGAAAAACCTGTTTTGTACAACGATGAGTTGATTTGAGATGCGTTAGAGATGCGCTGATGGTCATTCCACTGCAGCCGAGAAACAGATAGCTGTGCCATGTGTTTTAACTGTACATCAAATTCTTATGAACAGTGCATTTCTTTATGAAGAATGAGGGCATGTAGATATTCCTGTGAGCTCAGTGGTGATGCCATGCTGGTTTATAGGCATGTGTTTTCATGTGCCACTAATCAGATGGCAGTATTTGTAGAGTTCTGAATGATTTTAGCTCACTAGTTGTTGGTACTGTTTGTTATAATAATTGTATGTTTTTGCCTCATTTAAAAAAAATGCTTTTGAATAATTTTTGAAGGTATTTTCAAAAGAAGCTTCATTCAAAGCACTTTACATTTTGCCACATCTGCGTATAAATTAAGAAACGTTGCTGACCATAATTTCATATTGGCCATTAAATTATATATTGCATCATTTTTATTTGAAATGTATTTTTCCCCCTATGACAATAGAATTATTTAGCTGTATAATGTTTTGAAATGAAATTGATAAATAAAAAAAATCTGTCATTTACTCACCCTCATGTTATTTCAAATCTGTATAACTTTCTTTCTGCTGTGAAACACAAAAGATTTTTTGATGTCTCAGTTTTTTTTTATAAATGTTCAATGAAAGTCAATGAGGTCCAATGTTATTTGAACCCCACTGACCCTAGTTGTATGGACAAAAACAGTTGCAGCATTCTTTAAAGGGGACCTATTATGCAAAATTCACTTTTGCATGGCGTTTGGACATAAATGTGTGTTGACAGTGTGTACACACAACCACCCTATAATGATAAAAATCGAACCACTCCTTTTTTTTTTTCTTCCTATAAATCATAAGCAGTGTCTCCAGAACAAGCCGTTTCCAGATCCCTGGCAGTGTGACGTCACATTAGCCACAGGCCCCGCCCACGAATGTTGACAGACACTCCCGTTTTAACATAGAACCGCCCTGAGCGAGTTCACAGCGAGTTGTACACAGTCCGCCATTGCTGCACTGACGAGAATATTCTGTAGTTGGATGGATTAATCAATTAAATGGATAAATCAATCAATTAATCTCTCTCCATTTACTCCCTAAATCTGAGCCACTGAAGACGAGGTGGATTCATTTTGTTTTCGAAGAAAATGCTCCCTTCAACTCTACTGAAATTCGTTTATGTCTGCGTGAATCATTTCACACCAGACTGCTTTGTGAACGAATGTCAATACAAAGGGACAATACAAAACAGAGGTTGTGCTAAAAATATGTTACTCAAGGATAGATCAGTAACTGTTCATGATCCAGCTTACAGTCTCCAGAGTGACACTGGATACGGCAGTAATAAAGGTGAGAGCACTTTATTACAGTTCATCTGAGTTGATTTACGGATATCAAATTTACCAGTTTATTAAGCACCACCCGAAAAGGCATAAGGTCTTTATATATTTTTTTACTGTTAGTTGTAACGAGTGTTTCTGTGTAATTCGCTGTGTATGTTGATGATAATGCAAGGGAGAGAGAGTTTATGGATAATATTTTAATGCACACTTGCACTGTGTTTTAAGCTATTACAGAGATTTTCTAGAGTGAAAACAGACGCTTCATATTTTGTGTGAAGTACAATAAACATTACAAAACTCATCAGTAAACTGGCTTGTACTAATATAGTGGATAAAAACCAGAAGACAATATAAGTTATAACCGTAATTACACTAAACTATACCTGTTCTATCTACATGCATATTTGCAGTTTCTGACATTATAGTGCGTCCTGACAGGGCAGAACGAGCTCTTGAAGCTCCGCCCTCTTAGGCCGAGCGCGGCAGCTCATTTGCATTTAAAGGGCACACTGAAACAGCACGTTTTTGCTCAACCCCCAAATTTTTTTATTTTAACATGCTATAAAAAATTATCTGTGGGGTATTTTGAGCTAAAACTTCACATACACACTCTGGGGACATCAGAGACTTATTTTACATCTTTAAAAGGGGGCATAATAGGTCCCCTTTAAAATATCTTCCCCAGAAGAAAGAAAGTCATACAGGTTTAGAACGACATGAGTAAATTATAGAACTTTCATTTTTGGGTGAACTATCACTGTAATGAAATGGAATCGCTAAGTGGAATCTGAATCAGTACCAGGATCATTCTATACAATTCTCATCTCCAATCTTTTCAAATCAAATTTTGTTTTAGAAATTGCATTGCCATAAAGTGCAAAGCTTACAAAAACGTGTCTCAAAATTGTAGTGCCAACAGCTGTTTTGCCTGCTGAGCGATCAATCAAAACTTCTGGCTGACCTGGGGTCAACCTCAAAATTAGCGCTAGCTCTGCCCTGAGCGGTGGACCACCGTGCCTGACTAATCAGCACAGGAGGTGTCATAAATTAGGATTTAATGATAAGTAATGTTGTACTCGATATGAGTGTGGTGATAAAGATGGTAATAATAGTGTGTCTAATAATAACATTTCAAACACAGATCACACCATGGCCTGTGATAGCAGACTCTCTATGGTTTCCTAATGACCAGGGCTTTCTCCAAACGTGATGTATTAGGATTACAATAATGGTGGTAAATGTTCATTATCATGGCATACAGGCTGTAGTGCTTTTCCCCCTTGTTTATTTCTCTAGTGTTTCACTCTGTTTTTTAATTTTTTATTTTAAGAAACAAAAACTGTAAACGGTTTGAGATAATAAACTAGGGAGAGAATAATATGGTCATTCATAACATTTCACCAAAGCTTACCCACAAAAAACATTTAATTAAAACTCTTTGCTCTACAGCAAAGGTCATTGAGTTTTGTATGTCTGCTCACTTTCAGCCAGAGGATAAAAAAAAAAAACCCATAAAAGTAGTTCATAACGACATAAATTTCAGTCTTTTTCTCATCCAAAGCTATCATATGGATTGTAAAATAGTGCACAAGTCGTATGGACTACTTTTATGGTGCTTTTCTGTCATTTTTGAATTGTAATTTTGTGGAAAAGAGCAGCCTAGTTGTCAGAATCTCTTCTTTTGTGTTCCCTACAGGTTTCATTAAGTAAATGCTGTTATATTTTGGTAATGGAGGCTGATATTTTACACTCCTTTGACATATCTAAATCTAATCATCAGATTATACAGGTATTGATGTGCTTTTAAAGCATTGTCTCATTCTAGTCTTTTTTGTCTGAGGAAACTATTGATTTCCACTGTTCTCCGTCTCCTCTATGTATTCCACCTTTGTACCTTTAGGTCTCTCTCTTTCAGTGTATGTTTCGTTGCACAGGGACCAACTGATGTTTTGTGGGATTTCAGGCCATCTTTTTTTGGATTCAGGCCATTGTGGTGACCTGTATGCTTTGGAGAATTGAGAACTCTGAAAGGTTTAAGTAGATTTCAGAGCAGTATGGCATTTCATTTGGCTCATTTGCTTGTAGAAAATTGCTTGATTTGCCTCGGCATTTGCCTTAAATTCTGTGACTTGGACTGCTGAGAGCTCAATGTCTACAGTATAATCCTTAGATTAGGACGCCTTCACTTTCATGCCATTTTTTTATTTGGGATTACTCGATTTGTGTGAAGGAATGCTGTGTTTGCTGTTCAACGTGAATTTGTCAAGCACTACCCAGTGCCATTTTGCCCTTTCCAAGTTCATCATAATGATAAAAAATTCCTGACATGGTGCTTTGAAGTCTCTTAGGAACAAAGCGGTTCCCTGTGAGAACTTTCTCTTAAACCAGTTTCTCTGTGTATTTATGTAAACAATACATAATGTCCATGCCGGGGAGGAGAAGGAGGAGGCGTTTGTCATGTGCCTGTCACGTGTGTCACTGTGCTTGTCTGACCTTGTGTGCTTGTGACAGACAAGCTCAGTGTAGTCCTGGAGCACATTAGCACAGGGCTCAGAATAGAAATGAGGAACACATTTATTTTATGGACTTCAGTAACATAGAGTAACGTAGACGGGCCACTTTTATTTCTTTTTCACTTATGTTTATGTCATGAACTATCTGTTAACCCAAAATGAAATAAATTAATTAAAATTATTTACTCATTCTTGTTTTTTCAAACTCGTATGCTTTTTTTATGTAAGAGAAAAGTAACTTCTTTTGTGACAGTAACTACAGGCTTCCGAAACCATCCAATACTTTGAATATTATAGTTGATTCATATAATTGAATTTGGGATGAACTGATCTTGTATTAAAAATCTGCCTGATATACACTACCGTTCAATTAAAACATAATTAATTTCTGTGCTGGCAAAGCTGAATTTTCAGCAGCCATTCAGTGTCACGTGATCATCATAAGAAATCATTGTTTCTTATTACTATCAACATTGAAAACAATGCTGCAGCTGCTTAATATTTTTGTGGAAATTGTGATTCATTATATCAGGATTTTTTTTATAAATAGAAAGTTCAAAAGAACAGCATTTATTTGAATTTAATTTTATTTTTTTAATGTATAACCCCAAACATTTGAACTGTATAACAATTTATTTTCATGTTATGCCCAATATTACACTTGTATGCTATCTTAAAACACCATAAATCGATCATTTTGACTACTACAAATAAGTTTAGGTGTTACATTATAACATTATAAGGTGCACTGCTAATTTTCTGTTGCTTTTTGTGATGTTCGACAACCCCAGGTCACTATGAGCTGTTCGTTATATTGCACTAGCTCAGGGGTGTCCAAACTCGGTCTTGGAGGGCCACTGTCCTGCAGAGTTTAGTTCCTACTTACCACAACACACCTGCCTGGAATTTTCTTGTAGGTGTAAAAACCTTGATTAGCTGGTTCAGGTGTATTTAATTGGGGTTGGAGCTAAACTCTGCAGGACAGTGGCCCTCCAGGAGCAGGATTGGACACCCCTGCACTAGCTATTTCTTCAAAAAAGTCTTCTTTGTTTTCCACCAAACAAAATAACAGCACAACGTTGAGTAGAGTTGTCAAAAGTACTGATTTCGGTACCATTTGGTACTGAAATTTAAAAAATGTGACGCTTTGAGAGTTATTGAGCGGATTCATAAACACCTCTGATTGGCCATTGTGTTCACGCGTTGTACATAGTCATCAATGACGCTCTTCACCGGGCACATAAACAGATACACATTTGAAAGCAGGCGTCTATTTTCATTTTTGGTTAAAACTATCCCTTTAACCATTAGAACAGATGGGTAAAATCTCAGTTTTCAGTCTCACGCACTGAAGCTTTTTAGGTCAGTGCTAATTTGTTGGTTTGTTTGGATCTTCAGTTTGTTTTCCCTTGGCTTTCTGTTTGTGATCATTTGTATACAGCTGTCATATGTCCTGAGCCCAAAGGCATCAAGCCTATTGTACTATTGCTGAATATGTCTAATTCGCAGCTGTTTGT
This sequence comes from Anabarilius grahami, assembly GCA_003731715.1. NCBI lineage: Eukaryota > Metazoa > Chordata > Actinopteri > Cypriniformes > Xenocyprididae > Anabarilius > Anabarilius grahami. Next base: position 2,037,132 of record RJVU01036174.1, on the reverse strand, counting down.
TTTGATGAGATAATTATTGCGCTATAAAAGGCGAATGCATCTTTTGCCCTGCTGAGGGCTTTTTTCATAGTCTAGAATCAGATGACTGACTCTGTGGCCTATTTGTAAATTTGCTTCTTTCTTCAGGCTGACATTGTAATTTATCAGGGGCCCAGGGCCTCAAACTGTTATGAATGATAAAGAAATAAACCATCCTATAGTAGAACACAGAGGAAATGACTTTGATTCTGCATGACCCGCATAGCGGGCTTCATATTCCTGAATACATTTGTTTGGAGAAAGAAACTTTGACCTTAACCTCATTGCACTTGCTTTTTTCCTCATTTTTATGAGTGGACTTTAAATCCTCATAAACTACCATTTATTTGCCATAAAACATAGCATAAAATGCTCTGTAGTAAAGTTGTTTCATATGCCTGTTTTTTTAATGCAGTCAGTGATGTAAGGATGAGAACTCAGAAGTTATGACAGGTTCATTAGAGGTCAAATATGTTTTTATGAGTTTGTCCTTCCAAGAATTTTCTTGGTAAGGCGGTTCACAGACCACCCTTAAAACTTAAAAGCTTTCTCACTCATGCTGCAAACACTTCAGCTACATCCGACATTCCCTTCAAATAAACATCATGATTAAATTGTCGATATAGTCCTCCATGGACCTTTAACTAAATCCTAGCATAATGTCCTGCGCTTATACGTGTGTATATAATATTACGTTTCTGGGCCGAGTTCCAGTGCGAGTAGGGCTTTGGCTTTCTTATGTAACAGCACAGTGAAACCAGAGCTTTCGCTCAACAGCGACTTCCCAGAAACGGACTGTTTTGCCTACTTATCTATTCATTTAGATGTTCTGCCTCCTCTTTTTTCATCCTCACTCGTTCTCCACCACTCCTCCTGCTCTAATTCCCTCTGATCTTGTTTGTTTGCTTTGTGCAATGGCTCCTGAGATCAGGATTGACAGAGAAAGAGTTAATCCTTACTATAGCAGCTGTATAGCAGCTGTGTCAAAGCAGCTGCTATAATAAAATGAAAGTCAATGGTGACCAAAGCAGTCAAACAATAATGTCAGTGAATAATGGCTTAAATCTGAATCTGGTATTCACATAATGTAATAACACTGTTAAATGTATCTTTAGCAAATCTCAAAATGAATATCCATTTTTCATGCTGTTATAATTATAATGTTGTTATGCCTAAATTCACTTGTAGTAAAATTACTGATTTTAGTTTTTAGTGTTTTCACTAAAGCAGGGGTAGGCAAGTTCGGTCCTAGAGAGCCGCTGTCCTGCAGAGTTTAGCTCCAACCCTGAAAAAAAACCTTCAGCTCCCTATAGCCTTAGTAATCCTGAAGAGCTTGATTAGCTTGTTCAGGTGTGTTTGATTAAGGTTGGAGCTAAACTCAGCAGGACAGCGGCTCTCTAGGACCGAACTTGCCTACCCCTGCACTAAAGGAACCAACCCGTTCTTTTGGGAATCGGAGTACTCTCTTCACACTGTATGTTTTGTGCCATATATTTAGTATAAGACTGTATCAGAATAAAGCAGGAGATGGAGAGGAAGATGATATACATAAACATAAATTAGTCAGCTCCTGGATTCTCCTGTGCAACAACTATGAAACTTCTATGCAACATTCCAGTGTTACACCCGTTTCACATTGGACGCGCAGGCAAAGCGGAAGCTGTGCATGTGCATCTAGTGTGAAACAGGCCTTAGCGAGGGATGTGCTGACATGGCGTAGTAGCAGGTCAAGTGCTGGCAATCAGTGTTTCTATCTCTGCGAGAGCGAGGGGCTGTTAGCGTGTTGAGTGGTCCTAGTAGCTTGAGGGGTTTCAGGATGCTGTAGCTCACAGCAGCAAACGTCAAGATAGCATAATCTTCCCTAAGGATGGTCTGTGGTATTGTGCCAGGACTGAGACGCTGTATGGGTGAGGTTCCATTTGAAATCTGGGGAAAACATTGAAATCTACCAATAATTGTTTTCCAAATTAGCATAATAAAGAAGATGGTTGATGAAGAGTGCTATTAGCGTCGAGCTTTGTTTTAAAAATCTCCCTTTGTCTCTGGGAGATATGCCACATGATTTTAAAACATAGATGCATCAGTATTCTTCCTTTATCTATTGTATGGCCTTGATCCAGATCTGCTGAGCCCATTGTGTTTGGTACCATTTTTCTCAAAGTTCATTGAATGGATTCACTGCTCAGCTCAGACCAATTTTTGTTTGGCCCAAGCTATGACTTAGCTCAGTGCCTCCAAGTCCAAGTCCAAGTCCAAGTCCTTTCCTGTCCTTTCCTGTCCTTTCCTGTCCTTTCCTGTCCTGTCCTGTCCTGTCCTGTCCTTTATTCCCTGTTCTCTTCCTTCTTTCTTTCCTTCGTTCCTTTATTTCTTGTCTTTCCTTCCTTTTTTCCCCTTTGTCTTCCATTCGTTTTTCTTTTCTATTATTTTTTGTTCTTTTTTTCCTTCATCCCTTTCTTTATTCCATTTTCCATTCATTTCTCTCCTTCCTTTCCTTTCTTTTCTCTTCCTCCTTTCTTTCCTTCCTTTGTTCCTTCATTCCTTTCCTTTTCTTTTTTCTTTGTGTCTGCCTTCGTTCCTTCAAACAGAAATTTTGTTATTGAAAACAAAAATAAAACAATTTAATAAAGCTTATTTAAATAATATTTTTTCATTACTTTCTTTGTTCCAAGAAAGTGACAAAGTGAACTGAGAGTAAATCCACCCAAGCACAAGTCATGTTTGACAAAGTTAATGGTCTGGAAGTGACACCACTCCCTATAACTTGATGTTTTTAACTTGTGGTTGCCAAGACAGCAACAACATCTGGATGGATTTCTGCTCTAGTCTTGAGTCATGTGACCCCACAGCACATTTAAATCTTGAACACCATGATTATATCATAGTCATGAAACATGTAATGACTTCATATTCATAGTCTGTGATATATTTGCGCATCTTTCAGAGGCGATAGGAAGAGCAAAGTATGCAAATAATTATTTTGTTAGTCTAGATTTCTTTCTGTTTCTCAGTCTTTTCTGTATCTCCTTCATGTTAGCTACCTTTGTGGCACTGCTAAATTCTGTTACAAGCAGAAGAAGCTTCAGTGTACCACCTTATAAGCCAATGTTTAGACTCTTTGGAAGGAAGAGACCCTGTTAAAGAGGAAGGCACTAAGTCTTTCTCTGAATAAAATCCCATCATCCCTCACTCTTCCCACATCAGCCCTTCTCCATACAATCATGTGTCAGCTACATTTTGAAAGGTATGTTTTGGATGCAGAAATGGTGTATACTGTATACAAATTCTTACTCCCAAGCAGAAAAGTCCTCACATGAGAGTAAGAAACAGTTTCACATATAATGAATACTAAGGATTTGGCTCGATGTCCCTACTTTCTAGTTTACCACTTTGGCATCAAAGGTTCAATCTGTGTCAGTTCAGGTCAGCTTTAATATGGCGATTAAATAAAACAGCAGTGTCTTTATTCTCTGACATTTCTAAACACATAGTCCCCTAACACAGAGAGACTGACTGCTCGCTGTGTGGCTCATTGTCTTACACACACACACACACACACACACACGCACACACACACATACATATGCTCAGTGAATGATCTGACAGTTTCATTTAATCAGTTTTGCTGTGAGGTAAAAGCATGTGACATTTCTGCTGTCAGATCTGTCAGCTCAAATGTCAGCCGTTTTTTAAAATTTCACAGATATGATCTACTCTCAGTCAGTGTGATACAGATGAAATAATACAGATGAACTGAGGGGGGCTGCTGTATATTGGAGATCACAGGAATGAAGCAGGTGGGCTTGTTGTCATGTATCAGTACAAAAACATTTGCAGACTAATGCTAACTTTTGATAGTGCTTCTGATCGAATGCAACCATGACATTTATGGTAAACTGGCACATTTTATGGATTGGCATTTTCTAATTTTGTAGTACTTTAACTCATCAGAAACAAATAACTGATTACGCAACTACTTAAAATGACTTAAATTATGAGTATGATACATATACTACCATTCAAAAGTTTGGGGTAATTTTCTTTTTTTTTTAAGAAATCAATACTTTTATTTAGCAAGAATGATTTAAATTGGACATAAGTGACAGTAAAGGCATTTATAATGTTAGAAGATTTCTATTTCTAATGTTAATCTTTTGAACTTTCTATTAATCAAAGAATTCTGAAAAAATGTATCACGTTTTCCACAAACTGTTTTCAACGTTGATAAGAAGAAATGTTTCTTCAGCAGCAAATCGGCATATTAGAATGATTTCTGAAGGATCATGTGACACTGAAGACTGGAATAGTGATGCTGAAAATACAGGAATAAGGAATACATTTCTGTTTTACTGTATTTTTATCAAATAAATGAAGCCTTGAGTATAAGAGACTTCTTTCAAAAACATTTAAAAAAATCATACCTACCTCAAACTTTTGTACGCTATATTGTATTTATTTGCAAATGCTATATCACTGACAACATTTTCAAAGTAATTTCAGCATTTTCTTTTTATCTTTTTCTTTTAAATTAATGAACAATATGCATTTAATAAAATAAAAAAAGATTTAATAATAATTACTCACTGAGAGACACAGAATCCCATTAGAAAATTAAACTCCCACCATTAGAGTAATCCGCACATACAATCTCTGTCTATATAAAGACCATCTCATTTTTATAATTTCACATGTTCGTTTCCAGAAAATTAAATGGTGACAGTCTTGACCTGTTAACAAAAAGCCCTGCTATGGAGAAAATGCAGTCTGCCTGCACACTGATACCTGTCTGCCCAAGTTTCTTGTAGCATTTCACATTTTTTTCCCAACACATAAGTGGATAATCATCACGTGGGATATATGACTCTAACAAGAATCACATTTGAATCAAAATATTGCTAAACTTGGAAGCTTAAAGTACACATGACATCACATATCCACAGCACCACCCCATTGTATTCAGTTATAACGGTGCAATTTAGGTGAGGGATTCAGTGGCAAGCAAAAGCACAAAGATGAATCAGTTTTTGGCATTAGAGTATTACTCAAGTAGTATTTTGCGAGTCAATTAGTTGGAGAATGATTACTCGCCTAGTTGATTACTTTCTGCACGTCTTGTTGCATTCTTTTTCTGGCCACAGTTGGATAATTAACAATCTGTTGTGTCTGCGGCCACATCCTCACATTTTCAATGTCTAATCAGCTCAGTTGGCGTTAGTTAGGGTCCTTTGAATAGAACTGCCTTTTTTAGTTTCGGAAAACTTGTGCAGATGGACCACACAACCCACCTTATTGATAAAATTACGCAAACCAATAACGTCATCTGCGCATATGGATTCCTGATGGGTCTGGCTTTTCTTCCTGAACTCTAAAATCTGAAGATGTTTGTTCATTCACTCTAGGGGCACTTGAAAGAGGGAGTGAAGCTATTATTCTGAAGCTCTGCTGTGCCATTTCTTGTCAAGTGGATAAATAAAGACAGTTCCTCTTTGGCAAAGTAGAAAATGCTTGTTGCAGAGAAATAGGCCTTAACAAATTCTCTCAGGCAAACTGTTTCTGACTGATGGAAAATTCACTAGATGTGTTTGCATGGGTTGTCGATGGTAGAACTGTACTCTTACGTGTGATAATCACTTTTTGACCTTGTGTGTTCACAGTCATAATCAATATTTCAACTCATGTTATGACCATGTAAACCTGATAACATATCCATGCAAGGAGACTAGGAAGAGGCAGGACATAGCCTAACTATCTGTGGAGCACTGTCTACATGGAGACAGTATCACATAGTCAGAAGTAAAGGGTAGCACTGTTGCCTCACAAACCGGTTCAAGTCCCAGCTGAGCAAGGAGTACTTTTTGTGCGGAGTTTGCATGTTCTCCCTGTGTCTGCATGGGTTTCCTCCGGGTGTTCCAGTTTCCCCCACAATCCAAAAACATGCAGTATAGATGAATTGGAGACGCTACATTGTCCATAGGTGTGAATGCGTGTGTGTGTGAGTCCCAACCCATGTAATGGTGAGGGTTAGGGAAAGACCTGGCAACCTACCCCGGAAAAAAAACATTGTCAAAAAAATTAATGGACAGTCTCTCGCGAATGGAATCATAGAATCACCAAGAGTCGGATAGGACTGAAGTGGTTAATGAGAGAGAATGAGATGAGATGAGATGAGATGTTTACATATATGTGGAGTATTTTTAAGACAATTAAACATCTCTCCATAATTTATTACACCTATGACAATCTAATGAGAATAACCTTTGAGTTAATAGAAATAAAAAATGGAAATTATGTGCTTTAAAAAAACAACTGAAGTAAAATTGATGCATTACAGTACTGGGAATTTGGGGAAGAAATGTACTTAATCTTAAAGGTCTTAAAATAGGCTTTTTTTTAAATCCAAAATATAGTTTTTTATTTGTGGTGACATGCGACCTGGATATGTTTTTATGAGATTAACTGATTAAAATGTTACACAATTCTTAGAAATCATTTGCTGTAAGACCGCAAACCATCTTAAGTTCTCTTAAACACACAGGTTTGGCCGCATACCATCTAAACCCCAGATACTTTTACTGATATAGAGATAAAAGACCTGAAACACAAAGCTGATTGCTGGAAGCTTTTCATATTACTGCAGAAAGTAGGCCTAACTCCTTCCAATATTACATTTAATTGGTCTTCAGCTGTTCTTGGACATTATGATTGCATTTCTTTGTGCTCTGTAATTGTGTTGTGTTTTTGTTTGCTGAAATTGCTTATAT
>RJVU01036174.1:1986554-1997983 GCA_003731715.1 Anabarilius grahami | reverse complement strand
CACCAACTGAAATATTTCAGGTCTTTTATTGTTTTAATACTGATGATTTTGGCATACAGCTCATGAAAACCCAAAATTCCTATCTCAAAAAATTTGCATATTTCATCCGACCAATAAAAGAAAAGTGATTTTAATACAAAAAAAAAGTCAACCTTCAAATAATTATGTTCAGTTATGCACTCAATACTTGGTCAGGAATCCTTTTGCAGAAATGACTGCTTCAATGCGGCGTGGCATGGAGGCAATCAGCCTGTGGCACTGCTGAGGTGTTATGGAGGCCCAGGATGCTTCGATAGCGGCCTTAAGCTCATCCAGAGTGTTGGGTCTTGCGTCTCTCAACTTTCTCTTCACAATATCCCACAGATTCTCTATGGGGTTCAGGTCAGGAGAGTTGGCAGGCCAATTGAGCACAGTAATACCATGGTCAGTAAACCATTTACCAGTGGTTTTGGCACTGTGAGCAGGTGCCAGGTCGTGCTGAAAAACGAAATCTTCATCTCCATAAAGCTTTTCAGCAGATGGAAGCATGAAGTGCTCCAAAATCTCCTGATAGCTAGCTGCATTGACCCTGCCCTTGATAAAACACAGTGGACCAACACCAGCAGCTGACATGGCACCCCAGACCATCACTGACTGTGGGAACTTGACACTGGACTTCAGGCATTTTGGCATTTCCTTCTCCCCAGTCTTCCTCCAGACTCTGGCACCTTGATTTCCGAATGACTTTGGACCACTGAGCAACAGTCCAGTGCTGCTTCTCTGTAGCCCAGGTCAGGCGCTTCTGCCGCTGTTTCTGGTTCAAAAGTGGCTTGACCTGGGGAATGCGGCACCTGTAGCCCATTTCCTGCACACGCCTGTGCACGGTGGCTCTGGATGTTTCTACTCCAGACTCAGTCCACTGCTTCCGCAGGTCCCCCAAGGTCTGGAATCGGTCCTTCTCCACAATCTTCCTCAGGGTCCGGTCACCTCTTCTCGTTGTGCAGCGTTTTTTGCCACACTTTTTCCTTCCCACAGACTTCCCACTGAGGTGCCTTGATACAGCACTCTGGGAACAGCCTATTCGTTCAGAAATTTCTTTCTGTGTCTTACCCTCTCGCTTGAGGGTGTCAATGATGGCCTTCTGGACAGCAGTCAGGTCGGCAGTCTTACCCATGATTGCGGTTTTGAGTAATGAACCAGGCTGGGAGTTTTTAAAAGCCTCAGGAATCTTTTGCAGGTGTTTAGAGTTAATTAGTTGATTCAGATGATTAGGTTAATAGCTCGTTTAGAGAACCTTTTCATGATATGCTAATTTTTTGAGATAGGAATTTTGGGTTTTCATGAGCTGTATGCCAAAATCATCAGTATTAAAACAATAAAAGACCTGAAATATTTCAGTTGGTGTGCAATGAATCTAAAATATATGAAAGTTTAATTTTTATCATTACATTATGGAAAATAATGAACTTTATCACAATATGCTAATTTTTTGAGAAGGACCTGTATATCTAATGCCTTTGATTTTTTTTTTTTGTAGCCCTCACCTGAGCGATAAAGTACCTTGCAATAATAAGATTCCGGTTTCACCCCTACTCTTTTCGAAGGACATCCTGGGATTTTTAACGACCACAGAGAGTCAGAACCTTGGTTTAACGTCTCATCTGAAGTTCATCTTTCTAGGTGAAAGATGAACATTGTACTTCAGCAGAGGCTCTGACATAAACAGGGAGGTTGGGTGTAGGCTTTGTGCTTACCTGGAATCCCTCCTTAAGGCAAAATATAAGAAATGCAAAGCTATTGGTTAGGATAGCTGCGATAATTAGTCTTAATAAAATAAAAAATAAAAATACAAAAGGGGGGCGGGGGTCTGCTGTCATGTGGGAGCAGTTTATGGGAAATTTGGAAGAAGAGAATTTCACAAAAAACATTTAATTAAATTTTTTTTTTTTTTTCAGTNGCAGTTTATGGGAAATTTGGAAGAAGAGAATTTCACAAAAAACATTTAATTAAAAATTTTTTTTTTTTTTCAGTTTTCATTTTCAACCATTGCATTCATCCTGATGTTTCCGGGGACATCTTTAACTCATATCTGGTTGTACTGGTGCAGCCAGAAAAGGCCAAGAATGCCAAAAAGAGGTGTGGAATGTACTTCAGTCCTGAAGATTGACTGCTTAAGATGTAACCAGTAATTTTGCTGTCTTGTCATAGATCATATAGCGCTAACAGAAGCCTGGTAGATTTTCAACCTTCTTCTCCTCTAGGCTGATCCTTTACACTTAAGATGGGTCATTATTAATTCACCAGGAATACTGGGTTTAAATCTCATCACAAGGTTATTATGAATGACCTGTAGTTGATCAATGTTAATCAGATGTAAACAGACAGTGATGTTACAGTAGATCTTTTCTCCCCATCAACCTCAACTTTTATTGAAAGCAGATATTTGATGAGAGGTTTAGGATTCTGAACTCACAAGTTAACTCACTGCAATTTATTGCTAGTTATGCCATTGCCATTAGATTGATAAAAATCTAACTGTCGATTAAATGAAATGTATAAATTAAAAAAAAAACCACTTATTTAAAAAGAAACTACATAATATAGAATGTGAGCTTAAATGCCATTTTTGTCTTAAATGTGAAGGTGCATTCTTATTCAAAATATACACTACCATTCAAAACTCTGGGGTCAGTATGAATTTTTTAAAAGAAATTAATACTTTTATTCAGCAAGGATGTATTAAAAATGATCAAAAGTGACATTAAAGACATTTATGTAACACAAGGTTTCTATTTCAAATAAATGCCGTTTTTTTGTGGTTTACACATCAAAGAATCCTGAAAAAATGGACCAGTTTCCATAATATTAAGCAGCAAATAAACATTGATAAGAAAAGTTTCTTGAGCATCAAATCAGTATATTAGAATATACTGATGTGAGGATCATGATATCATGTGAGGATCATGTGACACTGAAGACTGGAGTATGAAGCTGAAAATTCAGCTTTGCCATCATAGGAATAAATTACATTTTTAAATGTATTCAAATAGAAAAGAGTTATTTTAAATTGTAATAATAATTCACAATATTACTGTTTTTACTGTATTTTTGATCAAATAAATGCAGTTTTGTGCATAAATGCTTCTTTCAAAAACATTAATAAAATCTTACTCACGCCAAACTTTTAAACGTGTATATATAATTTTTTTAAAATGATTAAATTATTATATTTGAGAAAATATAATAATTCATCAAAATGTTTTCATTTTTAAATTGAACTTCACAAATTGATAATTTTCCTTTTTCTAAAGGAAAATCTGACGTATTTTAATGCATATATATTTTCCTTTTTCTAATGCATAGACCATGACAAGGCAACTTTATGCAAATTTCTTGAACACTGAACAAACTAATATAACAGTTTAGGCATGTTAAAGTGCATTGTAATGCATTCACGTTGCTTTGCCATTTATACTTTATATCTTAGTTGGGTTTATGACAAACAACTTAAGCAAGCATCATTTCCATCCACTACAGTATTATGAGGCTTTTTGTTTGTAACTACATACCGATGATAAGAATAATAAAGAGAACTCCAAGGATATCAAAGACAAGTGTTTTGAATACACTTTATTTAGGACAAACACATATACTAACTAGTGATTTTGAACGTTAAACCCATTGACATCTTGTAGATGCACATTCCAGTCAAGCTGGAAGAATGTTGTCTGGAATGGGTCCACTCCCTTAAAACATGACAATTACTCCGTTTGTGACTGTCACTCCCATGTACAAACCTTACACAATGTAGAGCCTTCACTGAAAGCACAAACCTCATGTCTCATGTGCTGGAGTGACAAAAGTACAAAAATCTCTATTAAGTAACCCTGACACAAAAGTTAATGTTGTTAATGTCAGTTTGCACTAAAATATTGCATAAATACTTTTTTGCTCTGCAAAAAAAAAAACTATAAAATCAGTGAAATTAACAATATTATATGACAGATCTGAACTGATCCATCACCTACATATGTTAATCATTATTCTTGAGATTTCCAGGAAAATATAGGAACAGCTGAAATATCTAGCTAAGAAATGTGAAATGAGCTTGAATGACATCACTGCTCCGCTGTACGTCTAATACATTCACATTTTAAGACTCTGTACATCCTCTCACTCATCATAAATATGTAAATTATATTTAATCTCCCTAACAATTACGTCCTCATATAGAGTGCCATAAAGAGGTCATTGATCACATTTCTTTTCTTAGCCCCTACAAGTTTCATGGCATTTTTGAATCCTCGATGCCCCTGGCAAAGAGACGTACCAGCTGGCCATGAACTCTGTGGAAAGAGAGTCATATTAGGAATCATTCAAATGAGAAGATGCAAAGTTTATGGTTTGAAACTCCTAAACTTCCACTTGATATTATTAACTATGGTTTGCTTACATCTTTGGAGCCAGAAGTTGCAGACACTGCTGTTCAAAAGGTTGGGGTAAGTAATCTGTTTGTTGTTTTTTAAAGAAGTCTCTTCTGCTGCATTTATTTGATCAAAAATACAGTAAAAACAGAAATATTATGAAATAATATTATTACAATAAATCAACTGTTTTCTATTTTAATTTATTTTAAACTGTAATTTCTTCCTGTGATGACGAAGCTGAATTTTCAGCTTCAGAGTCACATAATCCTTTAGAAATCATTCTAATATGCTGATTTGGTGCTCAAGAAACATTTCTTATAATTATCAATGTTGAAAACAGTTTAATATTTGTGTGGATACCGTGATTCTTTGAAGAATATAAAGTTCAAAAGAACAGCATTTATTTGGAATAATTTTTTTTAAAATGCCTTTACTGCCTTTTTTAATCAATTGAATGCATCCTCGCTGAATAAAAGTATAAATTTCTTTAAAAATAAAAATCTTACAGACCCCAAACTTTTGAGCGTTAGTGTATGAACATTATACAGTAAGAGCAGGATTAAGTTCTTCCATGTGAATTTCCCTTGAGTAACTGGATTTAAATGCCTTGCTAAATCACAGAACGACGTACCTGCATGAGATCTCGGTGTGAGGTAGAATTTCTCCATCACAGTTCCACACAGATACAGAGCGAGGTTTAGTACAGCAAGGCCCACACACAAAGCCTTGTCTCTTCAATCTACTTGTCTCACTTCCTTTCTCCTTCCACCCTGCGAGATGCTGCTGTGAGTGACCTGCAATGTTACTACTGCTCAGTTTCTCAGGATCTTCCAGTTCTCTCTCAGCAGAGGTCTGAATTTCTCGATCATCCTCTTCCTCATACTCCTCTTCTTCTTTTTCTCCAGGAGGTAGAGAAAACCGAACAGCCTTGACACGATGAACTTCAACGAAGGGCAGGTCAAACTGAAATTGTAGTTGTTTCAGAGATCTAGCTGAAAGTTTTTCTGACTGATTCAACATTTAGCTTTCCTTGAATGTCATTTGGTTTTACCTGATCCTGTTTGTTTGTGTGCCTGTGAAGGTATGTGAGAAAGCCAAGAGGGTTAGTTTCTCGGACTATGATGAGGTCTGCCGTCCCATCAGCCAGGTGAGCGGACGGCGAAAGACCCTTTGGGCTCCGTGGACATGAGCTTGACATACAGGTGAGAGAGACGCACTTGAACCTGCCTTCAATAGTCACCCACTCACCTGAGATAAAAACAATGATAAAAGGTTATAGATCACAACATCAATTAATCATCTTACTATATTTTTTTCTGAATAGTCTACATCACAAGTGCATAATGGCTTTGAAGGTCTACCAATGCACACTTTGGTACTAACATGATAATGGTCATATAGAGATGTACAACATACGAACCCCACAGAGACACACAGCACAGTGTGATCTCACTAACAGGGTCTCTAATGAGATGACACAAACAATCATTCTACAAACAGACAGCAGATGGTCTTACCCTCTAACTCACTGCTGTACTGGCTCACATTAGTGCTATAGAGGGAACTGGAGCTGTCAAAGTGGGGGAACAGCCTCTCTTTGCTCTCTGAACACACACGGCACCTGCACATACACACGCAAACATGCTTTTAAAACATTTCTGGGATCCAAAGCTGCTTTAAGGCAAGCCTCCAAAGTTAGCAAAAAAAAAAGAAAAAGAAAAGAAAAGCGTAATGCTGCAGTACACAGGGAAGGAGACCAGAGACCGTTTTTTTAAATGGATGTCAATGGAGGAGAGACTTTTTGTGGGAAAACAGCTTATCATTTAAAGGGTTAGTTCACCCAAAAATAAAAATTCAGTTATTAATTACTCACCTTCATGTCATTCCAAACCTGTAAGACTTTGAGACTTCAAAAAGTTCATAAAGAGATTGTAAAACAAATCCATATGAATTGAGTGGTTTAGTCCAAATTTTCTGAAGAGACTCGACAGATTGAATTTAGGCTTTTATTCACATGCAGTATAAACATTCATCAACTCACACATCAGTTGTGTGGCAAACGGAAGCTCAAGCGTGTTTGTTTGACACGTGTGAGAACCAATGAGGTTCATTCTTGTGTGTTACGCAGCACATTTGAGCTTCCGCAAGAACCAATGAGGTTTGTTTTTGCGTGCCATGCAGGTTCAGTCGAGCTTCTGTTTATGTTCACTGATCAATGTTTATATGTGAATAAAAGCCTAAATTTAATCTGTTCATCATATAAAGTGATTGTGTCTCTTCGTCTTCAAAAAAAAAAATTGGACTAAATCACTCAATTCATATGGATTAGTTTTGCGATCTCTTTATGAACTGTGTCAGTTGTGTCAGTTGTGTAGCTGTCAATGGAGGGACAGAAAGCTCTCAGATTTCTTCCAAAAAAATCTTTATTTGTGTTCCGAAGATGAACGAAAGTCTTGCGGGTTTGGAACGACATGAGGGTGAGTAATTGATGCCAGAATTTTTAATTTTGGGTGAACTAACCCTTTAATGAATTGACAGCCTATCAACTAAGCTTCAACATGTTGGCCATCAAACATTTGTTTTTGACTGATCTAAAAAAAATGGGGGGAAAAGCTGTTTTATAAGAGGTCACAGACAATTTTGCAACAGATAAGATTCAGTTTACGGCACTTCTCATTCATTTGGGATCTGCAAACGGTGATTAACTGTTGCACAGCTCTGACAGAAATTCAATGACGTCAGGGCTGTAATGTGATTGGTACATGTGATCCATGTTGGCTGTTACGCTTTCTCCAATGGTAGAGCCATGGACCTTCGTATCTCCCAATAATAAGGCCATATCTGCTGGGAGCTGTACAAACTAAGATGGTACATAATACCTGGTAAAATTTATAGTGAAACAATGGTTGTTCAATTTAGTACTCACTAAATCCAATTTTATCCACATTAGGAGCTTGGCAAATCTTCATTTTAAGCATTGTGTCTGTGGCATAACACGGATTTGGTACTTTGAAATTTGGTTTGAAATAACCCGAATATTCTTTTAAATTTAGCAGTCTTTGCCTTTCCTTTGAGACTACATGTAGCTACTAGCAATTCACCAGCTACTCTTCTTCCATTAGAGATCTTACTGCTTGAGCAGCCATGGTAACAGCCCAAAGGAAGGACCTCCATTTCATTTCATTAAAACACTGAGGAATTCAAGCCAATTGTGTTATTTTAATGAGGTAACTGCTAATAACACTTGATTCCCAAAAGATGAGGCCACACTTAGGACCCAACCAAATCTACTCATGGATCCACTCAACACATCCACACATATAAACTCTACCAACTACTTTTCTACTTTCTTTCCGTTCATGCACATATAGTTGTATCCTTTCCTGCAGGGATTTTGCACTGTTGTTTGAGTTTTAGCAACCTGTTGCTTAAAATGCTCCTTAAAGTCAATATTGTCAAATATAATGCTCCTAATGTGGCTTTCAGGTAAAAAGACGAAGGCAAATATTTACCCTGAGAGGCAGCGTGTTTTGTCCCGTGGGCTGGAGATATGGGAATCAGCAGGGAGATATTGCACTAGTCCCGGATAGCTCCTGTTACACAGGTACACCATACAACCTACAAGAAGAACAAACGGGCATGAAAATATGAGTAGAGAGGGGATCAAGTTCTGTTTCTCCTCTCACATTTATGATTGACAATAATAGTATAGCATATAGAGAAGCATCTGGCATATCAAACCCTACAGATTTCCCAAAACAATGTTACTTCACAAAGGAATATTTTATAATTACAATAAGTATTGAGGCAAAATAACTGCTGACCTATCAGTATTCAGTCTAAACTATAATTTTAAAGACAGTTGAGTCTTGCCGTCCATACCTGAATAATCATATCTGAGAGGGCCCATCCAGCGGTGCCTCTCGCTCTCTGCCAAAACATCGCCATAGAAACCATAGCCCACCATTGAGACAGAATAACGCACCAGTGTGTTTTGATAATGGACAGAACACACATCCAGAGGCTGAGAGTCACCTGGTGAGTGAAAAAAGGAAAAATATCCAATTATGCAGTCTATTCATCGTCATTCATATTTTATATTATTTCTATTTTATTTTATATTGTGTTGCACAAGGACAAAGTTTTTTATTATTATAAAAATCTCAAGAAATTAACAAAATGAAAACCTGTATATGTATGAAAAATGTAATATGTTTAACCTAATAATTAAAGGGTTGGCAACCTGAAAGGGTTAGTTCACCCAAAAATGAAAATTATGTCATTAATTACTAACCCTCATGTCGTTCCACACCCCTAAGACCTTCGTTCATCTTCAGAACACAAATTAAGATATTTTTGATAAAATAGTGAGGCCTGCATTGCCAGCAAGATCATTTCCTTTTTCAATGCCCAGAAAGCTACTAAAGACATATTTAAATCAGTTCATGTGACTACAGTGGTTCAACCTTAATATTATAAAGCGATGAGAATACTTTTTGTTCGCCAAAAAAAAAAATATATAACGACTTTAATCAACAATATCTAGTGATGGGCGATTTCAAAACACTGCTTCATGAAGCTTCGAAGCTTTACAAATTTTTGTTTCGAATCAGTGGTTCGGAGCGTGTATCAAACTGCCAAAGTCATGTGAACTACTGAAGTTTCAAAACACTTATGACATAATGAAGCCTTGTTTACTGAAATCACGTGATTTTGGCACTCGAAACCACTGATTCGAAACAAAAGGTTCGTAAAGCTTCGAAGCTTCATGAAGCAGTGTTTTGAAATCGCCCATCACTAGATATTGTTGAAAAGTCGTTATTTTGTTTTTTTGGCGCACAAAAAGTATTCTCATCGCTTTATAATATTAAGGTTGAACCACTGAACTCACATGAACTGTTTTAAATATGTCTTTAGTAGCTTTCTGGGCATCTGAAAAAGGAAATGATCTTGCTGGCAATGCAGGCCTCACTATTTTATCAAAAATATCTTAATTTGTGTTCTGAAGATGAACGAAGGTCTTAGGGGTGTGGAACGACATGAGGGTTAGTAATTAATGACTGAATTTTCATTTTTTATTTTTTATATTATTCACTGGCAACATTACCACGTGAGTGGAAAGACAGAGAGGAACATTGGGTCTCATTTATTAAGCATGCGTATGCACAAATTTGTGCGTGATTCACCAAAAACTTTCGCACTAAAATTTATTCTAAATTAAAGAAAAAAATAGGAACAAGTGAAACCACACATACGCAAAAAGCACTTACACTGTGGCTGTAGAAAGTGTTAAAAATCTTATCACAACTTTAATTATATTATATTATATTATATTACATATATTACTTATTGAATTTATATATACAATTACATAATACATTAATAATACAATTTAATTTCATCTTAAATATTGTAAGAAAAGCTCCCTTATAGCTTCAGCTGTAAGGTTTCTCTGAATGATGCAGGTTTACGCGCATGTACAGCTTGCTAATGAGAGATCTGTAATCTGGGTCTTATATAAAATGTGTTTATTGTGTTTGAACTGGTTTTGAGAATGACACACTTGGCTCGAGGATGTGGTGAGAGCGCATCTGCAGAGAATGTCATGTTTGACGAGAGTGATGAAAGGCTGTGAAGGAAGCCTTTATAGCCCTTATATGGAAATGATTTGGCCGTGTTTTATGCAAACGGCTAACCTTGTGCACGTGGTCACTCATTTAGAATACTCCAAATTCACTAACATTAGAACGATATTAAGAACAAATTCACATGCATATGCACATGTTGTGAATTAGGTGGAGATTTTTCATGAGAAGTTCTCCTGTGCGTCCAAATACGAAATAATCCAAGCAATTATTAGTGAATGAGACACATTATTTATATATTCTTCCTCTATTAATACAATTTGCATATGTTTTTTAGGGCTGCTATCCTGTGGGTCATTCTGCGTGGTAACACAGTGCCACTAACACTCATGACAGCACTGCAGTGCTTATGAAATTTGGCCTACTTTTTTTATTGTTTAATGCTCTTAAAAAAATGCAGATTACCAATGATGATGTGCAGCGTCGATGTCACAGGGTCATTTATGCCCACGGTAGCAAAACACACACAATCTGTAGAGCCTGTGGAGAAGAGTAAACACAGGGAGGTAAACTAACACTCCTCTCACTATCTTGACCATGCATCTGAATGACACATTAGTGCTATAAGCAGACCACAATCGACGCCCTTTTCTGCACACATCAGTCACGGCACTATGCAAACATTCACCTGCTGGAATTATGCCAATGTGGAGGTCACATGGCTGCAGCTTTACAGTTGGGTCATGTTCTGAAACTCCCGCCTCCTGCTGGGTTCGTCCAATCACACCGTGCAGCAGCTCGCTGAACATTCCGTCTCCACCCACACATATCACTCTGAACAGAAAAAAAGATTTGACTGGACCTTTTGATAAATTTCCTAAAACCCAAATTTCGAGTATTATCAGCGAGCTTGCTCGGAAATATAGTGACGCATATTTCTAAGGTGATCTTTCTGGTATTGAGGCAACACTTCTGATTAAACAACAAAATACAGAGGACAGGGCTCATGTGACATGAATTATTACAATGACACCTTTGTTTCTACACACTCTTGAATCTTTTCTCATGAGGAAATAATAATTGAAGGATAACTTACCCATCAAACCCTGTTAAGTCTTTCTTCAGGATGTAGTCTCTGGCCTGATTTGCTCGTTCAGTCACTAAAAACAAGAAACATCCCCGAGATGTTTTTTAAAATTCGCTCTATATATTTTTTAAAGAAATCTTATAACGTGATTTTTGTAAAATAAAAGAGTTGTATGAAGTTTTCGGTACCTAAACTAATTCAAAAAGGTCATTTATTAAAACTAAGCTGCAACAACAGCTTGTTTCTGAAATTTTGGTTGCAATATTATATCAGATTGATGAAATAAATATGTCACATGATCCTTCAGAAATCATTCTAATATGCTGATTTGGTGCTCTAGAAACTGTTCTT
>RJVU01036174.1:1926586-1986526 GCA_003731715.1 Anabarilius grahami | reverse complement strand
TTATTAATGATTAGGATATGCTATTTTGTCTGACTATTTAACTTTGCTACTTAATTCAGCCCTGTTCCCAAGTCTCGATAAATATCTGCCGATGTCACTTGAGAACCGTACTACTTGACGTGCAGGCCGTATCAGAGACCAAACTTGGGGACACTTGATAACTGTTCAGTTATTGAATGGCACAGACAGAGTCTCAGTATCTCACCCACAACATGAGAGCTGATGCCAGCCAGCTCAAACAGAGGGGCCACTAGAGAGTGAAAGATCTGTTTCCCCCTCTTCTTTCCTCCAAAAGGATTAATGAACACCAACAACCTGTGAGGACGCGAGGGGCCTGATAAAGGAGAAGTAGATGAAGGGAGAGATGTTAATGAGTCATTAGAGAATAATGAGTCTGGATGAATGATTAAGGGTATTATTTTCAGCTGTACATACTGTGGGTTTTGAGTGCGGTTCGGAGTTGAGTGATCCATTGATCCCGGACACCCCGGCTAGGACAGCAGAACTGGGTCCTGCCCAGACTCCATGACAGTCCATGTTCGTTAACTCTTCTGTTGCGCTTCACATAGAATACTTTTGTGATTATAAAAGGACAAAAACTAGGTTTAGTCTAACTTTGTTATATTTGATCCCTGTGCAAAAAAAAAAAAACTTTCGGAAACTTACATGTAAAATCAAGGTCAGTGTCTTCTACTTTCTTCTGGGTTTGGATCTCAACTCGACCCTCCTTCACCCCAATCACCTCTGACACCGGCACTGAAACTAAGAACGACAGATAGACACTTTACGCTCTTGCATAAGTGATGTACCCATTTCTCACATTCTCAAAAAACATTCCACCATTCCTACTCAGGCCTTTTATGCAGATGCCAAGGTGTACAGTGTTTGTTACCAAGAATTGATGGTGCTGTTCAACTTGTTTTGAAGTCATCAGAATGCAGACAAAGACAAATCCAATAAGGAAGGACTTTTAAACATTATTTGATTTCATTTCACATTATTTTCATTCATTAGCTGAGCATTAAGCAATAAACTGATATGTCTATGGATTATTCCTTTCAATCCAATCCAGCTAGATCATGTCAGGACAGCATTTATATTGTCATGCACATAAATTAAGTTCAAAGAAAACCGTGGATACAAATTGGATAGCGCACAGAGCATAAAGTGTCACTTTAACCTATTTCTACATTTCTTGTCAATAATTAATCTAATAGTAATGGTACATCAGGCATTAAATCATTATATGGTGGTTAATTATCTACAAATAAGAATGACTATAAGTCACTGATGTGTCAGAGTAAGTTTTCGTTTACATTTCTATGGCTCTTCATCCAAATGCTATTTAATAATAGCAAATTATTTTATTATTATAATTATTTTAAATTATTTTTTGTTGCTTCTTAACAATAAATGCTGTTGACCTGGGCTCATATATTATTTAACATTATTTTTTCTATTAATATTAGTACCTGAGTCCATAACTACACAACTGCTCATGTGATGTCAAAATGGCTGCGCCCATGAGGGGGCGACCTTCTCCTTGTAGAATTTATTAATTAATTTATTTTTAGAAGACTGGAGTGGAGGCTTCATCTCATTTGAAGTAATTATGATATTTCTCAAAAGTCCTATTAATTTCTTGCCTCGTTTATAATTAGTAAAAAATGACCAAGTCTGACTTTAATCGAATATACATCCCATGTCATGTAATTTTGTCATACACCCCAAAAACAGCCATAATATCACTTTGTACACGTATTTTGTAATTTAGAAATATAAACACGATATAAACATATTTAAATTTATCTACCAAGCTATCTTTGTAAAAAAATAACAAACAATTGTCTCAAAACTTAGTGAGCTGTCTACCTAGACCGCAGTTTTGGAACTCGGGTGCATTGAGAACGATAATAAATGTCGTACTTGTTTTCTTCTCCCGGTTCCTCTTGTCGATCTCAGTCCAGCTGAAGTACCATCCGCTCAGGAAAGCCCTGTACCGCTTATTACCGATCCACAGACTCGACTCAACTCTCACCGAATCTATCTCCATCGCCACTTTGGTAGTTTCATTTATCTATTCACGCTCCCACAAGCCGTATTCAGCGGTATTTTTATCCATGCAAGAATTTCTAAGTTGGTCAAGGCGTCTAACATTTGAAGCGAGCAAATATAAGCATTTTGTTTAGACGTGGGTTAAAAAGAGTCACCAAGTTTAATAAATAAGCTTATGTAAGTAAGGTAAGATCCAGTAAATTAAGACGGCTCCGTCTTCGCTATCCTGTACTGACCTATTTGACTGTTCCTTACAGGTTTTGTATAAAACAAGTTCACTTCCCTTTGAGGTTGCGCACCTGTACTGGAAAAATTTGCATACGCAACTCTCATTGGATAATATGATTATGCAGATGGTAACCGACCGTAATTCATTGTAACAGATCAAACGAATACCTTTTTGCCATTCAAAGTTTTTCTTTTATAAAATTAATTTAAACTTTATAAAATAAATTATTTGATTCACTGCCTCTGGTGTTATTAATCAATTAGATTTTATGAATTTTAACATTGTTAAATGTAGGAAAAAGTACATTCTGTGCAGTGGTGGACGGAGCTAGTGAAAATAGTGTTATAAATATTCACTGTAGACACATGTTGGATATTATGTGTAGATAGACCATCAAAACACTGTATAGCCTGCTGGGAATTCAACTTAGATATATTCATGTAAGTTTCTCCTTTCTCTCTGCATCCTTTTGTTTTTACTGTCAACATACAGTTGGTGTGACTGGTATAACTAGATGACTCGACACTTAATAAACACACTTCAACCGTCAATTTTTGTTTCCTTTTTTTTTCCTCGGTGAAGGATGATTATACAATATCTAAGATTAGTCTGAACACATGCAATGTTGGCATCAAATGTCAAAACACAAGTGTCAGTCTTGTTTGACTGCACTGACTGCACATCTGACTCATCTTTGGTCTATTTTTGTTTCTGTCAGTGTGTTTCTTTTCTAAACCTGGAAAGTTGACTTACCTGAAAATCTGCTTAACCCAGCTGACAGCAAAAGTAAAAGGGTTCCGTAAATATGTTTATCTCCAAACAGAAGTTTTTTTGTTTTTTTTTGTCTACACATACTAACATATTAGAATATCAGAAGTTGCATGCATTATGATGAAAAGCATGCATCCTTTGTCTCTAATTATTCTAAATCTTGCATGTAATATATAATACCATAATGTATATTCATTTAGACATTAATTACAATGGTAAAGACACAATAAGATGTATACCCACCCACATTAAGAATCCACTTTTCAGAGTTTTCCAGTCTGTTCTGTAATATTGTTTTGATAGGCTTGTACCCTCTACTTCAGAACAGTTCCTTGTAACCTCCAGCAGGTGGCGACAATGGTTTAGACAAAGCATATATGCACTGCTCTTAGTAAAAATAAATACACCTGATATCTGACATCTAACAATATAATTGTTATAATAAATAAATGTATTCAAGATTTTTATTCGAGATATTTAATTCAATATCATTTATGTGTTCCTTTCAGGCATCATTTTTCCCTTTCAAGTTGTCATTTTTGCAACTTGAGGGGTTCAAAGTTAGCCTAATCAAAAAGGAATGTAGCATGAATTATTTGATAACAATCAGCTACACTGTCAAATGTGACAATGTAACATCACCCATTTTGTGTCAAAAGAAACACACATACATCAGCATTCAGATTTTTTTTTTTTTTTTTTTTTTACAAATACAGTGATGCATCTTGGCGGCTTTCTCCATAATCATTCTCTAGTGTTGTTTTGGAGTTGCTAGAGGGAATCCAGCTGGGCAGATAAAGCTTAAATTGAAAGCAGCTGCTCTAAAACTCATTGTAAGACAGAGGCATACTTTGTCCCAGTTATGGATGTGACTGGGCATGTAAACAGATCCTCTGCAGATGTCCTTGTGATATTGGATGGAGAAAATTCTCAATGGCTGAACAGAAAGAGATGACAGAAGTGCTCAGTCTTTTTTTCTGAGGGGAACTTCTTTTAATTATAGCTTACTGGACTAAATTGATCTATTGCTGAATGTTTTATAGACTTGTTTGGCTAGAAAACCACATTATAACACATGATGTCTAAATGCTTATTGATGCACTTGTTTGAGTCAGTTTATATCCAAGGATAAATGGTCTTGGACCATCACTGATGGCTTCACAGTTTTGTAGATTTATAATTATAATTTATAATTCTGATTCTATTTCTTTCAGGGTAAGGAGACCAATATTATATAAAGCTGCAAGCAGCAGTGTTTCCAACTGCTTTCAGTTAAAAGTAGCTAACACTGGTAGCTAAATGTCACTAGATGACATCATAATGGCAAATTTATTGATCTATATAAATATGAATATAGATCAGTAGGCAAAATAAGAATCTAGATAAGGTTTGTTTAAGAAGTTGTTAGATTTGTCCCTAAACTTTTGAAAAAAGTCTCAAAAGGGGCGGGGAAGTCACTAAATCTAGTGATAAAATCACTAAATTGGCAACACTGGCAAGCAGCGATGAAAGGGCCCTCGCACCGGTGCCACTGCCACCCTCTGGCTTTAGGAAAACAGAGCACGGTGGCCATAATGCATTTAAGTAGGTAAATATAGGAGGACTATGTCAAAGTCATTTGTATTTGCCACAGTTCCTGCTGCCAGCTGGTGGTGCTATGACTATAACTGAATATTGGCTTTTACAGTAGATGTGTTCAGGCCAGGACTCTTATCAAACATGTTAAGCTTGGGTAGATTGGACATTTCATGCATGAGTTACAGCAACTTCCAGTTTCATTTTATTATTAGCATGCTTTAGCAAATTAGCTAAGTGTTGCTAGGATGCTTTACCATGTTTTTAGCATGTTGCATGTTAAGTTTTGGCAAGATTAGACGTTGCAACCCTCTACAATTCTACGATTTTATTCACCAGTGTGTTTATGTTAGAGGCGAAGTATAAATTTAGCACAGATATATTTTTACTCTCTGAACACTCTGACTGAGCACTTGAGAGTTTCGCTCTCCGTCAAGCGATCTGTACTATTTCAATTCAGCTTAATGGACGATTTAGATCTTGAAAGCTGGACTGAAGAGTCTAGACTGCCAAGAGAAATGTGAAAAATATTGGAACTAATCAAAAATGATGTAACTGCAATTTCACATTGTTAACAAAAAGACTTATTTGTGGTCCAAACCATCAAAATAACCAGCTGTAATCAACATGGACATCTTCAGCAGAGTTTTTTGTCATTAGGTGGTGCTACTGCCACAAAGTGATCTAAACCAGATACTAGAGGCTATTAGAGACCTTCACTGTAAAAAAGAATTGTTGCTTAACTTAAAAAGGTAAGTTACCTGGTTGCCTTAAAACTTTGAGTTCGTTGAAATTAAAAATTTGAGTTAATACAATGAAGGTGGTTTAATCAACAGAAACTCAAAATATTATGTTATCTGAACCATATTAATTATCTAAATTGATTTCACAAAAGAAAAAATGTTGTGATAAAAAATCATGAAAATATTTTTTTTTACAGCGTTGGAAGACAGTTTAATCGCGATAATAAAATTTTAATAGCTAGTCATGAGGCATCATTTCACAATTTTGATTTTACAAAACTGTCTTACTTTCATAAAATGAACAATACAAAAATGAATAACCAAACTACTGTACATTGTAATCATTTTGTATCAACATTGTAATCGTTTTGCACGAACTTCCCTAAAGTTTCTTTCTGCATCTTTCAAAATCCAGCTGAAGTGATATTTTGTTCATATTGCAAATACTGCCTCTCATGATTCATAGAGCTGTAAATTCAGGCTTTGCTTATAAATAATATTATAGAGTGAATACAATGGACACTGATTATGTGTCATATTGTTTTAAAATATGATAACCTAGCCCTTCC
This sequence comes from Anabarilius grahami, assembly GCA_003731715.1. Lineage (NCBI taxonomy): Eukaryota > Metazoa > Chordata > Actinopteri > Cypriniformes > Xenocyprididae > Anabarilius > Anabarilius grahami. The sequence continues at coordinate 1,980,584 of RJVU01036174.1, read as the reverse complement.
CGTAATATAATTTTACATATAAATCTCTAAAAGCAACACTACACTGGATACTACAATATCTTACTTTACCCGTATTCACCCTTGGCAAAAAGACAAATAGGCTTTATTAAATATTATATACAGGCATTACAGAATAAAATAAGCTTATTTGCATATTAATATCTGGTAAAGTCACAGTGCAAAAACAAATGTTGTGCATTTTCATTTTGTTAAAATAAGAATAAAATTTAGTTTGTATCCCCCTTTAGTAGAGAGAGGCGTAGTCCAGCTGTAAGATCCCTTTTCCGGAATTCCATTCCGCCTTTTATGCCAGGCGCTGATAGGCTGTGTCTCAAATCCTAGTGAGCTTCCTACCTAGACAACATATTTGGGCGTCATAGTTCTGGGCATCATTTACATTCCGAGTCTCTTTCTGCGTCAGCTGAGAGGAGCTGGCTATGCTGTCTAGCTAGGCAGCTCACTAGGATTTGAGACAAAGCCATCGTCAGCAGTTCAACATCATCGCGCTGAAGCGCTCCGCTAGGCAGTGCATGCTGAACTTTCTGCTTGGCCATCGGAAAGTGGGACCAAGAGAACAAAACGGATATTCACAAGTCAACCAGAAGTTTCTCTTGGTTGTATCTCACAAGGACTCAACAGCAGACGGATTTTTTTTCCTTTTTGGCAAATGAAGTCCCACCAAGAGTGGGACGGAGAAGCGACGGCGGCCTTGCTGTAAAAGAAACGCTTCAAACTTGCGAATAAATTCTCAGTGGCTTCAAGTGACGGACTTTGATTTTCCCAGCGGCGTGTTTGGAGTCGTGCTGGGTTGGCAGAAATGGGGACGCGGATACGTGCCCATAAACTCACTCTTTTTATTATCCCTTTGATATTTACGTCGCATCTGTTTAATGTAAGTGATTCATTTGCATTTTTATACTTTTATTATATCACTATGTCCTGCTTTTGTGTAACAGGTAACTGTATCAATGGAAAGCATTAAGCATTATGGAAAAAAGTTTCTTTAGCAAAACTTTGCGTCGGAACATAATCCATTCATTTTAGCTCCATTCTTTTTGCAGCATTTGGTAAGCCGCGAATTGTATCATGTGAAAGTTAAGTTGCATTGATCTCTTACGGATATCTAAAGCTCGACTCAAGTGTTCTAGTCCTGGTCTAATTTTATCCATAGAAACGAGCTATTCATAGTTGGTCTCACTGGCGTCTTGCACGTCTGTATACTTTATTTATTCTTTGACACTTGATTTAGAGCACTTTCACTGAACGCTAACTTGTACAAAGTTATAGCTTTTGTGATCAAACGCTTATTCAGATTACCTATTGATACAGTTGATAATGTAATTTCCGCATATTTCATGTGAACAGATTTTAGCTTAAATAATTAATATAGCCTACTTATTATGTAATAGTTGCAACCATGACAAACAATAAAAAGACTATCAAGTAAAAAAGGAAGCAGTTTATCTTAATTATGGGTGGGATGATCTAACCCTGTTTTCTCATGTTGTCATGATTAAAGCAATGCATATAGACTGCATTTGTTTTATCACCTATGCACTTCATACATAACATAAAAGCACAACTTCTACATTGACTTGCTTATTGACTCTCAATATTTGTGCAAGGCACTCACAAAGAAATTGACACCTTTGTGAAAACTGTCTTTGAATTCTTGACTTTGTGCAGTAAATTAGCATTAACAGGAGTTACAGGATAAGTTTATTAAAATATATTTCAATTCAAATAAAAAGTGGCTGAATGAGACCGAGTAGCCGATCACATGATTAGGTATGAGTTAATATGAAAAACCTGTATCTCTTTCTTGGTACCTGTAATACTGTTCTACTTCCAGCCTGCTGGTAGATTCATTTTGACTTTATTGCTTATGTAGGTGGAGAGTACTGAGATACTAACTGAACTGATCTGTTGGAAATGGAATAGCCTGTGAAATTACCTTAACACCACAAAATCGAAAGACAATCATTTAAGGATATACTGCTGAATACTGCTCTATTTTGTATAAAGTTAAAGCTTCTATTGTTAGTGTGGTTCTTGTAAAGCATAGGAAAATGTACTTTCACTGATCGAAAACTACCATTTGTATTGAGGAGCTTCTTAGCCCTCCTGTACGTTTTGGAGTTAGTTTAACTAATTAGCTGAAATTAGCGATGTCTTGGAGCGCCTTTGATGTTGAATCCTCCAAAAATTCTCTGGATCACATGCTAACAGAAAGTCTTGTCATGTATAACTTCAGATTCTTTAAATCCTGCATACCATGTATAATCCCTCTCTTATCATTCAGACACTAGTGAACATGAGCCTCTCTCAGTTTACTGATGTGTAGCAGGGGCCCATCGCCTTTGGTAATTTGAGATCTTTACTGCTTTGTTTCAGGGTCCACTGTGTCAGTTGCAGTATAATTGAATTAAATGGCATCAACGCCATGTGTTTTTTCCATTACAAGCTTGCCTAAGATTTGACAGAGTTCAGTTGATTCAGTTGGCTTCAGTTGCCAGCGGCATCCCTGGTGTTCTTCTGGAATTTCAGGGTCATAAGTATCAATCAGCACTGACAAAACCCCAATAAAAGCACTTTATTACCTTTTAGTTTACTGACACAATCAAGTGCTCCCTCCCTGCTGTTAACTATCAATGGCCTGGTAATTGAGAGATGATCCTTTGCTATTTATTGACGCATGTAATTTTTGGGTTAAACTGGCTACTTGTGAGGTCGTTGAAGTTTTGTGTGATGATAAAGAGTTGCAAGTGGGTTCACGCCCAGTGTCACTCCTTTTACTTTTAGCTTGTTTGACCTTTATTTAGGATGAAGGAAAAAAGTAGGAATCTCTTTTGAGAGATGTAGACCTGCAGTTATAGATTAACAAAAGTTTCAGTTCATTTAAGCAAGTCAAATTTTTTGTTTTGAAAATAATATTTGTGGTTTTTGAAAGTCAATAGTGTCCTTTTTTTTTGACCTCATTGACTTTTATTATATGGACAAAACAACAGTTGAAACATTCTTCAAAGTATTTTTTTGTTTTCTAAATGATGATAGAATCTTTTTTTGTGCTAACAATCCCTTTTAAAGGCAGATAGTTATTATTAGCTCTGTTTTTGACTCTACAAAGCCTTTTAAGTGTTGGACTTTGTCCCATGATATCCAGCGTTACAATGTGCTATTTTATTTTGAGATGTCTCTCTGATTCGAGAGTCACAAGGATATCATGACTTCATCTAGGTCGGATTTTGAGGCAGGTCTGGATTCCTGTGGATATATTCGGTTTACTGCTCCAGACTGTAGTTACACGCTCATTTCTGCAGTGTCTTTCACCGTCTTGGCCTCCCCAGTATGCCCACATTTACTGTATCTTATGTAATATCTAGATATAGTTCAGCCATCCTAGTCAATTTAACACCCACATGGTCTTCCAAGTAAGCACAAAGGAATCTAGTGCACAGCGCTGGGATAACTGGGCCTGTGTTCAATGAGATTTTGAGGACAGGAGATTATTAATGGTCTCAGTGTGTGCTTTTATATATCTTGTTTGTGAACCGCTTGTCAACCTAATATGGTCTGTTACATTCAGCAAATGCTAGGTACTTAAATGAATTGCAGTAAAATCACACACTTTGAAATGGCATTTATGGTAACTTAGAAAAATGTGTGCTAGTATAATCTGAGATCTCTGAGATCTTGGGGTACAGTGATGTACTAAAATGGGAAAAGTTTTTCTTTTGCAGTTCATGTACATACGACATCATTGTCAAAATGGTCCCCGTTCACACGAATCTGCAAAAAGGGCAAAAAAAGCTGTATTATGCATGCCTGGCCAATAGTTGGCGATGTCACTTTGTAAAGAAACACTATGCACCTATAGACTTAACAAGTAATACGCATGCACATGATGTCACTGTTTTCACAAATTCACATTTTTGGAGACAATAATGAAAAAACTTGCACTTTGAAACCCTTTTTCAAATGTTTGTGTTTTTGAACAGCCAAAACGCATTAAAAGTTTTACGTTTCGTAGTTGAAAATGGTGTCGTCTACATGGCCCCTTAGATTTACATTTGTGCGTTTGGCAGAATTTTTATCCAAAGTGATTTGTGTTGCATGTTTATTAGTGCATGCATTTCTTGGGAATCGAACCCATAACCTGGTGGTTGCTAGTTCCAATGCTTTACTTTGTTCATTTCGTGAATGCATTTAATCTTTGTAAATGCATGTTGTTGTTCTTTTTGTGAACTATTCATTCATGCATATGTTTAATTAATCTTTTAAAAATGTAATTAAACCCCTTCCTTCCACAATTGTCTGCAAGCTCGCATTCATTTTTGAGTAGAACGGTCACAAAATTCAATTAACAACCGATGGATAGAACCAGGTTTTTGATGATCTTTTAAACTGGGATGTATGTCACAGTACGGTAAAATCTATCTGCCACTACCTTTTCATCATGACTTTAAGTTCATTTTAGTCCTTTTAGTTTGGTTTGTCCTCTTTTGGCTCTTGTTGTAAATGTTGTGGATCATTTATAGATGTAGCTGAATGCAAACGTATTGGCACATATGGAGAACAGCCTGTGCTGCTGTTATTTGTTTTGTTGTGAAGTGTGACTTCGGTTTGGATTGGGGTCAAAGTGGTTAGAACAGCATTTTTATGAGCTGATGTATTGACATTGCTCGACATTTAGAAATTCCTCTTTTTTTAGTATTGTTTTGTATTTTAAATAAGTGTTTCATTTTAAAAAGGTTGTTGGTCTTTTGAATTCAATATGCCAAGGATCGTTCCCACCCATATCTGTGATCTACTTGCTTGCTCACATAAATTCATCCCACCCCGTTCCGCTTCGTCTGCAGGTAACCTGTGGTACATCACTGTGGGAATCTTCATCTTGTATTTGCCAGCTGTTTGTGATAGAGCAGGAGGGAGACAGACTCCAAACACAGCTGCAGTTCAGCTGGTATTGTAACCCTTGCAAGTGCAGACTTGAGTGCTCATTGTGCGGTTTGATGCTTCATAAGAAACGCCCTTATCCTGACCACCCATACCCATAAATACAAATTTTCTTTCTTGATCAGTTATGTATGTCCCACTTTCCCATGCTTTCTCAGAACAGTCCAGACAGTTGTTTCACCAATAGTGTCACAAGTAGTGCTTGATATATTGCTGCCATTTCAGTACATGACTTGTAGATGACCTTCAAAAATGTGCATGGTGCAATAACAACACCAAGATCAGGGGATCAGTTTCTGGAGAGTATGCATACTGATAAAGTTTATAGTGTAAGTGTACTGCAAGTGAATATATCTAAAATTCTGTGCTCATTACATTGCTTAGTGTAAGGAAGTGCTTTGAGTTTTGTTTCTATGATGAAGTGCTAAATAGTGTCTCAGACCCCTGAAAGGCTTTATTCACTATATTGCCAAAAGTATTGGAGCACCCCTCCATATCATTGAATTCTGGTGTCCCAATCACTTCCATGGCCACAGGTGTATAAAATCAAGCACCTAGGCATGCTGACTGCTTCTACAAACATTTGTGAAAGAATGGGTAGCTCTCAGGAGCTCAGTCAATTCAAGCGTGGTACTGAGATGGGTTGCCACCTGTGCAATAAGTCCATTCCTGAAATTTCCTCACTACTAAATATTCCACGGTCAACTGTTAGTGGTATCATAACAAAGTGGAAGCAATTGGGAACAACAGCAACTCCGCCATGAAGTGGTAGGCCACGTAAAATCACAGAGCGGGGTCAGAGCATGCTGAGGTGCACAGAAGTCACCAATTTTCTGCGGAGTCTATAGCTACAGACCTACAAACTTTGTGTGGCCTTCAGATTAGCTCAAGAACAGTGCGTAGAGAGCTTCATGGAATGGGTTTCCATGGCCTAGCAGCTGGATCACCAAGTGTAATGCAAAGCGTAGGATGCAGTGGTGTAAAGCACGCCGCCACTGGACTCTAGAGCAGTGGAGACTTGTTCTCTGGAGTGATGAATCACACTTCTCTGTCTGGCATTCTGATGGACGAGTCTGGGTTTGGCGGTTGCCGGGCGAACGGTACTTGCCTGACTTCATTGTGCCAAGTGTAAAGTTTGGTGGAGGGGGGATTATGGTGTGGGGTTGTTTTTCAGGGGTTGGGTTTGGCCCCTTAGTTCCAGTAAAAATAACTCTTAATGTTTCAGCATACCAAGACAATTTCATGCTCCCAACTCTGTGTTTCCCAAGTTTGGGGATGGCCCCGTCCTGTTCCAACATGACTACTGTGCACCAGTGCACAAAGCAAGGTCCAAAAAAGACATAGATGAGCGTGTTTGGTGTGGAGGAACTTGACTGGCCTGCACCGATAGAACATCTTTGGGATGAATTAAGAGCGGAGACTGCGAGCCAGGCCTTCTCGTCCAACATCAGTGATGGGCCTCACAAATGCGCTTCTAGAAGAATGGTCAGAAATTCCCCCAAAAACACACCTTAACCTTGTGGAAAACCTTCCTAGAAGAGTTAAAGCTGTTATAGCTGCAAAGGGTGGGCCAACTCTATATTAAACCCTACGGATTAAGAATGGGATGTCATTAAAGTTCATATGCATGTAAAGGCAGACGTCCCAAAACTTCTGGCAATATAGCGTATTTGTCTCTCTCTGGAAAATTTTGACCTTTTTTAGACTTTTATGGGAACAACCTGGATGTCTCTCTTTATTGCCTAGAGCATGACTCATGTATTGTTATGCATAATTTGCTGTACTAAAAATATCAGTATATATTTGACCAGAAAAACTATTATACTATTAAACTATTTATGGAGTTTTTTTCTAAGGCTGCACAAAATTGGTAGCATATTGTGGTTCTGTAGCTCGGTGGTTAGAGCGTGGCACTAGCAATGCCAAGGTCATGGGTTCGATCCCAGGGATTGCACATACTCAGATACAAATGTATAGTATAATGCAATGTAAGTCGCTTTGGATAAAAGCATCTGCCAAATGCATAAATGTAAATGTAAATATTGGTTATCGGATGATATTAGATATTTTTTTAAATGTAATTATTATTATTTTCTTATTAATATTGTTTAATTGTTCATTCTCATTTACCCTATTTTTACATTTAGATTTCCTTTATCATCTAACACCGAAAGTAAATAACTAATGTTGTATGTAATGTTAAGCAGATCTCAATTTTATTTCCATATTTTCAATATAAGTACATTATATTGTTGTGATGCCCATAATCACTTGTTGAATTTAAAACATAATTTTAGTGGTTACTTTTTTCTACATTTATTTAGAAAAAATAGTATACAATTTTAATATCAGATATTTATCAGGTATCAGTAATAACATGAAAATAATAAACTTACTCTATCCAGAATTCTAATATTGCTCCATTACTAGTTTTTGTTTTAGTTAAAAGTTTATAGTATGCCTACATTATATCTGCAATAAGTACTATATAGTACACAGTAAGTACACTGGTCTTCTGTATCATCAGTATAGCATTCATATGTATAATATCAACGTTTCCATATCACTCAATACATCACAGATGGCTTGTGTCAGTGCTTGCTGAATATTTATGGTAAGATGAAATTGTAAAGAGTGTCTGACTCTGTCTTGTGAAAACGGCGTGTGAATGAAGTACTCAGCAGAGACATCTTCCATTAATCTACGACAAGCCTCGGCCTGCCCCAGAAAGAAAGGCGCTACTTTTTCCGAGCCTCCTGCAACCCCCATAGGCTGTTATTACACCACTGAGATCATGTCAAGAAAGAAAAAAGAATTTCATTGCCCTCAGGTCACAGTATATGTCACAGCGAAAGGAAAATAAAAATGAGAAGATAGACGATGGAGCACTTGATTTTTGTAAACGTTCCTTTCATCAATTTACAAGAAAAGAGCCAAAAAGATAAATCCCATCTTTGTGGTCTTTTATGTTCACCAAAAACCAGACATAACAAAGACTTGCTTTGCAGTGTTTAATCAAAACAAAAGCGCAAAGGTGCGTCTATAAGTGACTTTTTAACACAATCCATTGACCTAGTGTACCCTGGATATGGTGAGTGAGTGCACCACTGTTTGTGATATACTTGCTTTTGTAGTGGTTGCCAGGCACTGTCATAGTTTGCTGGGCTGCTATTGGCCCCTTTGAACATTCGGGCCTCTATTCAGTACTGCCACCTTCTCTGCACCACTCTGCCTGCTGGGTTCAACCGGAGAGGCCACAGATAAAACTAGTTGAGCCACCCAGGAGGCTGATGTACATTAGCATGTCAACAGCTCCTCTACTGGAGCCGGGCACTTCTGGCTCTTGGCCGTTGGCAAGCAGTGCTTCTCTTTGTCATTCAGATGAGAGAGTAAAGATGTAAGGTAATTCTTGTGTTGCCTTACGGATGAGGGTGTGGCTATAGAAAGATTAAATCTCACCTGACTAAATACTTGCCAGTAATGTTTCATTGTGTTTCTTTTGGCAGATTGGCAATTGACACAAGTCCTCTGTGAGGGACTTTACAGTCCCTGGCTGCCTTCAATGTGTGCTGTGTGATAAGAGAGGAAATCTGCACTCTTCCAGTAGAGGATATTTGTATGGCCAAAAGTGTCAGTAACACTGATTTTAGTGAATCTCTATTGCAAACTTGCTGATTCATCATCCTGCCAGGGAAATTAAATTCAAAATTATCTATGAGAGGCATAAGCCACTTCCCAATAGCAAAGTTTACTCAGGCTTTCCTGTGAGTCTTTAATGGCTCGTTTCCGCTGAGTGGTAAGGTACAGTACAGTACGGTACGCAATTTGTGCTGTTTCCATTGTCAGAAGTTGTGAATGGTACCCTAATTCTGAACTGTACCGTACCACTTTTTTGGGACCCTTCCTTTGGGGTACCTAGCACAATAGTACCAATAGTACCGGTACCAAAAGCGTGGCGCTACACTCACTGCAGAACGTTGATTGTTTGACAGAGAATCGTCACTTGCGTGTGCTACAAGGGGAGTGACAACTCAATACTGTTGCAACACAATGTGTATTTTTCGTCTGTTTTTCCTCGCAGCCTTCAGCCTTTGCTCAAACAAAGCTGCTGTATGTCCTCCATTGTTGTTTACTGTCTCTTTCTTCTTCACGCGAGAATGACGTTGATCGCTACTTTCAGCCATACACCACACCTATCAAGTAAGGGTACTGTTGACAGTGGAAACGCAAGCCGGATCAGAGTTTACCATCCCGATTCGTACTGTATGTTACTGAACTGAACTGAACCGTACCGTACCGCTTGGTGGAAACGAGCCATTAGAGTTTTTCCTGTACTATAGGCACACAGAAGCAATCTGATGCAGTTTTCAAAACCGTGCATTTTGAAACACATTTTTAAAAGCTTGTGTTTTCAGTCACCCAAAATACCATTATCATGTAAATGAATGGCCAAAACCATTATATTTTTATTTATTTTATTATTTATTTATTATCTTTTTCAATTTATATTTTACAAATTAACATTGTAATTTGTAAAATGAGGAAAAATGTAGTATATTTAGGTCCCTTAACTTTTTAGGTCACTTTAAAATAATTTTTTTTTTTGCTTTCATTGAAGCACAATGTGCTCTCTGAAACATTCTCATTCTCATTCTGTATAATTCTGAAAAATATTCTTAATTTTTATTATTAAATTGAGAAATGTTCATTTTGTTTTATTCAAGTTTAGTTTTTTTTTTTTTAATTCAAATTTGCAGTAAAACTGGTTTCACTTGTGGCCTTTTTTGACCCCACTGTATTTAGTTGCCTAGTTATTCCCCTTCACAATCATATTCATATCACAGTTTTGCTTAATTTCTGTGCTGCTTTTATAAATGGAGTTTCAATGTTAAAGAAGGTAGATGAAGATATATCATTATAATGTCAGGGGAAAATACAAGTGTGAGGCAGTTTGTTGAAGTGATCCATGCGTTTGCAGCCACACGCTCAGATCAGTATCAAGCATACCTGGTACCAAACTATAAGAGCAAACATGTTTAAACTGGAAATAATGAAATTACTAGGGAGCCACCTGCTCTTGATGCTGCCAAAACCACATCCCACACTGCAAACTTCGCATAACCTTCAGATTTATATTTCCATGACCAGAAGTTTCAGTGCTTTGCTGCACTGTTTTCCATGTAGGAACTTTGCCTCTGATGGTTCCAGCCCATATATTTTAAGCCAAAGTCCTCTAATGGAAAAAGTACAATCCCACTCTGAAACCTGTTATTGTCGACCACTGTGTTTACGTAAGGCATGTTATGATTGGTGCAGATACCACAGGCCTTCAGCTATGTGCTCTTATCCAACAGCAAGGGAGTAGCTGACAGTTTGCTTTTGCTTACTTTATTTGAACCTCAAAAGTGTTCAGATTTATCTATCCCTTCCTATATCCATTACAACCACTTTGAGGTACTGTATGATCATGGTTTACAGTGTTTTTGACCAACTCACATGTGTGATGAATACTGGCATGAACAGTGGGAAAGAAACCTGAGCTATGGTCTGATAAAGGAGGATTGTGAATCCTGTGTGGTTAAGTGCAGATTTAAATCACCACAGCGCATCAGTTTGGCCTCTGTCGTGCCCATTAAAGGCTTTGAGAAGTGTACTTAATTGTTCCAATATTGTTTGCACTGTGGTGGTTTGTTAAAATCGTATCTCATGCAAGTTCATTACTTGTGCATGAATTGATCACTATGTATTATAATGATAGTGTTAGAACCTAGACAGAAAAAGTAAAAAAAAAAATTGACTCATTGTTAATGATGAATGACTGATGATCCATGTCTCATGGGCATAGACATCTTCAATAACAGTACCAGTATTATGCATGCTTTGAGCTGTTCTTGGTTTGAAATTGAATTTTTGTGGTTTTCAGACTAAACTGGCCTAGTGCAATTTTGCCTTTGAAACAAACTTTACTTCAGGACCCTCTTTTGTGTTGAATGTCAGTTGTCACTGGAAACCTGGATGAATGTGAAAATGGATTTTAATGATGAAATAAAATATTTAAATATTTCAATTTATATTTTACAAATTAACATTGTAATTTGTAAAATGAGGAAAAATGTAGTATATTTAGGTCTCTTAACTATTTAGGTCACTTTAAAATAAATATTTTTTTTGCTTTCATTGAAGCAATGTGATCTCTGAAACATTCTCATTCTCATGCTGTATAATTCTGAAAAATATTCTTAATTTTTATTATTAAATTGAGAAATGTTCATTTTGTTTTATTCAAGTTTAGTTAATTTTTTTTAATTCAAATTTGCAGTAAAACTGGTTTCACTTGTGGCCTTTTTTGACCCCACTGTATTTAGTTGCCTAGTTATTCCCCTTCACAATCATATTCATATCACAGTTTTGCTTAATTTCTGTGCTGCTTTTATAAATAGAGTTTCAATGTTAAAGAAGGTAGATGAAGATATATCATTATAATGATGAAATAAAATAGACTATTTTAAAAATCACAATTGGCAAGTGCATAGGTTTTTTTTAGCATTATTAATATTTGACTATTATAGCAACATTTTTGGTTAAGGACTGTCTGTTTCGCAGAGTCACATTTTAATTGGGACATTTGACACATTAACCTACAAACTTCTCACGCCATGAAGAGTGCGGCACTATACTGAGTAGGCTAAAGATATGATGAAATATTTTTTTCATGTTTAATTGGTCATTCGTTGATTAGTTCAGGCTGTTCTAACTTAACATAAAATTATGCATCTGTTAAACGGGTCGCATTGAGTGTGTGTTACATGTTAATCAAGTGGTCGTGATGAGCATTTGTCTTATAGTAAAGACAATTACATGAGTACAGTATTTGCTCTGTTGTGTGCTCTTCTTTGCGTCCATCTTCAGTATGTTCCGTCTCTGGCCTGTGTTAACGTCCTGTTTACAGACGGAAAATGTAATTCTTGTTTTGGGAAATGATTGCAAAGCTTACTGGCTCTTTTTACCTATCTGTGATCTTAACTATTATGTCATTGCTTTGAATTTTTTTTTTGATTAGCCTAATATTTGACTATATCTTATGAAAAAGACTGTTAAACTGTTAAAAGTGGAATTCTCTAACTTTAATTCTTCAAAGTTTCCAAAGCAGAAAAAGAATAATGTGGAACATTGAAATATAATGTAGATGTCCAAACAATAAACATTGCGTTTCCATGTTAACTACCCCCAATTTGCGAGCGGCAGCGTCTTTTCAAAGCAGAGGTTCTTAATTACCCTGGACTTAATAACTACTTATAACTTAGAGCCAAGCAATTATCCTTTAAACCAGATAATTAAACAGCCCTTCCAATGGTGATTGATGACTAACTAGAAATCCTGCTGCTCTAGAGCAGATTTCTAGCCACTGGAAACCCAAGGCCTTGGCGTTACCTCCAGGCCTCTATTATGGTCTTGACATGGGCACAAAGAGTAGTGTCAGGAGCACACTACTGTTGAGATCTGGCACAGAGAAAAGTCTCGCTGAGTCAAATTCCTTGGCACAGGTTCAAGACTTGCCTGTAGGCACAAGTTTAATGCACTTTGTTCTTTTGTGGAGCAAACCTGTGGTGTGGAGACTAAGAACAAAAGAATGGGTAAAATCTTAATTACTAGTAGTGTTGCACGATATACCGGTACTAAAAAGGTATCACGATACCCTGCTATTAAAAATGGTATACGGTTCCACATGTATGTGTTTGAGGTGCGTTACATCGAGGAAGTAAAATTTCCGTGCAGCGCATGACGTATTAAAATTACGACACGTCAGCGCAACAAAGAAACATAAATGCATGAGAAAATAAAGAGCAGGATGTGTTTGAGGTTAAAAGGAGTTAAGTGCAATAGGTCTTGAAAAAGAACGCCGGGCTCAGACCTGAAGCGTGTGCACAGAACACCGCCTTCCAGACAGCATGTGATGGCAAATTCAGTTCTCTTTCAGATTATTGCTCTTTAATGGTTAAAAATGTCAAAATGCATGTCCTGGCAAGTCAAACACACAGTTGGGTATGTCTTCAGTGATCGTAAACAGTTGAGAAAGAAATCTGAAATTCCTATGTATTGGATCCGTGCAGCTCTTAAAGTGACAGCAGCCTAATAAACCTGCTGCTGTCTGTGTCATTATTGTTAATCAAACAACAAAAGAAGAGAGAAAATCACTCATTGCTTGACTGAATAACTATCTTTCTTATATTGTATTTGTCATATGTGACCCTGGACCACAAAACCAGTCATAAGTCGCACAGGTATATTTGTAGCAATAGCCAACAATACATTGTATGGGTCAAAATGATAGATTTTTCTTTTATGCCAAAAATCATTAGGAAAACTACTGTAAATATATCAAAAGTTTATTTTTGTGAGTGGATATGCATTGCTAAGGACTTCATTTGGACAACTTTAAAGTTGATTTTTCTCAATATTTTGAATTTATTTTTTATTTTTTTTTGCTGCACCCTTAGATTCCAGATACTCAAATAGTTGTATCTCGGCCAAATATTGTCCTATCCTAACAAATCATACATCAATCGAAAGCTTATTTATTCAGCTGTATGTATAAATCAATGTCACATATTGTTTGTAATTTGCATCTTTGCTTATCTTTAATAACAAAGATAAAATACAGTTAAATAACTATATTGTGATATAAAATGACATAAATGACTTGTATCGTGAAGATGATGATTTAAGATTTTGGTCATACTGGATCACCACCTCTATCCCCAACCTGTTGTTGTGAAAGGTTAGTGAATGTAATTTGATAACATGATTGATAATGTGATTGATGCAAACATATCTGTTAGGAAACACAATGTTATTTAATTTTTTTTTTTAAATAAAGGTGATGGAATGGTCAAAAAGCATTGCAGGAATTTTAGTCAGTTATTGTATCAAAGTTATAATTTTGGTATCGTGACAACACTAATTACTAGCTTTTATGTTTTTTGACATGATGAGACAGAATGAGATATATCTTAATTACTCATTTTATTTGGCAAGAGGCAAAGAACAGAAAAGTGCACACTGACTTTAAGTCCACATGAAATCAAAATTGACCTGATTGACTTTTTTAAATGCACATTTCTGATCTTACTGTGAATGATTCATAGGTGCGCATTATTCCAAATGGAAAAAAAAGATGGTCTTCATATCATAATCTTTTATCCAAATGTAACGCATTGTATTGTGGGAATAAATGGGTTGTGAATTTTATTATATTTATTTTAAATTAAATTTAAATTGTGGCTGGAAAACATGTCTTTGCCTTGGAATCATTACAGATTTGTAGTGTTTTGTGGTTAAATTATTGATTTTCATGATGCTGATAAATCATGCTACTATGAACTGTTCAGTGGCATTTTATGCTGCTGAATCAATCCCCTAAATGTAAAAACTCTGTGGGACTTTACTTAGTACTAAATTATTTGTAACAGGTTCTCTGAGAGTTCCCATGCAATCTGTTTTGAGCCTTTTCTCATGGACATCTTGATTTTTGTGTGCCTGTAATTAGCCGGAAGGAAATTAAATGTTTCACATCTGTTTCCAGTGAATGGGCAGGTAAGGCCCCTCACTTTTCTTTATGTGAGATAACTCCCCTGGCACACAGATGTTGAAATGGAGGTTTGGCTGTTACTGTGAGAAGTTAAAAAGATTGGCGTATTCCTTAACTGGGAGGTCAGAGGTCTTTCGGTAGTTTGTATGTTCAACCTTTTTCCCGTTACCTAGAGATTCCTGTTGCCTAGTTGGCTCAGCGTACAATAAATACGTAGCTAATAACCTTGTAAGTCTCCGTCTGTTTATTTAACAGAAGCGACTGGTTTTGTGCTTTATTGTTTCTAGCTTCATTATTAAATGATTGTTTATTTTGGATGATTTAGGAAGGAAGGCTGAAGAAGTTGTTTAATTTTAGTCTGGGAGTTTTATCAGGCTTTTCATTGCACAAGATCAAACAGGCGTGGTGCAGTCTGGGGGAATTCCTTCCTTAAGCAGCCATCCTGGACAATAGAGTTGTTATCCTGAGTATAAACTGTGGTGTCAGTACATCTACCACCTAAATATGTTAATGATTTCAGATGCTGATGTTGTTTGTTGAATGTTTCAGTTCCTAAAGGCATTTAATGTAACTTAATATGGGGTATGTATAAGCCTCTATTCATTAATTTGTTCTCCAATTCCTCTTTGAAAGCTCCCAGTGAGCCATTAAGCAGATGCCATAAACCAAACAAACATTCAGTCATCCATTACTGCCAACTTTTTCTTGTTAGAGGAATGGAACAGACCATGAAGAGCCTTCCCTTAGCCAATGTTTTTGAATAATATTATTTTTTTTAATCTTTGTGCTCATAAAAGTAACCCTCGTTCTGTCAAACTCTTGCAAGATTCCCCTTAATCCCGCTCACCTTTACCCCTTGATAGCAACAAATGTGCTCTTTTGAGTGTTACGCAGCATGAGAGTTACCATCTAGGTGTTACTATTCCTTTTAAGGACATAATTCAATGATAGAATGGTTAACTAACATTCTGTTGGTTGGTCCTCAGCTGTCTGTTAAATAAAAACATTATCAATATTAAAATGCATGAGACAGTTACAGAATATGGATGATGGATGATGTGATTCTTATGTCAGAAATGTTTTTCATAATCACCCAATTTAAAGATTATGTTTTGGCATAATCTTTAGCTAGTTTGTTGAGTTATGAGTGAGTTTAGTAAGACAAACAGATTTTGCAAGCTATATATATTAAATTTATCATTGTCACTGACTCATGAGTGTTAAGAACAGATGGTTGCATTACACAGTATTTTGAGACTAGCTAATATAGCATACTTCAGATTAGCATGCATGATAGTTTTAAATGGCTTTGTATCCTCTGGGAAAACATTGGATATGCTGTACTAAGTTTGCCCATGTAAAATCAGAACTGATGCATCTGTCTTTTTAAGGTAGCTGAAGTAGTATAATGAATTTAGACACTTCGAACCAACATTTGATTACTTGAACGTTCAAATTGTTTCAAGCCATTACTGATTTTTGGAAACATTGGCTCCCATTGGATACAGTTCAACAAATGCTTAAATTAGGCTTTGTCCGTTCAAATCATTGTAAAAACATTTCAAACCTCAGGTAGTTTAATTTGGACAAGTATTGTGACTGGACCAGTTTATCTCCAGCCTTACAGCATTTCCAGCTTTTCATTCATAATCAAAACCCTTAACCATTGTCTTCACTTTATAGTACTTTATAGAATCTGGCTGCGGTGTCTAATTCAGAGAATGGATGTATTTGTTGATGTGACATGCTTTTTTTTTTTATATGTTCAGGGTTCATACAAGGAGTAAACTATCTTAAAGTACGTTTATTTTGTCGGTCATAATTCTGAAGTACATGCGTAACACAGCTGTTAGCTGCTGTTGAATGGATTTTGAAATGGGAAACATATGGTGTGACGCAATCTAGTGGGTTTTAAAGAGACAATTGTTTGGACACCTTTGTGGTAAAGCTGTCTTAATTCAACCAGGAAGAATAAATGACTCACTGAAGGACACAAAAAGGTCAAAAGTGGGTTTTACCTTGTAAATTTTACAAAGGTTTTTTTAAGTTTACAATATATATATATATATATTTTTTTTCTTTTTTTCATTGGTTGTCAATCAGAGGCATGGTGGCCACATGTCATCTAGCTAAGAATTTTGTTATAGTATAGTTTGGTTTGTCCCAATTAACTTGCTGATGTCCCAACATCCGCTGATGTTGATATCTTCCAAAATTTTGATGTGATTTTAAAAACTCTGTATGTGCACTAATTAGTAGACTCACTCAAAGGCTGTTCTTTCCCTACCATATTCTTTACTTGTATACTTAACATACTTCATTATCCTCCATTCTTCTACAATAAATCAGCCTTTAAAGCTGTTTAAGCTGACAACTGTTAAAGCTTGTTGGAAAAAAAGAAACGGCTCTGTACTTTTGGCCCAAATGTAATTGAATCCCTCTCTCATTGTAGTTGATTTTTCTGATATCTAAGTTGCATGATTCTGTAATAATAATAGTTCAGGCAGTTTGTATGATCATATATAGGCCTCACACAGGCTTTCAGCTTCGAGTTGCAACCTCATTGTGGTCTCGGACTCCTTTGGAATCATATATTTGGTTTAAGTAAGGAGTAGATACTTTAGTTTCTTCTCACATTTGGTGGAACTGTTTCTGGGGCCTCAAGATTTCTGTGTTCTAACCCAGCCAGTTTAGAGATAATCCTACAGATTCTGACCAGCCAACTCCTTGATCTTTTGTCAGTGGGTGACAAGGGGAGGCTAAACCCAAGGATTTAAAATGGAGAATGGAGCTAGAATGAGCCAATCAGAGGCCAAGCATTTCAAGCAGACAAAGTGGGCACCTGATCCCCTCTCACATGCAGAAGCAAAATAATTGGCTGCAGGAATGTTCAATAACACTACCCTTCAAAAAGTATATTTTTTGTTTTTTGTTTTTTTTAAATAAATGTATTTTTTTTTAAAGAGTGCATTAACTTGTTCACAAGACTTACATTGTTACACAAAATATTTCAATTAAATGCTGTTCTTTTTAACTGTATTCATCAAAGAATCATGAAAATATGTAGCACAATTTCCACAAAAATATCAAGCAGTACAACTTTTTAAAACATTGATATAATAATAATTAGAAGAGTTTCTTGAGCAACAAATCAGATTATTAGAATGATTTCTGAAGGATCATGTGACACTGAAGACTGGAGTAATAACTGCTGAAAATTCAGCATTGCATCACAGGAATAAATTGCATTTAAACATATTAAAATAGAAAACGGTTGTTAGAATGTAATATTTCCTAATATTTGAACCTCAAATTAATATGTACTGGCAAGACTAATTATTTTGGGTGACTGTATATTAACAACATTATTGAGAAGTTAAGTTACAAATAGGTAAATAGATGTTCTATCAAACATTGAAAGCAAACAAGCAGGTTATATAGGTAGAAATTATGTATGACATGATATTCTCCATGTATCTTTTCCATGGAGTTGCTAAAACAGTGACCTGTTTGTAGATTAACTGAATCTCACCCTCAGAGTTTATGCTGATGCGGTGGTCTGAACTGCTGAGCAATGACGGCCGTTCCCAGAACACCTTGACCACAGAAATGCTAGTAAAGCTGCTTTTTTCCCTAACTTGTTTACTGATGTGTGGCCAGAAATAACCCCAACTGCTGCGCAGTTCTAGGAGCTAAATGTACAGTATTGAGCAGAGATGTCAGGAACCTTCAATCATGATGCTGAGGCTCTAGGCATGAGGCCTAACAAAAGAGGCTTTCAGATCAGTACATTGGTGTATGAAGTCATGGCTTCCACTTGAACCACAAATGTCCGCTCATAAATATGTATCCATCATTCTACGGGAAACACATAACACGCAGCAAGAAATGTTCAGGACTTTGTTGTTTAAATCGAAGCCTATATAAATTGCCAAATATGTTCTTTTTTGACTACCTTAAATATTAAAAAATGTTTAATATAATATTTAACACCTGCTTTGATACCAATGACTCCTGACATCTTTTGTAAGTTAACTTATTGTAACATACTTGGAATGGAATGGTGATATTTTCCATTAAAAATAAATTAAATATAAATATTTCATATTTTGTATACACACACAGTGCAACCAGTGAGATGACTGCTTGTTACTGTGAACTGGAATTTTACACCTGAAAAGAATGCCTTCTGGCTATTGTTGTTAATAAATTAATAAATATAGTAATGTTTTGCTCTTACAGCTAGACTGCATTTGGTGATGTGGATAATGACTCATTAGCATGTAAGAAAAACTGAATTAAAAATGCATAATAGAAACTGGGTTGGATTGACACTTTGAGATCAGTTCTGTTAACTGTTCTTTTATGTGCATTCTAAAGATGGTGTTAAATACTTATTCAAAGGTTTTGCATTACTGCTACTGAATCTACATTACAAAATGTGTAGAGCAATGAGTGTAGTCTGACTTTTGCGAACCAATTCTTTGAAGTGAATCAGAAACATACAGTGGAACCAATGTAATAAAATAATTCTAATGAGTCGACTCTTTATAGCAAATCGAAAACATTCAGTAATAACATTAAATGTTAAAATGTCATTAACGTAACGTTACATACAAATTAAAATGATTGAAACGTGGCCTCATGTTTTGTTTTAGAATTGTTTATTGTATAGATAGCCAGTTGTTAATGCTAACCTTAATGGGGCCTTTGTATGGCCCATTTTTGCACTGCATTATGAATGATAAACTTGGAGGCATGAATTTACAAAATTGTAAACTTCCATATGTAATTTCCATCGTCATGCTTTCAGTAGTCATTTCTATGTTGAATGATGACCCTGATCAACGTTTGACTGATAATGGATGACTTGCTGTTTTAAAACACAGGTATTATGCATTAAACACAAGTGCATTAGCTTCCTAGTTGGCTTGTTTTCTGTCTCAGTAGTCCTTCATCCTGCTCACAGCCATTTTGACAAGGGTCTTGATAGTAGGATGAAATTTCACCTGCAGCTACTTGGCTTGAGTGGTATTTTTACCTCTCAGAGGAATGTCACCTCCGTCCGCCCACACATACCCTTCAGTCTTGGTGCGAAAGGGGTCAGTGGAGCTGTAGCATCTTTTGGTCCCTGTGTGGTTCAGTACCTGCCACAGGAAATTTCATTAATACTCAATCAAGCTACCTCACTGGGGCTTTATATTCCAAGTGTGGGCCAAAGCAGGGCTTTGAAGCCTGCAGTAGTGCTGTGAGACCATGAAGAGTCTCCTTTGATCAGACAAACTTCCTCTTTGATTCTCCTGAATGTGCTTTTAAGACATAATGCAAATCATGTACAAACTGCGTTTAGGAAACTTTTGATCAGCCTTGTTGTAATTACAGCTCATTTCTATATCTCAGGATCGCAAATTTCAAAGAACATAACCTCTGATTTTCAAGAGATATAAGCTTGCCGCACACTTTCAAGGCAACTTATCACAGTCAGTTCATGTTATTGTGATTTTTAAAGGGATAGTTCACCTAAATTGAGTATAAAATTATTTTTTTAAAATGTTAATTAAAATTAAATTTATTTTTAAAGCATCATAAAATATAATTTTTTCTTTTTTGGGGGTAGCTTGACAGCCCATTGTCACCTTAAACTAATTATCGTGTTTTATTGTATTTTATTTCTTATGTTTTAAATTCTTGTATATGTAATTTGTTTATACTTTTTGTTTTTATGTATTTTTATTTGTATATTTTAGTTTAGTTTTATATATTTTTTTTTTTTGTCCTTTTTTGTTCAAAACAACATATGGGAAAATGGCAGAATTTTTAATTTTGGTTGAATTGTCCATTTAACTGTGTGTTCATTATTTAAGACAGCATCTGTTGTTTGTTTTGAGGAACACCAGATTTCTGCTGCCACTTTATTTGTCATACTCATGTAATTATGAGTGAAAGAAAACAGCTGGTTCATACTTTTCAGTAGCCAGACTGATTTGGCACAAACACTCTTTCAGTGACCCCAAAATGTGCGTTAAGGACCATCCAGATTTTGGTAACAAATATCCTTTCAAAACAAAGGTTGACAGGTTGAAACTGCTACTTTCAAAGAGTTGGAAACTTGAAGCTGAGTCACTCACTTTTTATTAATTCCCCCCAAAAGGCCCTCTTGTAATAACTAGCTTAAGAACTAAGGTTTCTAAACAACATTGTCCGTAGTCCACATGATCATATGCCTGAACTGTCGTTATAGCTGACCATTCCAACCATCTCACAAAAGTGCGCGGCCAAATCCGAGTTAATTATGACATAGCTGTCTTGAATAGAACCGGGACTTATGACCTTGAGAAGAGAATTCTAGCGGTTATCCAACTTTAAACCTCTCTTGGCAGACTGGCAAGATATCCTAAGCAATCACAGTACAACGTTGTTTTGTTTTGGTCAGACTTCTCAAACTTAGGTTGACATTTTTTTTTCCTTATTGTATTATGAATGTTCATACTGAAATACTGTATAAGATAGAGATATCTAACTAGAAGATATTTTGAAAATGCAGTGCTGTTCTGGGCCCCATTGACTTTCATTGTTTGGACAAAACTGAAACATTCTTCATAATATCTTCTTTTCTGTTCCTCAGAAGAAAGTTAGTCAACTATCATTTATAAACTGCACTGAAAGACTGCTTTACACAAATGTCAGCATGCGACATTTAATGCGGCAGCTCTTATTAAATTGTCTTTGACCTGGCGCACCACAGCACAGTGTGGTCTAAAGCCAAGACAACAGGTGGTGCCAAATTAGTTCCAACAGCCATGAGAATAAGAAACGGAAGTTAGTCACCAATGTTGGCTCTGTGGGAAACCGGAGCTCCATGAGAGTCATCAAAAATCTGCCACAACTTCCTTCATATCATTTGCCCTACATGCTATGAGCAAAGCTTGGATGTTCATACTCAACATATGAATTCAATTGTTTTGTTGTTTGTTAAACATAATCATATGTTGAGTGCACTCATTTACTACTTGAACTATCCTATTCGGACAGTGCATCCAAAAGTGAAAATTTTCTCATCCTCATGTTATTCCAAATCATTATGACTTATTTCTTCAGCAAAACACAAAATTATTGCAACATTGGCTCAACCAATTGCTTAAGTTGTGGCAGGGCTAACGGGGAGTTTTCATTGAAAGCTGTTTGAAAACAGTGCAACTTGTCATGCAAAAATTGCACACTACCCCTTTAAACTTTGTCCAAAGTGCTGTGAAACATTCTCCTGAACTGGCTCACTGTCATTGTCTTGCTGTCAGATGCTCATAAACCTTTGCGCTTTCATCATGACATATCCTTGACACGTCCACTGCTGCGATAAACATTATTCTGTTTGATTGTGTCTATCCCGTGTCTCGGTTCTCTGGAGCCTTGTGGCATCAGTCTTCAAAGTATGTTCAGTCGCTACGCCAAGGTTCCTTTGGAAAAAGGACAGTGTCACCAAGTCAAGAAAGGAAGTTCTTCTTAAATGACAGCTAGCTGCAGTACAGAGGCCCTTCCTGTTATAAATAAACAGCTTTTCCCCTGCGCCCTGCCACTGGCCTCAGCACCTCCACGCTCAGCTGTCGTCTGGGGGAACTAGAGCTGCTCTCGGTCTCCAAAGTGCAGGTCACCATAAAGCTCTTATTACCGGAAACACTGCTGTATTTTTAGACTCTTAAATTGCTCTGCTATGTTTTTGTTTATTTGTTGTCAACAAAAAAGAGGCCATGAAGATTAAATCCCTACCACAGACTGACTTTTACCATTTTTATGGTATTAAGTGGATTGTGGTTTACTTTATTTGAATCAGTATGTAAAAGTTGTTACAGCGTATATGGAAGTCTACGGTCCTCAGTGGTTCATTTCATTTGGTTCATTTCATATGTGTGAAATTGAAACACAATTTCATTTAAATTGCTTGCTGCACCCCTGCTTAAAGGGTTAATTCACCCAAAAATTAAAATTCTGTAATTTATTACTCACCCTCATGCCGTTCCACACCCGTAAAACCTTCGTTAATCTTCGGAACACAAATTAAGATATTTTAGTTGAAATCCGATGGCTCTGTGAGGCCTGCATAGGTAGCAATGACATTTCCTCTCTCAAGATCCATAAAGGTACTAAAAACATATCTAAATCAGTTCATGTGAGTACAGTGGTTCAATATTAATATTATAAAGCAACGAGAATATTTTTGGTGCGCCAAAAACCCCCCAAAATAACGACTTATTTAGTGATGGCTGATTTCAAAACACTGCTTCAGGAAGCTTCGGAGCATAATGAATCAGCGTGTCGAATCAGCTATTCGGAGCGCCTAAGTCACGTGATTTCATCTGTTTGGCGGTTTGACACGCGATCCGATTCATGATTCAATACGCTGATTCATAACACTCCGAAGCTTCCTGAAGCAGTTTTGAAATCGGCCATCACTAAATAAGTCTGATGGCTCCTCATCTCCCATGACCTTATGAAATACCGAAGTGTCCACTGGTTGTACACCTAGAAATCTTAGCAGATGCAGTAGGTCATCCGGATATTCTTCACCTCAAGAATACTGCATACTGTATTTGGATATCATACTCGTGACGTACTGCTTTTTGCGTTACGTGTCGAGAAGTATGCATAATTGGATTGATTATCTGAAGGATTTACACTACCATTCGAAAAATTGTGGTCAGTAAAATATTTCTTTTGTTTTTGAAAAGTCTCATATGCTTACCTTATGAATACAAAGTTTAAAAGAACAGTATTTAAAAAAAACAACAACAACTTTAGAATTCAAATCTTAATTCTTATTCTGACCCTTAAATTGTAATTTGCTTTTTGATTTGTTGATTTATCACAACTTTTTTTCTTTTGTCAAATCAACTTGGATAACATAGTATCTAAGTTATGTTCAGATAACATAATATTTTGAGTTTCTGTTGATTAAACCAATATCTTTTACTTTGTATTAACTTAAATTTTTAGTTTAATTGAATTCAAAATTTAATGGCAACTAAGTTGCTTGAAGTTAAACCATTTTTTTTTTTTTTTTTTTTCAGTGGANTTTTTTTTTTTTTTTTTTTACAGTGGAGGAATATTAAACCAACAATTTTTTACATGGTAGAAATATTATTCCTATTACCAGTTTCCAGTTAAATGGAGCAAAATATTTTAGCAAAGCTGATGTTATAAAAACATTTTCCATATCTACAATCTTTTACTGAAAGCTTTTAAAACACAAGCTATTATAAGAATTCTCTGACCCATGTTTTTTACAGCCTGTGTTTCAACCTCTGACATAATTGTGTGAAGGTCGATAAACACTGGGTGCTGTCAGAACCGCATTCCAGGCCGAAACAGTGGAGGGACTGTAGCTCCTCTGGATTGTTTTGATGCTGTAAATTGGAGTGTGGTGACAGTGTAGTCTGAGGCAATATTGAAACCTAGGGGGTTTCGTACATAGGTGGTCTGGAAGCGCAGGAGCTCTGTTGGTTTCCCTGCTGGGGTGATAATTGAGGGGAGAGTTCTCCTTTAGGTGCCATCTGAGCCCCCACAAGTAGCGAAAGCTGCTTCTACTGGAATGCGTTCACATATTCAGCCCACCCACATGCATCATTTCGGCAATTAAGATGGTATCAGTTCCCTTGATTAAGACTGAGTTAGTGGATGCAATCAGACTGACTTGACACAGTGTCCTCATATTTAATTGACTACACGCACCCACTCCCTTGATTTTTGGTCATATGGCGTCATGTTGTCAACAAACTGTCTGAGTCATGCTGTCAAGCACAGGCACCTCCTATGATGTTGCCATTATTAGTGTTGGATATTGCCTGCCTTCTGGCTTCAGATCTAGTTTGAAGAGACACATAGGCTCTTATTTCACGACCATGTCATATGAGCTCCTGGCTCTGTCTGGTCTGAGTGCCGCCTGTCCGAATTGCACCATTTCTGCACTTAAAATACATTACAGTTGATATTGTTCAAGTGGACACAATCAAAAAAAAAAGAACACTTGGTCTCTTAGGACTAAGAGGTTTTCCTTCATTGCATAGAATCATACTTTCCATAACAGTGAATCAAATGTTGTTTAACCAAACTCATCTTGCATGGCTCTTTCCAGGGAGGTTTGCTTAGGAAATGAGGTACGTGCAGCTTGACAACGTGCACACAAACACTTATTTGGAATGACTTTTCCAAACGTTGTGTTTTGACCTTTAAGATTAGTATGGTTATCTTGGTGAGTCAGATAGTTACTGTTAACAAAAGTGATGAATAAACCTGACTCTAATCCTTGACCACAAAACCCTGATCCTTTAATCGCAGGATTCCAGCTGTGTGAGTAAGACTTACAGATGGTGGCTGAAGTTACCTCAGTGTGTACTTTTCAATGCCGCATTACTTTCCTACTTTACACAGTCAGATGAAGCTGCCTTAGCACCCACTTCCATGTTGTGTTTGTGCTTCAGTCATCTAGTGGGTGTGTGTTACCATACAGAACCATTGGAGCAGTAGCAACAGCAGGTATTTCTAAAACATTCGCTTTGAGAATTTCAGGAAAACTTGGCAAATTCAGAATTTTATGCAAATGAGGTGAAAAATGCAGATGGCAGCCAATCGCAGGAGGTGAGGGCAAGTAAAGACAGTGACACTGAGCTGCACAGGGTGAAAGTTCAAAGCACAGACCCAGAGAGCGGCAGACTGCTTGCGGTTTAGACAATATTGAGTGGTTTATTTATGCCAGTGTATCTGAATGGTTAAAAATGAAAATTCTGTAATCAATTATTCAACTTCATGTTGTTCTAAACCCATATGACTTTCGTTCATCTTTGAAGCACATATCAAGGTGTTTTAATAAAACCTAAGTTTTTGTCCCTCTGTTGAGTCTATGTAACTTAAACACTTTCACGCATCAAAAAGGTGAAGTAAGCTCAAAAAGTAGCTCAAACGTCTTGTGCTTGATGCACAAGAACCAATGAAGTTTGTTCTCCTGTGTCACGCAAGCATGTTCAAGCTTCCATACTTGATGTGCTCTGTGTAGTGATCAATATGTGAATAAAAGCCTAAATTAAATCTGTTAGTCATTTAACATGATCGTGACATATGGTTTTTTTGGAACGATATTAGGGTGAGTAAATAATGAAAGGATTTTCTTTTTTGTGTGATATATTTCATTTAGTATGTTTCTTCTATTATTGTTCCTTCTAGAGGCTTTTCAGATCTAGGGCATGTCGAGGAAAGCTTTGCCATAATTGTGCAACTACCTTAAAGGATTAGTTCACTTCTGAATGAAAATGTCCTAGTTTACTCACCCCCATGTCATCCAAGATGTTCATTTCATTCTTTATTCAGTCGAAAAGAAATTAACGTTTTTGAGGAAAACATTGCAGGATTTCACTCCATATAGTGGACGTTAGTGGGGTTCACCGGGTGGAAGATCCAAATTGCAGTTTCAGTGCAGCTTCAAAGGGCTCTACACGATCCCAGATGAGGAATAAGGGTCTTATCTAGCTAAACGATCAGTCATTTTCTAAAAAAAAAAGAAAGAATTATATACTTTTTAACCACAAATGCTCATCTTGCACTACCTCTGCGA
The DNA here is from genome assembly GCA_003731715.1 of Anabarilius grahami. Taxonomy (NCBI): domain Eukaryota; kingdom Metazoa; phylum Chordata; class Actinopteri; order Cypriniformes; family Xenocyprididae; genus Anabarilius; species Anabarilius grahami. The sequence goes on along the minus strand of RJVU01036174.1, from coordinate 1,954,440 downwards.
TCCGCCACGCATGACGTCATCACGTGTAACAAAGGTCACGTGTGATGTAGGTGGAAGTACCGATCCAGTGTTTACAAAGCTAACGTGCAAAGATTAAGCTAAACGGGCTTTACAAAAAAAGGTAAAACAACGTTATCGGACGATTTTGAAGTTGGAAGAGAAAATTAAATGTTTTTCGCCCTACCGTGGTACTTCTGCCTACATCACGCGTGACCTTTCCAACGTAATGCGTGAACACAGAGCAGTGAAAGACGAGCATTTGTGGTTAAAAAATATATACATTTTTATTTTATTTTTTTTTGAAAATGGCCGATCGTTTCGCTAGATAAGATCCTTATTCCTCGTCTGGGATCATGTAGAGCGCTTTGAAGCTGCACTGAAACTGCAATTTGGACCTTCCACCCGGTAAACCTCAAAAACCTTAATTTCTTTTCAACTGAGGAAAGACATGAACATCTTGGATGACATGGGGGTGAGTAAATTATCAGGAAATTAATTCTGAAGTGAACTAATCCTTTAAATCACAATTGCCAAGACCCTGTTTTACACCTGGTACTAACATCTGTTTCAGTTGATCTGATTACAATTGACAGCACTAAATACAGCTTTTAAAGGTGTCTAAAACATTTTATGATTGAATCACTCAAGCCACATTTGATTTTATCACACAGGTCAGCTGCTTATTCTGAATGCCTGGTACTGAGTAACAAGCCTGCAGTAAGGAGCCACTCAATATCGAAGTGAAGCAGGAGAGTGTCTCACTGGGAAAACATATCCAGAGAGTGGAAAAGACGAATAGCAGAGAAACCTGATTGTCTAAACAGTGTCAGAGCAAAACTCCCAGCTCCCAGCTTCGATTTCAGCATGGGAAACAGCTGCGCTGGGCACATTTGAAAGCATGTATGTCAAATCTTGCCCAGTATGCATTGGAATGCCTGTGGGAGTCCTCGCTCATTCCCAAATGCTTGCTTTGGGTCTAAATGGGAATGCATGCATGACCAGGGGCATGAGTTCTAGTTGCCAGAAGTATGTTGTCAGCCTTTGTCCATCCTTTTCTCCCCCCAAGCCCATGTTGAAGACCGTAACAACTTGTTTAAGAATGTGCCTCATCCAGTGAGTATGCTATGGTTAAAGTGAATGGGGCATGTGTTTGTTGAGAAGAGTTGGTGTCAAACCCTGACCAAAGTGCTTTGTGTAGTTGAAGGGTCTCTCTCATCATGGTCTTTATCCTAAAGGTGCTCAAGCTGAGGTTTAGTGTCAAAATTGGCAGCTTGTCATCACCTTGCATTCTTCTTCTCCGAGAGGTTAAACTCGCAGAGGAATCTCTGTCTCTACCTGTATGTCTTTTGCTATTGTCTTTTAATTGCATAAATCTTTCCTGTAGTCATCCCTTGGCTGTCAGATGAATGTTTCTAAGGAAAATGTGAGAACATTGTTAGCATTTTTCCAAAACATAGTTGGCTGCTCTGCTTGGGGTAATCATTGCTAACCAATAACAGTCATGGAAACTCATAAGTGACTGATTTGGAACGTTCTACATAGGCACTAGCTCCACCTGCCACCCAAATAGTCCATTTTTAATAATACTGAAATCTTTGAAATATGTTTTATAATTATAATTTTTTTGTCCACCATTTTGAGTTTATTTTTCGCTGACCTCCTCTCAGTAAATGTGATTGCATTTTCCATGAAGGATTCGTGCAATGTTACCTTATAGTTTGGCTAAAACAAGGTATCTTAGCTTTTTGAAACTGAGCGTCAGGAGCACGACTTCAAAAGTTTCCTGACTAGGTTTTGTAACTGAGAACCAGAACTATTCACATATACTTTTCAGTTCTACTTTGACATGACTAAAAGCAGTACCATATCAAGCAAGGAAGTGCATTATATGATAGGAGAAGTGTAATGGAAGTTTGCTGGCACTATAATATACAGTGAGTTGTTTTATGGAGGTCAGGAAGTTTGCCCTCCGGTCTGCCTGTATCAAGCTTTGGTGTTCTGACAGAGGGTATAAAGTGCATATCTCAAGCTTTCACCTACTTACCTCTCTACAGTTTACATTCCATTTGTGTGTTTATAAAAATCGTCATCCCCTTGACGTCTATTAAATCCTTACGTAATACAGTGTGGCGAGTCTAGGTTTCAACTACTGGTGTTTATTGTCACTCTGAAGCGTTTTATTCCATTTTCATATCATTGCATTTTTGAGCAGTCAGAACTTTACAGTTTCCATAAAATGTTCATAGCCACTGTACTGAAAACTGTACAATAATCAAGTAATCAGTTCAGTAGCCAGGAGTTGTATTATTTTAAATATTATTTTATTTTTATATTTTGATAGTGTCAAACTGTACTCTGAAAGAGGAACATGTTGCAAATATTGATTGCAAAGTAATTCTGGTGGGGTTTTTTTTTTAGTCATTTGCGCTAACGTCTGTTCCACAGCTGCACTCTAATGTGAACAAAACCAAAATACTAAAATCCTTTTCTCACGCTGTGCTCGTAAGGCCTTGGAAATTGGACATGGGTCTGATTGGGGGGTTGGAAATGCCAGAAAGGGGTGTGTGTGGGAGCGGATAAGCCTCCAATACACTTCAGCAGTGCACATCTGTCCTTTCTAGCCATCATTATTACTCTTTGGAGGCTGAGTGTGAGTCACTCATTAGCAGAAGTGTGGAAGTCCAAGCAAGCTTGCCAAGACCATCTCAGTTTGTATCATCTGGTTCTCTCTGCTTATCAGTTGTCCATGGGCATGGATACAGAAGCCATAGGTTTCTTGCCTTGTAAACTGCAGCTGGGTAAACCCTAGAGTAATTTAAAGGCTTTCTTTCAAGTTCAAACCTTTCTTGCAAAACTATGTGATTTGATGCTTTTTGTCTGTTTCTTTACCATTCCTGCAGAACAAACTCTTGCCATTGTGAATGGCATAATTGGAAAGTAAACAGCGAGATTGCTTTGACAGTGGAATGCAGTACATTATGTTTGCCTGTGCTATCATTTCCTTTGGCTAGGTGAAATGAAGCAAAGTCCCTTTCAAGGAAAGTCTGTTCACTCGGTGGCCATGTTTGCAATGCCTCCGGGCAGCTATTTTGGGCATCTAACACCAAATCCTATATATTTGAATGAAGGAATCTTGCAATCTCAAAAACTGCTTGACGAACTCACATTTAAATAGCATATTTCAAATCATCAACAGAATCTGATATATATGATAAATATGGTTTCTTATGCTTAAATAGTGTTAAAAAAGCTTATTTTTCAGGCTAGACCAGCCAATGCACATGTGCAGTCCTAAGCGCGAGTCTCAGGTTTCTATGGGATCCGGAGCTTCTAACGTCAGCTACAGTGACGCAATGACTTTAAAAATCAGCGATTGGCTTTACTTAGAAGGCAGGACGTATTCCGCCATATTTCACGTTGCAGTTTCTCTCATTCATAACTAATAGGAATGAACTGTCTTTCTATATCTATAATCTTTGACTCAAGCCTTCTAAGGCTAGAGAATGACTTGAGAGTTTGAAAAGTCTGTCATCATTTACTTGCCTTCAAGTCTTTTGAAACCTGTTTGACAGGCAAGGACATTTTCATACAATGAGAATGGTGACCATGACTGTCAAGTAATATTTTCATTTTTTTTATTTTTATTTTTTTAACTATCTTTTTTTCCTTTTGACAGACCCTTGTATAGAAAAGAGCATATGGGTACATGGAAAAATGTTAATATGAGTAAATATGAGTAAAAATTACTTGACTTTCATTTTCTGGGTGACCTGTTCTTTTAACATTGATACCCTATAATAATAGTCAATAATCATACTGTAGTGATTTTTCCTTTTTGCTAAGTTGTGTGTCATATCCGGAGATAATTAAACTGACACATACTCTTTGTTAATTCTTCACCCCAAAATATGCTACAATTATGGATGACAAAGTGACAGTGAGTCTCGTTTTGGGAGTACTCCATCCCAAGGGACAGGGAAGCAGGCAGGGATCACCAAAGGTTCGCTGAGCAGCTTCAATTGAAAGAATTTTGCCAGTCAGCGCTTTCCTTTTGAAAAAGCTCCAGGATTGTTGTTTTAGAGTGTTCAGTCAGGGGAGAAAGGATTTGCGGGGGAGATCAAGTTATTTATTTGCGGGAGCCATTTAAATGGGAACTGTGGCCATGATGGAGATGCAGGGAAATGGGAACTGGCGGGCTATGAAGACCGAAAATGCCAAATGTGGCATCTTGCCAAACACGTATCCAAAAGTGAAGATGAGAACCGCGGTGCAGAAGGGACATGATTGTATAAAATCATCAAAGCTTTTGTTGCTGAGCAAAGAAGTGAATAAGCAGAAGACACTGCTGGTTGTTTGGATGAGTTCAAGTTTCTGCTAACTATGCAAAATGTTTCATGTTTTTATGTTGTATGTTTTGTCCTGAGATACCTTGGGCATTTTTCATCAGATTAATCAATCATATATTATTTCTTGCATTATTTACATTATTATTCAAATGTTTTGCTTTGGTAAATTTTGGTTAATTGAATTTTTGAAAGTCAATTAACCTCACTCAGGCTCCATTTATTTGATCAGTAATACAGTAAAAATGCAATACTGTGTGTTTTCTTTGTTTTCAATACATTAAAAAATGTATTTTATTCTTGTGATGATAAAGCTGAATTTTCAGCATCATTACTCCAGTCTTCAGTGTCACATGATCCTTCAGAAATCATTCTAATATGCTGGTTTGCTGCTCAAAAATATTTCTTCTTCTTCTTCCTCCTCTTCTTCTTATCAAAGTTGAAAACGATTGTTTTGATTAATATTTTTGAGGAAACTGATTTTCACAGTTTACAGGATCCTCTGATAATTAGAAAGTTCAAAAGAAGATTTGTTTGAAATAGAAATGTTTTGTAACATTAGAAGTGTCTTTACAGTCACTTTTGGTTAATTCAGTGCGTCCTTGCTGAATAAAAGTATTTATTTCTTTTGTTAAATCTTTCTGACCCCAAACTTTTAACGATTCTTAAATTCCATTCTCTCAAGTTTGAGTGGCAATTAACATTTGTCTTTTGACAAATTAACTTCTTTCTTTGACTAGAAGGGTACAAATCTTGTATTTAGTGTTATAAAATTGCAAACAAAACTAAACATGTTTATATATAAGGACATAAATATTAAACATATTTATCATGGTTATATATGGATATAATATACATCCTTGCAAATCAGATGTTTGTGTTTGTGAAATCCTGATGTACTCATTTGCTGTGTAACATGCAGTAATTTTATAATATTTACAAGAGGTTTCAAATATCCTATATTTATTTATCCTAGATTTAAAGACTACATTTATATCTGTGATTTTTATGACCTCTCATGGGTGTGACATTAATCTCTGCATGATAAATACGAGCCCTGTGTTAATGGGTTGGGGTGTTACAGTGCCATGGAGGTAAAAGGTGTTCACAGATCTTTGTCTAACAATTTTACGTTGGAAATTTATCATGGTAACTACCACACCCACATACTGTATATATGTGTACACGCACACGCACACGCACACACACACTGAGTATGTATTTGTATTTAGTTGTCACACTAGTAGAATGTCAATAGTTGATGTGATGAACTACACCGGCGGACATTGACACCGGTTGCTTAAAAATTGTTGCAAGTTCTATCTGAGCTCTAGCTATATTTATTTCCTGATGCCACTTGGTTTGATGTTTTAATGGAAATGCTATGGCATTTTGAAGTGAGACTGCAGTGTCTAAATACTTTTTAGGGCAGCTGTTTTACATGCATTTCATGTCTCTGTGATGGGTGAGATATGCATTTTTGTGTATGCACAGCACAAAGGCGTGACCTTTTATCTCTTCTTCCTTCAGTGGAGCCAGAAGGCACCGACTGTTGTGTTTGCACCTCTCTTCTGTAGGTGTCTTATAACTCAGAATGTGTTTTGGAGATGCTAATTTCAATCCTATAACTTGTGGTTTCATTTGTTTTGACTACAGGTGGCTCAGACTTCTAAAGTGTGGGATGAGGTGCCCTTTCCAGAGGATTTAGAGGAGGAAAACAAGCGACCGGGAGGATATGTGGATGATGAAGAGTACTATGATCCTTCAGGAGGTGAGACTCTGAATGCTGAGTACCTATAACGAAGGAATAGGAATGTTTGTTATGCCTGACTCGTTTTAACCAAAAACAATGTTTTAAGACAAAACAACATAGAAAGTATTAAATTACAAAAGATTTCCATTTCAAATAAATGCTTTGAACTCAAAGAATTGTAAAATATTAAGCAGCACAACTGTTTTCAACATTGAAATGTTGAATAATGATGAGAAATGTTTCTTGAGCACCAAATCAGCATATCAGAATGGTTTCTAAAAATAAAAGGGTATATAAAATATATTCAAATAAAAAACCATAAGAGACACACACAAAAACACTCTTACAGACCCCAAACTTTTGAGTGGTAGTATATATTCAAAACAACATCAAAAACTAGTTGACCTCACTTATTAACTAGTTGGTTGTTGGATGACTAGATGACTTTAGTGATTCATCCCTACACACATTTCAGAATGCTTAGCTTGCGTAGAATGTGGGCTATCGTAGCTGTTTTAAGTATTTCACCTTGATTCGCCTGCCTAACAGGTGATTTTCTGAGGGTTTTTTTGTGTTTAACAAAAAACAAAAACAAAAACTAATCAATGTCTTTTTTTCTTTCAGAAATCAGTGGAGAAGAGGATGGAAGCACTCCTGAGCCGAGTACAGTTGACCCATTCACTATAACAGGTGAGAATCTTTTTTTTTTTTGTATATGGAGAGGAAGTATTACAACATGACAGTAGTCACATATTTCATATCAGTGTGATAAAAGAGATTCAACAGATTCTGCTGTAAATACTTTGCTGTAAAACTGGAAAGAGTTTTAATCATCTTCTGAGGCGTTATATAGAGTTGTTGCGTCTGCTGAATAGTGTCTCAGTCACATCCTGTCCTTTGCTCATAGTGATTCATCATAACAAGGGCCTCAGATTTGTGCCAGAGATCCAAACAATACTCATTTCTCCTTTCATCAGATGAGATGGAGAGGTGTAAACATAGCAGCACACATGAAAGTCAGTATTAAAAATGGTGCCGGAACAGACGATACAAACTGTCATGTATTGATTTCCTCACGTCTCATGTTTAATTCTCGCCTTTCATGATCTGGTAACATGCAACATATTATTTTTCTTTGAGTTTTTTTTTGTTTTCAAGGATGCACTGCATGATTTTTGGCTGTCCCAGACGAAAGATTGCCATCGTGAAACAATCACGGCGATATCTGTGATCGTGGCTCTTAATCGGTGGTCCTATGTCGTACATTGAGAGAGGTTCAAAGACGGCCGTTTTCGTGGTCTTGCGACCAAAGATAGCCTATGATAATTTTCTGACAGTGTTTGCTGCTACGACCTACGTCTACTGACCAGCCAATAAAAATGCGACATGAAATCAAAGCGACATGGTGCTAAAACTTAAAACTGCTTACCTCAAGCTCTTTTCCCTTCTTCTTTTCAGCACACATAAAAACCACAAATGCCAAAGTGTGATTCAATGTGGTCTTCTCGTTTACCACTAGCGCATGCTGATGACATTTTATTCTTCTATAGAAACTTGCATCGTAGCTTACGAGTCAATGGGTGTCATCATCGTACAGTCTACATGCATGTCGTACCCAAGTTTAATAGATCCATGTCGTACAGTGTGATAAAGTAATGATCTTATAGGATTGCTAAAATCATGCAGTGTATCCTGGGCTTTAGACCACATTGAAAATATTTCATTCAAAATCTAATATAAACCTGGAAATATACAAAGTTTTAGGATTCTGTAAAATTTTAATTGAAGAAAAATTACACTACCATTCAAAATTTTAGGGTCAGTGAAATTAAAAAAATCTCATCCAGTTATCCAGTTAGGATGCATCAAATTATTCAAAAAGTGACGTCATTGTTAAGTAAAGTCATTGTTACAAAAATCTATTTGAAATTTGAAGTAAAAATAGAAAATGTTTCTTGAGCAGCAAATCAGTGTATTAGTATACTTCTATACTGTAGTATACCGTATACTTCTGAAGGATCATGTGACACTGAAGACTGGCGTAATGATGAAGAAAATTCAGCTTTTCATCACAAGATTAAATTACGTCTTATAATATATTCAATTTGAAATTGTAATAATATTTCACATTTTAATAGTGATAGTGAAGTGACATGTGGCCAAGTATGGTGACCCATACTCGGAATTTGTGCTCTGCATTTAACCCATCCAAGTGCACACACACAGCAGTGAACACACACACCGTGAACACACACCCGGAGCAGTGGGCAGCCATTGCTGCGGCGCCCGGGGAGCAGTTGGGGGTACGGTGCCTTGCTCAAGGGTCTCACCTCAGTCGTGGTATTGAGGGTGGGGAGAGCGCTGGACATTCACTCACCGACAATCCCTGCCGGACCTGAGACTCGAACCCATGACCTTTGGGTTACAAGTCCGACTTTCTATCCATTAGGCCACGACTGCCCCAACTCTGCTTTTACTATATAAATGCAGCCTTGTAAACATAAGATACTTTTATTTTATTTTCAACGGTAGTGTATGTTGTAAAAATTAAGAAACGGGGAAATACTAAGACATTTTGAAATTCGTGTATATTTGTAATTGAACTTTCCACTCAATTTAGATGCTAATAATATCATTTGTAATGGAAAAATTCTGTTATATATTATTATAAAAAGAAACATTTTAATAATTTATCTCAGACTTTTAAAACAATAGTTCAATAGTTTCATTCCTTGTGTTGTGTGGTATCCAGCCTCATTTTGGAAACAGACCTTGCGTTATTTAGATTACAAATACCGAAAGTGTCTCAGCCTCAGTGTCAGACTTCTGCATCTTTGGAATGACTTTTGCTTCCCCGTCTGTCTTTTTGGAGTCTGTCTAGGCCATTGTATTGCATGACATCATGGTGAAATGATTGTTTTGGTAGGAGCTCTGCAGTCCGACACCTGAGCTTTACTCCCAAAATAGCACCGCATGGACACCTCCACACAGATATGCTGGCCCTTAAATTAGGAAGGGATATTTCTGCTGTAGCTTTAGCGTAATCAGAAGATAGACTTTTAGAGGGTGACAGTGTTGACCAAGAGGTGCCAGATCTAAACAGCTGAATGAGTCAACTCTTAAACATCACCTCTCTGAGACTCCAGGTTATGAAGTGACCAGCTCCAGGCTTGAAATTCTCAAAGCAAATTTAGACCCAAGTTTAGCAGCGTTGCCATCCCTCTAAGCTTGAACTGGAGTACAGTGGTGATCTGATGACCCACAGATGATCTTTGAGGTTTAACACACCACATGCTTTCATTTATCTGAGCATATTTCTGTTCCCAGTTCATTTGGTACATTCATAAATAGCAAATATAGCAACATCTTTTAACAAATATCTGCCACATAATGTTTTAAGGCTGGATAGGTTGAGACTAGTCAGCCAGTGGTAATCCCCTTTCTAAAGGGGGAAGTTTATTCTCTAAAGCCATTTATAGATCTGTGCCTGACAGCATTTGGGAAGGAACATTTGGCATCCTGGAGTGGAGTATTTGTGGATGTCTAACCTGTGTGCTCTTTTACAAGATCTGTGTGACCACCTTTCCTTCCCTGTCACTGATTTAGAGTTCATATCCTGCAACTGTAGCACCTATTACTCTGCATCCTGTTTTTCTGATGCATTTTCCATCCATACTTTTACATTGGTCGTCTGTACTTGAAATAGTTTTATACGTAAGCCTAAGTGGTCTTTACTGTGAATTTTGAGACTGAAAGAATATACTGTTATAAGCAAGGTTATCATGATCATGTTTATTACATCTTGAAATGTAAGTGTGCTAGGCCCTGAATAGACCTTGAAATGGTTATCTTTTACACTGCCCGGACCAAAAAAAAAGGTCGCTGTTTGGATTTAAATAGGCAAATACTTAGTCTTTGACTGGATCATTATTGCTGTTTGGCAACAGTTCTTCTAACCATAATTGATGGAGTGTGTAGTTTTTCATCTCTTAAACAACCATGTAGGAAGACGCATCATGGCCATATTCCAGGATGACAATTTCAAGATTCATCATGCTCAAATTATGAAAGAATGGTTGGGAGGGAGCATGAAGAATCATTTTCACACATGAATTGGCACCTCTGAGTCCAGACCTTAACATTGAAAGTCTTTGGGATGTGTTGGAGTAGACTTTACAGAGTGCTCACCTCTTGCATTGTCAATACAAGATCTTGACCAAAAATTGATGCATATAACACAGAGAAGCGGGAGACTTGAGCATAATCTCTGTTTGCTTTCCATTTTAATCTCATTGCTCTGTGTGAGATACAAAAAATATATTTTTTCTTTCCTAAGGCTAATTCTAGGCCTTTTGATGTGGTAAATTGAAATGGTTGTTGCTTAGTGGTCAGACATCTGTGCTGGTGGTAACCCAAAGGTTGTTGGTTTAAACCAAAGAAGGGGTGATTTATGAACTGGAGAGTTTTTGGGGTCTGTCAACAATCTTCCCATGAGCAAGACACTTAACCCCAGGTTACTCCTAAAGGAACTATCCCTGTAATGAGGCATTTGCTTTACATTACAAAAATGTGGTTATTTCAAAACACATGATTATGTTAAGCACTGGATAAGCAGCCCAAATAAATGATATCCAGCATCTTTTCTTTATCAGTCACAAACCCCCTTAGCATACAAGAAGACTCTTTAATCTCAGCCGCTATATATTCCTGTTTATTTGTGTGTCTGGTAAAGCCTGATAAAGACATGTGAGGTCTCCTCACCCTCCTTTGGTTCAACATAACTTCAGAAGTTTCACAGGCCCTCATACAGCCACTTGAAGCTGAGGAGACAAAGGTTACCGCAGCATACAGACATGCTTTCAGTTGCTTTCAGAGAATGGCTAGGAGATCATTTTGAAACGAGGCCATGAGAATGCTTATCTCAACACCTACACATGGAATTTGTGTTTGATTACAGTGCTGACTAAGTGAGAAGCTCATAGGACCAACTTGTTAATTTGTTAAGTCATCTACCCATGAGCGTAATCGGAGGTGTACAGCCAAAATGAAATCGTAGTTGAAATATAATTAATCTGTTTCTCGATTCATATTTTCTTGGCTCACTCTGCTGTGTTGACAAATATATAATACTATATTAACCTAAACAAAACATCTGATGAAAGATGCAGAAGTGTATAGGGTCCTAAAACCTTCCAGAAAAAAAGGCCACCCAGCTTTTCCATTGCCTGTCCTGGTCATGCAGTTGATGTAATGTGTGTCAGGGCTGCAAAGATGATAGTTATACAGCAGGATTGGGAGACGTGAAGGGGCAGCTGCGGTTATTTTGGTTTCCATGTTGTTGAGGTCCCACCTTCTTAGAGGAGGCCATATACATTCTGTCAGAAAGAGAAAAGAGCAAAGAATTAAGAAAATGAAGAGAATGTGGTTCTTGATGGTGGGTCATGACCTAAAAAGTCACAGGTCTGTTCTGATAGGTATGGAAGCTTGTTTCTGTCATTAAATAAAAAAATAAAAAAGGTAATTCTGACTTTTTTTCTCAGAATTGCAAGATTTAAACTTGCAATTGAGAGTTATAGTCATAATTGCACGATATAAAGTCATAATTGCTTGATGTAAAGTCGCAATTCTGACGTTTTTTCTCGCAATTGTGAGTTTTTATCACGCAATTCTGACTTTATATCTCACAAAAAAATTCATAATTGTGAAATATAAACTCTCAATTGCGAGTTATAATTTTTCTCAGAATTGTGAGTTCATATCTTACAGTTCTGATTTTTCAACATGCTATTGCAAGTTATAAAGTCAGAATTGTGAGATATAACAAGATATTTGAGATATTTAATATTGAGAAGATATTTTTCCCCTTACAATTGGACATTATATCGCGCAATTGCGAGTTGTAAAGTTAGAATTGTGAGATATAAACCCGCAATTGCGTCTTATACTGTCCAATTGTGAGGGGAAAAATATCTTCTCAATATCAAATATCTCAAATATCTCGTTATATCTCACAATTCTGACCTTATAACTTGCAATAGCATGTTTTAAAGTCAGAACTTTAAAAATATTTAAAAATATTTAAAAATATAAATTCGCAATTCTGACTTTATAACTTTCAACTGTGAGTTTAAATCTCGCAAATCTGAGGTAAAGTCAGAATTGTGAGAGAGAAACTCACAATTGTGAGATAAAAAGTCGCAATTACCTTTTTTTTTTTTTTTTTCATTGCGGAAACAAGCTTCCATACATAGATAGGATCATGGACAGCAATAAACAAGCAAAAAAAATGCATTATATATTTCTAATTTTAGTGTTTGATTTTAGGGACTTTATTTTCACCATCACAAATTGTTATGCAAATGGAGGATTTTTAATAACCAAATTAAAATAATAATAATATTGGTAGTATTGGCTTACCACTTATTGTTTAATGTAAAATTGTTGAGAACCACTAGTTTACTGAACAGAACTTCCTAAATAGCCGTCCTCATGAACCGCTTTGAAGCCTATAATACTGCCACTCATTGTTATGGCAGCAACATATGCGTTGCCTTGGAAAATCTTATCCTCCTCCATAGGAAACTTTGCTTTAATTCTCTCACTGGACAAATTTGCAGTCACAAATGTCCTTACAATATGATATGAGACTCACAAAGACACAACAAGTTTTTGAAAGTCATTGAGGGTTCTAACCCATTGTTGGCTAATAATCTGCCACATCTGTAATACATGTAAAAAAAAGTTTAAATTCAGAAGTTATGATGATGTTGACCTACAGTAAATGAGCTCATTTTACTGTGAATGGAAACATCCTTGGGTTTCACCACAGCTGAGCACTTTTATTTCCTGCAGAAGGCCTGGGAGTGTCCATAATGAAAGTAATAATCCATCTTTTGGGATTTATAAAGTTATTCACAGCTTTTGTTCCAGTGGCTAAACTAAATAAATAATATTCATTGTTCAAGTGATCAAAAGAGCTTAATGGAAGATACAGTAGCGAGAGAGAGAGAGAGAGAGACGGATAAAGAGAGAGAATGAAGTGTGTTCGCGCTTGTTTTATCTTTAAAGGAAGAAAGAGTGCTTGCTTTGTCTCTGTGTGATGGCACACTGAGGGCTTTGTAGTGTGAAATTGTCAGTAGCAGTTCAGTACATAAAAGGACAGTTCTAATAGTGTCGCTTCTTTCAACTTGGCACTTTGATTTTGATGCAGGACGGCTTTGAATTTGTGGATACCTCATTAACACCACTTAGCGTGGGATGGAATGAACAGCAATACATAATCATAGCAATTACCAAAACTCTCTCTCATCCACATTACTTCTCTGTACCGACTCTGTGCGTCCACGATCACTCAGTCGAATGTTCTTTTATATTATCTCTCATGGAAAGTTTATGCAAATGTGCTGGTATTTACTTGTTCTTGTTTTGAGATGAATATTTCCAGCTTGCCTTGAAATAATTCTTGATAACATTGTTTCTTTGTAGGCCTTCTAGTGTAGTCATAGCAGGAGATTTATATTGTAATTAAACTATTAAAAATTGTCATAACTAAATATTCTTCAGTGGGAACCAGTAACGGTTAATCAAAATATTCTGACGTCAAGACCATTTATCTTTGACGTGTCTTCAAGTATGCGGGAGCAAACAGGATGTGGCCGTCCCACTGGTAGCCCAGAATATACCTCTTCAGCGGGTGTATTTGTGAGAGAGAAGAGTTAAATCTAGACAGTGGAAGTGTGGATACTGGCTGGAGTGGAGGATATCCTGCAAACTACAATGACTTAATGAGATCCCACCATGATAATTGTAGTTGCCATTTAAAACGGGCTGAGAGAATTCTGGTGACGATCTGTATCTTCATAGACAGATGTTGATCATATGCAGCGTCGCCTCTGGCTCAGTGGTTCACTGTCAATGCTCTGCTGTGCCAGAGGAATGTGGCTCTTAAACACGCACAAATCAAAATCTGCCATTCAAAATAGAAAACATGCGTCAATTAAACCGTGACTTCTCCAGCTGGTCTGCTGTATCTCGTACTTCTTAAATTTTAATGGTATCATAGCAGTTCATATGCATCTAACCTTCTGGTTTGCACTCATTACACTGAAAAGAAATATGGTAAAATCTGCTTTTCTTCCTCTGTTTTTGTCTCTATTGTTTTCCACTGTCCTTGAAATTAAATCTCCTCCACACACGTCCTGCCTCTTTCCTCTTGTTCCGTTCACCGTTTGCACAATAATTTTCCTTTGACCCTTTGACATCAATTCCCAGTGCCTCTGTTCTTTGTCCATGTTTTGGTCATCTGGGGACATCTTGAAGCCCTAAGCAGCACGAGGACAGTATTCACGATAAAGGTTTAAAAAGAAAGGGAGGATCTAGTTTTTGTCGAATTCTTAAAAATGTACTCTTACCAAGAAAAATTTGCTTACCAGTTTCAAGAAAAAAATCAATTAATGGCTCATGGTGTAACAAAGCAAAAAAAGTTATAACATTTTCTTTACACTTTGAGTACATGTGTGTTATTCAAGGTGACATCTTAATCATTATTTTCAAATATATATTTTTAAAAGTGATTTTTTCGTTATTATTATTAATTCATTAATGTCTGTTATTTTAATAATATTGATAGTTTATCAATAATAATGTATAAATATCATTCATTACTAAACATTAAATTGAATTTTGAGGAGTCAAACAACACAAAACATTTTACAATCAGAGATATTTTAATAAATATCCTGAAGCATCCGAGCTTTATAATGGCAGTGAGGGGGACCAACAAGTATGAGATGAAGAAAGTGTTTCCATCCACATCCATCCATCATAAACATACTCCACACAGCTCCGGGGGGTTAATGAATGCCTTCTGAAGTGAAGAGATGTGTTTGTGTAAAAGAAAAAAATCCATATTTAACGAGTTATGAAGTAAAATATGTAGCTTCCGCCAGACCGCCTTCCATATTCAAGTTACGAAGAAAGTGTAAACTGGCATCGTGTCAGTTAAGCTTTTTCGTAAGTTGAATATGGAAGGTGTAGGATGTAGCGCAAGCTTTTTGAACTGCAAGAGTTTTACAGTTTATTCGTATGTTGAATACTGAAGGCGGTCTGGCGGAAACTAGATATTTTGCTCCCTTTCACTGCCATTATAAAGCTTGGATGCGTTAGGATATTTATTAATCTAATTCCGATTGTGTTCATCAGAACGAAGAAAGTAAAATACACCTAGAATGGCTTGAGGTTCATTTGAAAGTGAACTAATCCTTTTAAGTATTTAAATTAATAAATTATTATTCATAAATTAAAATAATCTAACTCTAAAAAACTAAAAATCAAGATTTAAATTATATTTAAATTATATATTTATTTTTGTCCCCCTCAATAACTATTGTATAGTTCTTGAAACTTCTGGAATCACAAAAAGAATTGCCATTATTACAGAAATAAAATGTAGAAAAATTTGAATATGTCAAAAATGTTTGAGAACCACTGCTGACAATTTTTTTTTGTTTGTGTATGTTTCTACCCTGCATTGAAATTTCACTTCCACGCTCTAATTTATGCATTTACCAATTTGCTTGTATAATCTCCGAGCAGTAAACACGAGCTAAACGGGTTATGCACTTCCGTGCTCGGGGGTGTGAAATTCTGTTTAGCACCAGAACGACAACAAGATGCCCTGCCAGCTGGCTTTTTGGTATCATGATGGATGGAGGTTTTCCTCTCGCAAATGCACATTTGACATTTGGATGGTTTGTGTCTGGGAATAGACTGGTGAAAAATCAGCGAATCTCTGTCCAAGTGCATTCCACAGAGCTGCAAAATAAGTCAAGAAGACTGCTTCGAGTGTTCGATTCAGAATGAAGGGTTCTTGGGAGGAGTGAGAGGAGTGAAGGTCGAGTTGAAAGACTCATGCTTTAAAGGCCAGACGGGCCGCATTGGCTCAATCAGCTCTTTGTCTTCCGCACAGGCCTCCGTGTGTCCCGTCGAGGACTCGGCCCACAAAGCTGCCAAAGTTATGCTGTTGTATAGAGAGAAGAGTTTATGAATTAATCATTTGGAACGCTTTTATTTCACTGTCTTTTCCCTTGTCCGAATGCAGTTTTAGTGCCCTTGCTGGCGTTCAACAGGGGATTTCCTTAACGGAAAGACTGAATGGGATTTCGCCCTGTTCCAAAGCGAGAATGTGGTTTTCTGAAGCCTTATTAGTGAGAGCCACTGAGACAAGATTACAGGCGATGGGCTGGCTGTGCCGTCGAAAGGGAGAGGCTGATGCTTTTACATTGTGCCCACACAAGTGATTCGATTAATCACGGGTCAGTGCCAACACTTTGACGGGACCTTTTGATGTTTCCTTTCCTCTGTCCAGGCTGCAATAGTCCTGCCATAGTGACGTTACAGAAAATACAGACAAAGGCAGTCAGTCAAGACCTTCTGACACTCTTACTTTGTTTTCATCTCTCTCGTACCTTTAATGACCCGTTTTGCAGTAATGAGACTTCTCTTCTGCAGAAAGGGAGGATACCTTTAAGGAAGCATGGCCACCATGTATCAGTGTATTGCGCAATTTGAAAAAATTGAACTCACTCTGGGCCACTTTCTTTTTTAAATCCTGTCAGCACTAAGTGCAAATTTCCAATAAACCGTTTGTGCATGGCAAATACATTTGACCTGATGGTGACAGCAGGTGTCTGGATTCTGTGAAAAGCAAGTTAATTAATGTCTGTGATATAATATCAATTGGACTAAATCCATAAAGGCATTAGGAAGAGTAAAAGGTCAAAAGAGTCTGTTTGGGATGTATGTGACTTGTGTTTGTATATAAGCTGTGTGTCCATTTGGCAGTCGCATTAAACACGACTCTGCTGGAGAACTATGGCGAGTGGCAGCTAACTGCAAGAAAGAGCACAAATATTGACTTCCTTTCTCAACTCAGCTTGACAAACTGAAATCGGGTAAACCCACCCAGGCGAGCCGCCGGGAGGGCAGTAAAAAGGCTGGAGCTTTTTAAAGGTTGATGTTACTGTGAGACTCTGGGCATAAGCTAATAGCATGTATTTGTTTTGTTATTGAACGGCAGCTTTTGCAGAATAATTGGAGCTGTCAATGCTGAAACATTTCCTGAATAGATTTTGTAATGCTGTGCTTCTCAATGTTTGACATTTTTATGACCAGATTTATTTATATTATACATATACTATACGTGTGACTCCAAACCCGATTATTGTCTTAATCTGCATGTTTGATTTTGTTGTTCACTTACATGTTTATTCATGCATTTTATTTTAGGTCTTGGTTTGTTTAGGATGTGTTTCTCATCTCTTCGAATGTCACACAAGCACGATATATCTGTAATATGTTTTGTCCATTTTTTTTAATATATATATACATTTAGATATCAGCCATAACATGAAAATAATTATCTACTTATTGGACATAGTTGTAATCGGTGCATTCTTAGAATTTACTTTTGTATAATAAAAGTTTAAAGATTACATTTATTATTGATAATTTATAAATAATATTTAAGTGTTAGTTCACACAATTTTATTTCTGTCATTAAATACTAACCCCAATGTTCTTCCAAAACCCATAAGACCTTCGTTCATCTTCGGAACACAAATTAAGATATTTTTGATGAAATCCGAGAACTTTCTGATCCCCAAGAGAAAGCAATGCAATTACCACATTCAAGGTCCAGAAATGGAGTAAAGACATCATTAAAATAGTCCATGTGACTACAGTGTTTCAACCTTAATGTTATGAAGCGAGGAGAATACTTTTTGTGCGCAAAAACAAAACAAAAATAATGACTTTATTCAACAATCTCTTCTCTTCTTTGTCATTCTCCTACACTGTTGACGTAGTAAACACAGTGCAGCGCTTCCGGGTTCTACATCAGAATGCTGACTCAGTATTGGCCGACGCTGTTCACGTGAGCAGCACGTGACACAGGAGCCGGCCAATAATGAGCCGGCGTACTGACGTAGAACAGGGAAGTGCTGCGCTGTTTACTATTGCAAATCTGACATCTTCATTCTTGTTTCTAGTTTACTATCGGGCACTGGTGAACTTCACAAACTCATTCCAGTATGGGCCTGAACTTGATGACATCTACTCTCCTGCTTTCCAAGAGATATCATCTGCTGTCGTTGATACGGTACATGCAACTACTTAACTGTGACCTCAAAAAATACCACCAAAGGAGTTTACACAATAATTAAGGGTGTGCTCCACCTGGGTATTGGGTCATATTATTGATCACATGCCTTTCCTCTGATTTTTGTCTTTACTGTGTTAATGTTTAAATCAGTGTTTATCTGATTTAGTACACAGAGACTAAAGTACTTTGTATGGCAAGGCCAGTATGTGGTGATTAATGGTGTTTATCTCCTCCAAAGCTCGAGTCTGACTACAGCAAGATACCAGGACAGCAGACCGTCAATGTGGTTCTCATCAAGTAAACACCATTTTCAATTTCAAACACACAAGTAATAGTGCATGTTCTCATGTAAAAGGATAGTCAGTTTACTTAGGACATTCATTTAATTGAATACTCAAGCCCTTTTTGTATTATGGAACTTATTATGATCACCCTGCTGAAAAACATCATAAACAAGTTGGTTTAAGATGGTCTCCTAGCTTGGTCAAGCGGGTGCCCGAACTCTCTGTAAAAACATCAAACAGACCAACCTGACCAGGCTAGGATACCAACAAATTATCTTAGGTTGTTTCATGTGGTTAGTTTGTTGTTTTGATTAAGTGTGCTCTGTGTACATTTTACAGGAAAATCAGCAAAGATGTGTTTGTGGAACTGGACGTCGGCTCAGATAACAACTCTAATGAAACACAGATCAGAGGTGTCCTGTTCTCTGTGGTTAAAGAGGGCACCATTGCCTCCTACGATACCTCAGTAATTGGCTTCCAGTTCAGACGGCTTGGAGAAAGTATGTTCAATTCTTTTCCAATAATAATTAGATTATGATTCCTTACTAAATGCTGCAATACATCATTTCATCTGAAATTTGGTTACAATGTAGTTTGATTTGACAATTTTGTTATGGTTCATTTAAAGTAAAAAAAAAAAGAAGAAGAAAAAAAAGGCTGCAGACACAAATTTAGCTTGAGGGACAATTTTCCATATTAGAAAATTGACAAAATATATTTATGAACAAACAATATAACAAACAATAATAATAATACTATTATTATTATTACTACTGATAATAATAGTGATATTGAGAAATATATTTTACATATTTATTCTAGATTTTGCATAGTAATTATTATTATTATTATTATTATTTATATACATTTCATTAATAACAATATTAATATTGGCAAAGATATTTTACATGCTTATGTTATATTTTGCATAACATCTATGAATAATAATAATATAAATTTTATTGATGATGATGATGATGATGAAATAAATATGATAATTCATGCATTAAAATTCCAATTATTTTGCAGGCTTATAAATGTTGAATAAGACTTTAACACAATTCCTTATTACTATTGATTAATTATTACTATTCATTAATTCATTTTATTAATAATAGTAATGAAATTGACAAAGATATTTTGCTTGCTTAAATTGTTGAATGAGATATTAACACATTATCAACTACAATAACTACAATAATAATAATAATAATAAATTTGATAATTAATGCATTGAATTTTCAATTGTCAGATCCAGTTGTGCATTTTTACACCCTTTTACACTTTATAGTCTGCCTAACAATTCTTTCTTGAAGTTCTGTTTGGAACTATTCATCGTTCAACAGAATGTAGTATAGATAATATTTGTGTCTGGTTCATAGCTGATACTCTCCCTCCTGTGGAGCCCATCGGTGTGCCAGGTTTGTCCTCAACCAGGTCTGCTGCATGGAGACTGTAGTGTAGAATACAGTCCAGTCTTGTTCACTTATGAGAACTGCAAGGAATACTCAGATTATGTAGTGGCTGGATAAAGAATGAAACCTTTATGCATGTGTGCACTCCAATGGAGACCTGACTTTGACGAGAAGAACAAAAGGCTTTGCATGGCTTGTCATTGATTGAAGTGACGCTGATGTCAGGAATGCGCCTACCTTGGAGTATCATTTTCAGGCAATGCAGCCTGTTTGTGTTTGCAGTATTTAGTTTTGTTCATATGTGATGGAATTTAATTTTTTAATACAAGCTTTCCATAATGTTTACTTTCAAATTAAGGTACTGGATAAGAGAATACAAGAGTGAATAAAAAAGGCAGAATGAACATTGTACAGATGTACTTTTGGCTTTGTTCACACATCTGATTTGGTTTTCAAATCTGATCTTCAGGACTGACTGTCCATGTTCTGCACTGATCTGCTTGTTCAGACAATACAGTCTGTAGACTTTCTCATACCTTAAGTGAGATGTGTCCTAAATAATGAGGGAAAAAAACATGAAATCTGACCTTTCCTTTTAGACTGAGATGCATTACCAAAAAAATTTGATTTTAATTGAATTTCAAACCACATGTGGATGGTTTTGTGTGTGTGTGTGTTTTGTTATTCAAACTATAAAAAAGATTTGTGCTGCAAACTCCAAAAAGCCCTTTTGTATCCTCTTGAAATAGCAGGTCCAGCATGGCGAGGCTGTGATAGACTTCTTTCAACAAAGCATCATGTACAGTTTTTCTTGGATCACTGCCTTACATTACGTACAGTATGTCACTGCATTGTTTATGTCGGTCTCTACCACCTCAGTGAAGCCCAGTCCCAGGGATTGCTTGCCTAATGAGTTCAGATGTCAGGATGGGCTGGCGTGTATCCCTCTGGATTTTGTGTGTGACAAACGGCCTGACTGCAATGACTTGAGTGATGAAGAGAACTGTGGTGAGTGAGATTGCTTGAGATGAATCCTCCTCATTTGCCTTAGAATGAGTGGCATTGCTTTGTTAATTTTGACCTGACTAATACTATCGAAATGAATTAGATCTCATGCATAAAACATTTTTATGTCACGCCATTTTGTCATTTCAGCTTTTTAGTTCACTGAATATGACCTTGAAAGACTTTTTCAATAATATGTAAATAAGACACAAAATTTAAAGCTACTTTTTCTAATGTATATTCAATGCCTTATACATCTGAAACCATAATGGCTTAGAATTATCTTAATTTAGGGGCTTTTCTGTAAGTTATTACCATTTATTTAATTTGATTCCTTTTTTAATCGATTGCCCAAATTATATCATTTATTTTCAAAGTTGTTGTTCCTGGACGTCCTACTCCACCTACGCCTCCCAAAACCAGACCCCCACCCGGCCCGGGACCCTGCCGTGCAGACCAGGCCACCTGCCAGAACGGACAGTGTATCACAAAGGATTACGTATGTGATGGCGAACCGGACTGCTCTGATGGCAGCGACGAGTTCAAGTGTGGTAGGACAAACAGAAATGAAACCACTTATTTATAACCAGTCTATGCTCTGCAATTATTATATAACTTTATTTGTAATTTCACAGGAACTCCATCTCCTTGTGAGCCCAATGAGTTTAAATGTCAGAACGGCCGATGTGCCCTGAAGCTGTGGCGTTGCGATGGGGATAATGACTGTCAGGACAACTCGGATGAGATGAACTGCCGTAAGTCAGACCTGAACTTCCATCCACAGATGGGGAAAGTGGTTTGGAAACCTGTTTGATAACTAGTATTATTTTTGCAGTTCCATTTGTTGCCACTAGAGGCACAGAAATTACTCACTTTATGACTCTTTAATCATGTATTCTTTTTTCTTGTTTCTTCAGCCACTAAAGGTCCAGGGGACACATGTGCCCCGGAGCAATTTGTGTGTTTGTCTGACCGCACATGCATTCCTGCCAGTTACCAGTGCGACGAGGAGCCGGACTGTGCCGACCGCTCTGATGAATATGGTTGTGGTAAGGCATTACAGTCCAATTAATCTTTAACAAGTAAACACTGGTTGTCATAGCATTCCAAACACCATAAATCTTCTGTCTCAACTTTTCTTTCATTGTCATCTTCACTTTGCTTCTTCCAAATCCATGAAAATGTTTTGTATTTATGGTCTGCAAACAAAGATTCATATTTAGCGGCTTGTTTTGCCACACTCGTACAGCTTTTCAATAACACATAGATCTCATCTCCCATATATCTTGTGCCTGTAGCGTATTTAACAGGCAGGTTTGGTATTGTTTCTGCCAGCAGTGCCTCCGGCTCTGGTTTGCTAATCTCACTGAATGAATCTGCCAAATAAAACTAATGGCTGCCAATTTAGAATCAAGAATTGCTGCGGGTGTGTGTGGTTCCTTGTGTCCATATGTTTATTGTACTATGTTGCCATTCATGTAATAAAATTATATATGTGGATTGAAGTTGACTGTACTGTTAAATTATTATATCATTTATATTTTGTACTCAAGCACCTCCCGTTGTGACCAACACGCCAGAAGCGTCCATCACGGCAGCTCGGGGGGAAACTGTGTCCTTTACTTGTTCTGCCATTGGTGTGCCCATTCCTATCATCACATGGCGTCTTAATTGGGGACACATACCAGCCAACAACAGGTAGGTTAGGATGTAAAAGAATCGTGGATCTCTGAAAGGATCAAGATGGCCACAATCTATGTTAAAACCATATAGTCCTTATTCTCTTGAAGACTAAATAAATGAAAGTGAATAATATTTGTGGTTTCATCTATTTCTACTAAATTCCCAAAGCTCTCTTTGCTGAACTCTGTAAATAGGTAAATTAATAACTTCAACACTTGAGTAAATGAAAACAGAAGGCCACGCTGTGTTTCAGTTGTGTGATTGAGTCATGTACGCAATAAGAAACAGACTGTTGGCTTTTTGACAAAAAAGACTTGTTGTCAGAGCCAATAACCTCGTGTGCAGCGCTCCAACATGTAGCGTGGTTGCACTTCGGCCGATCCGAGTTTGAGTTTCGGCTCGTGGATCTTTTCCAATCCCATCCCCCCTCTCTACTACTTAACTCTCTGTCATTTCTCTGTACTGTCTTATCTCAATAAAGACAAAAACATATTGAAAAAAATATTGAATCTCATGAAAGAGATCATCTTTTGATGCTGCTACTTTGCAATTATTATTTGTCTTAATAATGATTAGACATTATTAATATGTACTGAGAGCTGCATTTAATTTATTCCTCAGCATTTGCTCTTTGTGTATGATCGTTTGTAGGCTAGCAGGTTTATTTAATGGGATATTTTTTTTCCATTTCCATTCAAGTTTTTGTATCGCATTTGGTCTTTCATAACCAGAAATTTTTTTTTTTTAAAAGGACTAACAATTTTACAGATCACAAACCCATTTGCCATAAGTTAAAGGATTAGTTCACTTTAAAATTAAAATTACCCCAAGTTTTACTCACCCTCAAGCCATCCTAGGTGCATATGACTTTCTTCTTTCTGATGAACACAATCGGAGTTATATTAATAAATATCCTGATGCGTACAAACTTTATAATGGCAGTGAACGGGACCAACGAGTATGAAGCTCAAGAAAGTGCATCCATCCGTCATAAATGTACTCCACACGGCTCCGGGGGTTAATAAAGTCCTTCTAAAGTGAAGCGTTGCGTTTATGTAAGAAAAATATCCATATTTAACAAATTAAGTAAAATATATAGCTTGGATATTAAACTTACGAAGAAAGTGTAACGCCTCTCGCAGTTCAAAACACTTACGCTATGTCCTACGCCTTCCGTATTGAAATGCGTAACTGACGCGACATCAGTTATGCTTTTTTTCGTAGATAGATATTTTACTTCATAACTTGTTAAATATGGATATTTTTCTTACACATACACATCACTTCACTTCAGAAGGACTTTATAATCCCCCCCGGAGCTGTGTGGAGTACATTTATGATGGATGAATGCACTTTCTTGAGCTTCATACTCGTTGGTCCTGTTCACTGCCATTATAAAGCTTGGATGTGTCATGATATTTATTAATATAGCTCAGATTGTGTTCATCAGAAAGAAGAAAGTCATATAAACCTAGGATGTATATGAGGGTGAGTAAATCTTGGGGTAAATTTCATTTTAAAGTGAACTAATCCTTTAAGTTTTGCAAGAGTATTACCTCAATTAACAAAACTCCAACTTATTACATACAATAAAACTGTCAAATTTGAACAGAATGATACATAAAAACACACATACATTATTCATAAATGACAAATGGGGGGAGGGTTGTAAAAATATTTTTTTTAATATAAAACTATATTAAAAATGCTTTAAGATAAGTTATAATCTGAGGAGGAGTCATGAGCATGATTATGCAAGCATTTAAACTAGGACTGTTAATAGAATGTGTTAATTTAGTGATTAGTGGTTCAATATTAAACATATTATTGACATTAAACATTAGTTGGAAAACATAAGGAACCTTCTTGCATTCAAAAACTGCTGGACAGAGCACAATGGAATGGAACTGAATGCGGAGGTCTTGAGAGAGCCCCAATTTAAACATTATTCTATTGACAGAATCACTATGACCAGTGAGAATGGGCGAGGAACGCTTATCATCCGTGATGTGAAGGAAAGTGACCAGGGGGCGTACACATGTGAGGCCATCAACGCTAAAGGCCTAGTGTTTGCCATTCCTGATGGGGTCCTCAGCCTCTCTCAGAGACCAAACCCAGGTACTGCACCAGGTCTATATGGTGCATTGTGAACATCTTGTGTATTATGTTTGTTCTCCTCTGATGCTTTCTTTTCCAAAGAGACATGTCATCACAACAGATGTCATCCTTTCATTTGCGAGACACAATCCTGCTGTTCTTTGGGCTGCATGTTGTGACATTGTGGTGTGATGACTGTGGCTTCTCAATCCTGACGGTGGTGGTCTTACCATCCTTTGTCTTCCATGTCGTTCTTGTCCAGTTGTGTCATCCTCTTCATACGTGTTAGCAGGTAATTGCCGTGATGGACACTTTAGCGTGGGCAGTCTCTGCATGCCATGCTTCTGTTTTGGTATCACAAAGAACTGTCAGAGCACCGGTCGCTACCGCAGCCAAATCGGACTGCGCTTCACAGAGGAGGAGGACTTCAAAGGTACTCGGATGGTTAAAATCCAGCGTTTTCCATTTATTTGTGGTTTTACAATTGGAGAATGTAATTGAATGGTTGCATCAAATTTTAGGGGAGATTTTTTGTGTAACACATGATCGTTTTCATTAACCCTGTGAAGCCTGACATATAAATAGTCTGAAAAATCTTTATTTTTTTTTATGGAAAATGTTTGTACATCAGGCTTTTTGGCTCATAGTATGAAATAGGAGAATATGGAGCTCACACTTGAAGAGGTAACAAACACCTCATTTTTATTCAGAGGCCCAAACTGAGCAAAAATATGTAATTTGGTGCAGTTGCTGATATTTATATGGCTAAAAAGTAAGATACAATTCTGATGCCCTGTAATGCAAATCAATAAGACTCCTAATAACAGTATAGCCAGTCTGCTTACATAAAATGTATATAAATCTCAGTTTTCATGCTATATTTACAAATAATATGTCTTAGATGTCTGAGATGATGTTTTATGCTTAGTTTTATGATCAAATCTCTGTAGTTTTTTATCGGGGGCTTAAAAATTTGAATATCAAATATGATGCAGCAGGCTTTATAAGGTTAAAGTAAACAAACAGTACAGTGGTATTAAAAATATGGTACACTTCCTTTCTCATTTTGTCTGTGACTATCTCTTTTTTCATCCACAGGAGTCAATGTGTCATTTCCTAGTCGTCCTGGCACTCCACCACCTCTCTCCTCCACTCAAATGTTAATTAATCCCGAGACTGAGGAGTTTCAGCTAGTGGATCTGTCTCGCCGTTTTCTCGATCAAGACTCGTATTGGTCTCTGCCTCGCCAGTTCCTGGGCAACAAGGTTTTCCTCTCCTCCACAATACTCTCCTGAGCAAATGCTATCAATAAAACATAATCATCAGTTGATATCTCCCTGTTTTTACAATCCCATTCCCTTAATATTTTCCCTATCATTTGCTGTCTGTCCTTTCACTGTTGCTATTAATATTTAGATTTCATATAATCTAGTATATTAATACCTTAGCTACTAGTAGTAGCTTAATTGTCTTAGGAGAGATGTAAAACTTGCAAAGAATCTCTTTAGCATCTTTGTTGTACAGGTTGACTCGTATGGAGGTTATCTGAAGTTTAAGGTGAGTTACTCACTGCAGCGAGGTGGATCAGAACCAAAGGAGAAACCTGATGTTGTGCTGAGTGGCAACGGGCATAGATTTATTTACCGTAGAGGCAACCCCACTTTACCTGACACAATCAACAACAGAGAGATCAAGTTTACAGAGGTGAGCTGCATATGCGAAATGCTTTTTGTAAAATATATTTTTATTAAATATATACACAACCGTTCAGAGGTTTGGGGTTGTTTTTGAAAGAAGTCTCTTATGTTAACCAAGGCTGTATTTGATCAAAATTACAGTAAAAACCGTAATACTGTAAAGTTTTATTACAATTGAAAATATTTGTTTTCTATTTGAATATATTTTAAAACTGTAATTTATTCCTTTGATGGCAAAGTAGAATTTTCAGCAGCCATTACTCCAGGCTTTAGTGTCACATGACCCTTCATAAATCATTGTAATATGCTGATTTTCTGCTCAAGAAACATTTCTTATTATTATCAATGTTGAAAACAGTTTTGCTGCTTAACATTTTTTGTGGAAAACATGATGCACTTTTTTCATGATTTTTTGATGAATAGAAACAGCAATTATATGAAAAATATATATTTTTCTGTAATATTATACATGTTTTTACTCTCACGTTTGTTCAAATTAATGTCTTGCTAAAACAAAACTAAAAAAAAACTTTGGTCCCCAAACTTTTGAACTGTGGTGTGTATATAATTTTTATTTTAATTATATTTAATATTTAATTTTTAAACGTTTTTAATGCATTATTTTTTTTTGTGTGTATTTTTTGATGTGGAGTCTTAAAATAAAAATAAAATAACATTTAAAAAATACGTTTTTTACTATATATTTTAAGGAATGTGCTCAAAAAAGGTTATTATTTTCCAGAAACATACTGAATTTCTACTATTTTCAGCTCTACTAAAACACTTGTGTAAGACTGACATATAAAATTGTATTAATAGCATATACAAAAAGTATTACTTTAAACAAGTGATACTCAAATGTTATTTCTGTTTAAAATGGTTTTAAAACGGTGTTGTTTGTTTGTGTTAAGTGAGGTGGTTAACTTCTCTGTGTCTGTGTGTCTCAGGAAAACTGGCAGCACTCCTCAGGACGAGCAGTAACTCGTGATGACTTCATGATGACCTTGGCCAATCTGGAGAGCATCCACATTCGCACCATTTATGACAACCGCATGGCCAGTGTCGGGCTGAGTGACATCAGCATGGATACCACCACCAAGGAGTTCAGCCTGCATGGGAACCCAAGAGAGGTGGAAGAGTGCAGGTTAGTCTGCCTTTAAATCAACAGATAGGATTACAGGCCTGTCAGAAAAAATAAAGCTGCTCTCAAATCACCTCTTGCAGGCCTACGTTCCCATGTATAAAACTGATTATGCCCCATGTTTTTGGTTAAAAACCTTCAAATATTTTCTTTCTGTTTGTAATTTGGTGTATTCTGTGAAGAAAAAGGACAGTGCTATTGACATGGGCAGCACTAAGGGTGGGTTTCAGTGAACCAAATGTTTTTATTTTTGAGAGTTCTGTGCAGGGCTCAACA